>JAVSCE010006135.1:0-263997 GCA_032199065.1 Smutsia gigantea
AGCCATTTAAAACCTAGGTTGATATGATTCCAAAAACCTTGCTCTCTTCACTTTGCATGAGGAAGCATTATTTCATCCAAAAAGACACTCCCCAAAAATCTTGCTACCTTGGAGGGCTTTGGGGGGTCATTATTTCATTCAACAACTCTTTGACACACACTCCATGCCAGACATGGTTGAGCATTGGTTCAGGTGGAATTACTCATCAGCAGAACGTTGGGTGGAGGACAGTGGTTAACGGCAAGATGGTAGAAGAATTCACAGGAGCAACATGAGGAGGAAGTAGAGCAGGGCGATGGCATGGAGGGTGGGAGTGAAATTAGAGGCGCTCCTGATCGTGTGCCCATGGCTACAGGCTTTCTTCATGTGACTCGTGGACTTCCCTTTGTCATCCTATGCCTGAGAATATATGAAGGAGGCTGGGAAGGCAAAGGGACGTTCAATTGTCATCACTGGCATCTTTTTTGATCATTGCACCATCATCAAATGCATTGGGATAACCGTGACATGAAATTTTCCATCATTCAGCCCATCACCGTTCCATGAGATAGGTAACAACTCTGTAAGTTAAAGGTCATAGTGGAACTTCATCCAGGGAACCCTGAAAGTAGGGAGCAGTGAATTTATATTCTCATAGATTGATAGCTCTGGTTTAAACCATGTGACTTGAAAAGGATGTTGAAATTCCTCTGGGCAGGTTATATTGTATGTCAGGAATGTCCCATTGCCTTGTGTAGATGTTCTGACCTGTTCAGTCCAATCATTCAGACTTTCTACTACCAATAAACTCAACCAATCAAATCAAAGACCATCCAAAATACAAATACTAAATTCATGATCAGTTAATTTTGGACTCTGACATCTTGCTGTTTTCCAGATGCTCTCAACTGAACATGTTGTTCAGAGTTTTCTCTGCCTTTTAAAGAATTTTCCCTCTGAAGACTAGGTTGTATGAAGAAGACAGTACAGTTTAAACCTTTGTCCTCTCTTCATCTTATGAAATGGCTTGACACAAGTTTGCTGTGTCACTGAAATGCTTGTCATGCTTGTTAATGAAAATTCCCTTTGTCAATCACAACAATAATGGAGTCAAAAGAATAATGTTGGGGAAGTAGAACAATTTTAGTGAAACCTGTTTTCTGGTGTTTGCCTATTTGGTTTATATGGCTCATTTTCCAGTTCAAGCTATGTACTCCCTGTTTTTTAGAAAAGAGCCTTTCCCACATTAGAATTACTTGTTCAGGCACTGGGATCGTTCCTTTAAACAAATGAGCCTGAACAGGGGTCCTGTCCACCATTCTGAGAAGATCTCTAGGGTTCTTTTATATGCAGGGAAGAAGGCTGAGATCTCCTTTCAGATTAGAAAGATTTTGGGTGGAAATGTTTCATTGGCATTTTGGTCTCAAAGTCAGCAAGATCTACTGTTGCTGGTCAGATCTAATAGGTTCCTTTCATGATAACGTGAGTCTTCTTGATGAGACGCAATCTCTTCCTAGTTTCACTGCTAACCAAAAGACCTTCCATGTCTTTTCATCTGTTATTCTACTAGCCTTTCCTCCTTCCACAAAACACATGCAGTCTTACATTCTACCCATTCCAAGATACTTGCAGTTTCCCTTAAATGACATACCCCAGTTGGATTTGCTTTTGTCCTGTTTTGATTTTTGCTGAAATTCCAGCATCCCTCCAACTTTATTTATTGACAAAACCCTACACTCTAAGTAGCAGCTTAAAAATCCTCTCTTCTATGAAGCCTTATCAGAAACTACACACACACGTGCACACATACACACGCTCCATGACCTTCCAAGGCTCAGTTATTCTCCA
Organism: Smutsia gigantea; assembly: GCA_032199065.1. NCBI lineage: Eukaryota > Metazoa > Chordata > Mammalia > Pholidota > Manidae > Smutsia > Smutsia gigantea. The sequence goes on from JAVSCE010006135.1 coordinate 1,828, forward strand.
CATAACCCATGTTCCCACAGCACTGTGTAATCTGCAGTGTGACATTTGGTCGGTTGGTTATCTGTCCACCTGCTTGCCCCTGTCACCTGTAGATTGTAAGCTCCTTGTGAGCAGAACTCGAGTCTTACTTATTTTTGTCATCCTGCAAACCTAGCACAGTGCCTGGCACATGCAGGTAGACACTCAATAAATTTTTATTGTAAACACTAATATTCGGTTTTCTGGCCTTATTTTTAGCTGTGGTTTCCAGCCTGACATACCAAATGTAGTGCAGGAGCTTTGACACTAAATGCTATAAAAGAAGGATACATAATAAAACAAGAACACATAGGCACACCCAGGGAGGGTAAACCAAAAGGAACACATCTAGGCAGAGAGCGTCATGCATACTTCGGACTGTCATGGGCATGAAAGCATTTATCCTGGAAATCTGACTGTGTTCTTGTTGAACTGTGATTGTTGTTAAATCATTTCCATCTTATGAATGTGGAGAGTCTAAGGATATATGTTTTTGTAGCAGCCAATGCCATCCTGGCTTCATTATTTCCATTTACATGGGAAAACAAATCCGTATCGATTTATTTCCCCATTTATTTAAAGTGATAATTGCCTATGGCTACTTTTCAGCCTAGATTAGGATCAGCCAGTCAGTAGAAATGCACAGCAAACTTTGGAAAGTTAGACAAACATAAAAAAATGGGAAAACTTGTGCTGAGTACTTTTCTGCCATGATCAACGATTTTGCAGTGGGACTTTTTTAGAGAAGATAAGGTAGCTCATTCTCTCTGGGTCTTTAAAAAAAAAAGTGGGCTGAGAGTTTTAGTTTGCTTGAGATGAGTGAGGCTGTAAAATTTGTCATAGGATCTTTCAGAGTCCTTTCCCAGTCCTTTTCTAGTCCTTGCCCATTCCTTCAAAATATTATTTGGATCATTTCAAGCCACTGAAACTAATGGATGTAAAAGCGAAGCATATTTCATATGGCCTTGAAAAAAGACTACAAATAGTTCTCCCAAGATGTCAGTGATTAACTTGCCATAGGGTTTGTGGGGGATTTTTTTTTGACATTAACAAAAAATATTCTTTATTTTTGGCATAGCAATATAGGCTGTTGTAAAGGTATTCACTTTTTTATCATAAGTGAATATGTCATGTTTACCTAAATAGTCATTGATCTTTTTTAAATTTTTTATTAAGGTATTATGATATACACTCTTATGAAGGTTTCACATGAGAAAACAACGTGGTGACTACTTTTACCCATTATCAAGTCCACACCCATACCCCAATGCAGTCACTGTCCATCAGAACTTGGCATAGGTTTTAACAGAAAAAAAATCTCTTAACCTTGGACCCTCTGCTAAAGATCATTAACTCTTGAGAAAAATAGAGATGTTAATGCTTTAATACTGGCCAAATAAGCGAGCAGCTGATTTATTTTTCTTTTTTGGCATCCCTTGCTGAAATAAATAAGCAACTCTTCCCCTCACTGAACAGGCTGTCCCTGTTCTGCGAGGAGGCCAGATTTCAAAAGCTGCACGGAGTTCCACATGTCACAACCCTGCAGGCAAACACTGAAGTCCTAAATCTCAGCCAGAGGAATCAACAGTTCTTGTTGGCTAACGAGCCTTGGGGTCTCTGGGTCCACATGAAGTTCCGTGGGCAATTCCTGCTGGAATGAGGCAGGGTGAGAGAAACAAGGGTGCCTTTCCTAAAACAGGACAGTAAGGATTGAAGAGTCAGCTTTTCTGGTCATCAAACAAATCCTAGCTGAACCCTTTCTCATTAGCAGCATTTCTTCCACCCACAGGGAGAACACAGGACGTGAATACCGACTCGGGTATGCATCAGAATTTATTATGAAATCATGGGGGAGATTCTGAAGGAAGTGGCAATTAAATGTGACATGCCTACATCAGGTGTTTGGGAGATGTCAAAAGTTCACTTCCCCCTTGTCTTTCCATTCTGAGATTCTGTTTTCTTGGCATGCATGTAGCAGTATTTGTTCTGTTGATTTATTTGTTTCCATTATTATTCAAGTACTAAGAACCGTTGTAGTGAGTATGAATTATTGGGCATAAACCTAGGTATGTAGGAAATGTCATATAATAAAAAGTTTCCTCATTTCAAATAAATCCAATTCCAAGCCCCCTTTCCATCTACTTTTGATAAATTCAATTTTAATCTCTTTTAGGTCTCCCCCCACTCCACCTTTCTCTTCTTTCCCCACCACAACTCTTTCCTCTCCTCCATTCCCGCCCCACAACCCTGACCTCCACTCCCTCTCCTTACCCACCCTCTCACGCTTATAGTGAACCTGGAAGATTGGAAGAGGGCCCCTTAACCTCCCTCAGCCAAGGTTGCCGCTGCTACAGTAACTGCTCCCCAGCTTGGTCCCTCCCAGGCAAAAGGCTCTGGTGCTTCCATGCGGACTCAAACCAGGGGGATTTTGGCTTCAGCTGACTCTGCCATGCCCGGTGCTCAGCTGCCACAGTTCAGCCCTCAGGTGCACCTGTCAGCAGTCCCCCACGAACCAGTTGCCTGTGCTAATCCCACCCATATGGAGCTTACATTTGGGTAAAGGAGACAAAATAAACAAGTAAAATATATGTTGCCCTACCTTCAAATTTGTATTGCATAGTGATAAGTTCTAGGGAGAGAAAGAAAGCAGAGAAGGCTTTATGTCTTCTGAAAAAAGAGAGTACAGGGAAGGGCTGGAATTTTAAAAAGGGTGGTGGGGAAGGTCCCACTGGAAGGGGACATTTGAGTGAAACTTGGAGAAAGGGAGGGAGCAGATATGTGATCCCTTGGCAAAGACCATTTCTGGCAGAGGGAACAGCAATAAAAAGGAACTGAGGTGGGAAGGCAAACAGCATGTTTAAAGAACCTCAGGAGGCCCTGTGTGGCCATGTGAAATGAACAAGAACAAGAAGAGTAGGAAAGGAAGCCAGAGGGGGAACCAGGGCCAGAGCCAGTGAGGATTTAAGACCTCTGACTTTGACATTCACTGTGTGTGAAATGGGAGCATGCAGTGTTTTGAGCAAAGGAAGGAGTGGTCTTGCATGTTTCAACAGAATCGCTTTGCCTACTGAGAGCAGCCCAAAGAGGAAGCAGAGGCACCAGTAAGAGGCCCTGATCATAGTCCAGGCGAAAGCTGGTAGTGGCGTAGACTAGGGGTGGTAGCCATTGAGGAGGTGAAAAGTAGTTAATTCAGGCTCTAATATGAAAGTAGGAAAGGTAAACGTTACCATTAAATTAGATATGAGGTGTGAGAGAGAAAAGACGACTCAAGGGTGACTCTAAGTTTTGGCAGCAGATAAGCTAGAACAGAGTTGCCATTTGTTAGGATGGGAAAGACCGTGGGGTTGGTAATAGCAGGTATGAGACAATAGCAGGAGCTTAGGTTTGCACATGTCAAATTTGATATGTTTTGTTGCATGTCAGGAGATAGGTTGAGGAACATGGTGAGGTGAGACTGAGGTTGAGTGGAGATATTTGGTCTGGGGATATACATGCAAAAACCATCAGTGTGTAGATGGTTTCATAGAAACCGTGTGAGTGGATGCAGTCATCCAGGGAGTGAGAGGAGAAGATAGGAGAGGACCAAGAACTGAGCCATGGAACTCCAGGCAGAGGCCAGGGAGGTGATGAGGGACCAGCCAAGGAGATGAAGAAGAAGCAGCTACTGAGGAAAGAGAGGAACCAGGAGAGAGTGCTGTCTGGAAGCCAAATGAAGAACATATTTCAAAAAGGAAGGGATGGTCAACTGTGTCAAATGCTGTTGACAGTTCAAGTAAGAAGAGACTTTGGAAGGACCATCAGGGATGTTGTGAGTCCCTTCTCCTTGTCTTATGAGTTATGTAGCTTCCACCCGGTTCATGTGCTCCCACCTCTTCCCCTCAAAGACACTTACCTTTTTCTTATTCCTCCTCAGAACATTAGTAAATTTAGGTTTCTAACAAAAGCCATCAAGAGAGCTTATCTTCAGTCTAGCAATGCAAACTTCCCCTAAGAAAAGACAGTCCAGTGGGCCCTTTTAGAAATAAGAAAAACAGATGGAAAACAAAATATGAGTTAATAACTCAATAAATGTTCCTGCTACACAGAGAAGATATTATTTACTTTTAGGCAAAGTACCAAGTAGAGATATTAAATATAGGTAAATTTCCAGCAGTGCAGTGAAACCCCTATTGAAATAAGATGAAGTGGTAAGCCATTCCTTTTCAAATAGTTGGTTCTCAGGGCTGAATTGCAAGAAGAGTATCCGTCTTCCAGTAAGGGCAATTTTATATCAGTCATGTGCAAGTTACATGGGAGTCAGTGCTTGATGTACATTGTCAGGATTCCAGCTTGGTTAGTTTCTCATCCATTGTAGGCACACTGGGCTTGGCAAAATAACAATGTTTCCCTATATGAATCACTTTTATCAGATTAGTTAGATCCAAAGGTTGGCGAACCATACCCATAGGCCAAATCCCGCAGCCATCTGTCGTTATAAACACAGCTTTATTGGAACACAGCCATGTCCTTGCTCATTCTTTTATGTATGGTCTATGGCTGATTTTGTCTTACTGTGGCAGAGTTGAGTACCTGTGACAGAGGCTTGTCTACGAAGCTGAAAATATTTACCATCTAGTCTTTTACAAAAGAAGGTTTAGACGTAAAAACAGACTCTTGGAAATATACCACGGGCGTTTCGGTCCTACTCCGTGGCCTTTCATCCTAATTTACTGCAGGAGGCACATCTTAGAGTGCCCTTCTTTTCACAGGTCGGAACCTCCTTTCCCTGCAGCTTTGTGCTAGGGCAATGGTTATCTAAGTGTGGTCCGTGGACCAGCAGCAACAGTGTGCCCTGGGAACTTGGGGAATGCACATTCTCCAGTCCCAGGCTAGACCCACTAATCAGAAGCTCTGGAGGTGGGGCCGCCCAGAAGTGTGCATTCTAGCTGCTCCCCCAGGTGATTCTGATGCATGCAAACTGACAGCCCTTGTGCTAGAGCAGACACTGGTACGATGGCTCTCCCGGCAGCTGGGATGGGCGTCCTGGGCCTGGACACGGCCCAAGGATGTGCCTAGTGAACGTTTCTTTCTTATGAAACCTGTTTTATTACTGAAAACTTGAAATGAGCATTTCTACACATAATTGTGATAATTCTGTGGTAATTTCAATGACAGGCTAGTTCTTTGCACATTGGAATGAGGCTTTTAAGAGCAGTCCTCAGAGTATTACCTTGTTACGTACAACGTTAGGATCGCCCGCTTTCTGTGATGGTATTAGCACTTACTCTTGCAGTCAAATGACTCTTGGTGACAGCAGTAGGAATAAGGCAAGTGGCTGTTCCACACAGACATGGCAGAGTAGAATAAAGAGTGATTAAGGACCCAAAGGACCCACGGCCTGCCGCTGGGTGATGACTGTCTCCTGATCCCTCATGGAGGCACTCCCCTTTGTTTAAGTGATAGACTGGAATGAGGCATTCGCTTAAAAGAAAGACAAGCAGAAGGTATTTATCTCTAGTACCATCAAGGATCTGCTAGAACACGAGAAAAACTTTAAATTGGTATTTTCCCCCTGCAGAATGTAGGCAGGTGCCACCTATTGTTATTGCTCTTTTCCTTAGCTTAATGATCTAATCCTTCCCTGGGGCTTCATCCCTCCATGTATCTAGAGGAAGGCATATCTCTGATAATGAACAGCTATGGTTTAGATGGAGCCAGTAACCCGATCCCAGGAAATCAGGGAGGGACAACAGCTAGTGTTGGCCTTGTTAAGCCAGGAAAACATGCCACAAAGAACAGTGAACAAACTCAGACCCCTGTCAAAATTTCTGAGGTTGGCATCTGTTTTTAAAATCTGCCAAAAATTAGGTTGAGACTCTAAAACATGAGAAAAAGAGAGAGTGACCATAGGTACTGGTTTGTGCAGGACTAAATAGTTCTGGTCTATAGCTGTCATCGCAGAGTGATGATTAATGGTGACCCCTTCACTTGCAAATCATCCTGGTATTTGTATGGTAAATCATGCTCACGCTCAGTGAGAAGCAACCCAACAGAGTGCCAGGAATACAAACTGCATTTCCTAACAAGTCTCTGTTTGAAGCCCTATTCAGACATGCACTTTACTCCCTGAACCTCAGTTTATTTAACTGTAAAGTGGGGATAATAATACTTCATTCACAGAGTTGAGCAGACTGAGTAAGCATATGGCAGCCCAGCCGGCTGAGAGCCTAGCCTGGTAGGTGCTCAGCAACTGCTGCTCCCCTGAAGGGAAAAAGAAACTGCCTGTGGTCAGCTGGCTGAGTGGGCCTCATCACCACATGAGGTCATTCACTGCAACCCTGGACTTCATGAGTGGCCTTGTTTCGGCTCCCTCTGTAATGAGCTTTTTAACACGTTGCAGTTGTTTTACCCTTCTAAGGAGTTTTCTAAGGATCTTAAGGAAAAAAATGTCTTGAGAAGACCGTATTTTCACTGAAAGAGTAAGTTCATGTTCAGAGACATGAGCCAAAGGCTCAAGTTTGTAGATGCTGCTGCGAGGTGAGTGTCAGGAGCAGACATGACAGCACTGAAATTCATGGTGTTTGGAGCCTCAGGAAGCCCAGTAAATTATACCTCATTCTTGACAGGACAGGATTCCAACTGAATGAGAGCTGGATGATGGGACCAGGCAGACGGAGAGCAATATATTTTTATTGATGATGAAGTTGTTAGAGATAACACCACAATGTGAGAGCCGGATGGGTTTGCCTGCTCACCCAAAGGCCCCAGAGAGTAGACCAGGGGAGAAATTTTGAGTTTATAACAAATGCTTTACTAATATCACTGACTGGCCCTGGTTCATGGAGGAAACGGAAGAAAGAAGCTAAATCCCCCTCACTGCAAGACACTCAGTAGATTAATTCTATCCAGTCAAGAAACTAGACAGACAGTAGTCACCACCAATCAGGTTACTCAGTGCTGTATGAGGACAGGAGTAAGGGCAGGACAAGGGGCTAGAAGTGTCACACTAACAGAGCTCCCTCCACGTGGAAACTTGAAACTTAAGAGGAAAGAAGCTCCCCATGACATTGTCATCCGTATTTCTCACTGAAGACTTAGTAAATCTGATGAAAGGATTTTATCAGGTTGGACTTGACATGTTATCTTTTGGAAAAGTTGCCTAGATGATCAAATACAAATGTATTACTTTTCCCAACTGTTGGTCAGAAATTGGATTCGAGACCATGACTAGATCCCAAATAATCAGTAGCCTTTGTCTCAGAGATGACAATGGCAGTCAGTTATTTTGGTCACCTAGGTGGTAAATGAAGGTCACCTCTAGCTACATCACTTTAGGTTAAAACAGAGCAATCACCTCAGAGGGAGCAGAATTAGGTTCCCACTTCAGTCATGTAGTTCCCTGTTCATTTCAATTGGGGGCATTAACACCTTTCATGACCATTCTTCCAGCAAGGAGAAGAATGTAAGCCTCTGTTTACATCTTTCTCCCCAGTGGCTGGGACATGTCACTCCAGCTGGGTCCAATTCTGAGAAATAACAAGACTTCAGTTGAAAAGTACAAGAAAACTGAGCCAAAACTGGCTATTGAATCCCTAAGTCTCTGGACTCCTCCTTACTTAATACAGATGGACAAGTGAAATGTAAGCACCCTTCTTAGTCACTCACCATGTTCTTCTCTAAGTCTCCATCCACTGCTGAGTGCCAGCAGTTAAGTCCTGTGAAAGCACACAGTGGGGCTACTTAAATGGCAGTCATCCCTCTTCAGCAGTATACATCAAGAGTGTGGAGATATAACTCTCAATACCTTCATAACCACCAGTTTATTCCCATCTCTTCAGCTGTACTAGTCCTAACGTATAGACCATGGGTATTGTACATTTTAATTTTGTTTTATTTCCCAAGAATTTATTTGAACTGCCTTCCACAAGTGAAGCACTATAGAAACCAGAATGTTGCCTGAGAATTTTGGGGTGGGGGTCTCCTGTCTCAAGGAGTTTACAATTTAGTGGATAAAACTTTCAGGTAAGCAAGGCAGAATCAAAGAATTACCAAAGATGTTTTTTTTAATCAACAATGGGACTACAAAGGAATGAATATTTAATACTGTTTGGGGAGTTAGGAAAGGCCTCAGGAATTAGTAACACTTGAACTGGACTTTGACAATTGAGTAGGGGTTTCTGAAGGCCACAATAAATTGCATCTCTCTTCCTCATCCAAGTGTTAAACCACTTGAGAAATTTTTAAAAAGTACTCGATGGAACTCAGCATATCATTTTTAGTTGGGGGCAAGTTAGCAGACACGGCTTTAAGTCTTCTGGCCAAGTGGACTTAATGACTCCCTGAATTAGGCAGAATCTCGTGAGGAGCCTTCACGTCCCACCCCATCGCACATGCCTGCAGTGAAGGGCCCTTGGGCTTCCTGCAGGCGGGCAGATGCCAACAGGAGCAAGAGTGAGGCCGAGTGAGCAAAGCCTGTCACTCTTAAATTTACCAAGGAGCCAAGTGAGTGAAAGAGTATAGGAAGCCCAAGGATGTGCTTAGGAACATTTCTTGCCCATGAAACCTGGAGTAGGGAAAGATAGTCCTCCTTGAAAAGTTGGATGGCTTATGGGGAAGTTAAAAAATACCATCATCCTAGAGAGGATCATAAAGATAGTCTGATGAGACCAGACTCAGAATGAACAGAGTTCTGGAGGAGATGAGGCTACAAATAAAGTGTGAGGCCAGAATAGGGGGGGCCTTGTCCATCATGTGAAAGGATTTGAGCTTTTTTTCTATAAGCAATGGGAACCTACAAAGAATTGTTATGGAGTAGACTGTATTTACAGATGACTAGCAGTTGTGTGACAGCTGTTGTGGAGGCAAGTTCATCAGTTAGGAAACAATTTCCGTTGCCTATGGGAAAATCGTTGATCATAGAAACTGGGCTTTTGGCATAACTCCTGAGTTCATGAACAATTAACTCAGATCTGAGTACCCTGAATCTCTGGCTAGTTGATAGAGAGAAAATTACTTATATCATAAAAGATTAAACAATTTATGTAGAAATAATTACATTGTTTTCATTTAACCTATGAGAAATCAGGATATAGTTGATGGTGATTCAGTATCCTGCCTTTCTGCCTTTCTTCTGTGCTCCAAATTTTAGTGATCAACTACTATATGTGGAGCACTGTATGATCTGCTAGGAATACAGAGTTAAACCAACCTAACATAGAGAAACAAGATGCCCACAACTGTTATTAATGAGATAAAACTTCAAGAGATGTGTAAGGTACTATGAGAATGTTTTTCTTGATGTCATAGTAATTGATTGACATTTATAGAATATATTCATTGGCATGGCCTTTAAAAAAAGTAAATACTATAAGAACACACAAGTGAGAATGGTTAATTCCGCCTGGTGGGTTGAAGGGGAGGGGTCTGAGGAAGACTTGTCATTTGAACCCGGCAACTGTGGGATAAGTATAAGCTCCTCACTGACAGTTCTATTTCTTAAAGAGAGAATAGAACTTTTTACATTTGGGGCAGGGGAAGGAAATTGCAGCCTCTCTCACCCAATGCAAAGAGATTTCTTTTTTTGCAAGGGCAAATTAATGCACATACCACCATTTTGCCTCTACCAGCAACATTTCCATTTCTCCTGCCATCTCCTTCTCCAGCCCAGCTCTTCACTGTAAGCTGGGTCTTGCCATGTTTTTTTCAATCCATAATTCCCCTGGCTGCTCCACTGATTATTAATTCTGCCAAAAAGTCCAGGAAACTTGTACGGACTGTGGACGTAGATCCTGGCACATTTACAGGGGCGTGCGAGCAAAGTATTATAAAGTAAAATGAGTGACAACCACTCTGATTACCTTACATTTGAGAAGGCAAGAAATGCCTTTTGATGTGGGTTTTGAACAAAGCGGAAACTAAGAAGACTACAGCTTTGTTTGGGCAAGTTTTCTTGCAGACTTAGATCAATTGCCTTAAAACATTCAGTCTGCAAACAATGGCCTCCAAGAAAATAATGCTGGCTCTTTCCTTTTATGAAAGTAATACTTGCCTTACAGCCCATGGGACTGGCTGTTCCGTTTCTACTGAAATGATTCACAGAGCCTCTTGCTTGGATATCCTGGCAGTATATGGACATTAACAGCAAACTACTTTCATCAGCACTGTCTCGCCATAAGGGAATAACTGTTTCCTATTGACTAAGTCAAAAGCTAAGTTAGTTTATTAGCATATAATACACTTGGAGTCATTTTCTGGATTTTGCTATTTGGCATTTACATCTTTGTCCAATCCACACATAACAAGCTGATTGAAGCACTGAAGAGGGGCTCCTGGTAGATATTTGCAGAGTGATACAAAAAGTCATCTAACTCAAAACAGAAAGTTTTAGTTTTTTGGATACATTTTAAAGGAATCTGGCTTCCTAAGCATATTATTGTTCTGCGTTAGAGAGTATTCAAACTTTAGAAAAGCATGTTCAAATTATTTCTTTGTCAGAGCATCCTTTTGGTTTAAACATACAAAGTGCATTTATTTTTCTTCCCTGAATCATTTATACATTCAAAGTAGAAGCCTTTTATAAGCTTATAAATATAAATAAGAATCTTTGTGTTTGTTTAACCATATAGTTCTTATTTTTGTGTTTGTTTAACCATATAGTTCTTATTTAGTACCAGACTCTAAGTGCTTTATAAATAGTAACTAATTATAAATAATTTCTTTCACACACCCCCCCTCCCTCCCTCTCATGCTGATAAGGCTCCACACCCCACCCATCCCACCTCCCAGTTACTCACTTTAAGCCTAGGGTCTCCACCTCAATTCCAGCAAGGCAAATCTGGCCATCTATAGATGTAGAATCCACCTCTACTCCAACCAGCTTTGAAAGAAGCCAAATAAAGACACCCTCCCAGGCCGTGGGTGGGTCAGTGCTCTGATAGGGCAGTGTGGATGGGGAAGGCACGAGGGGTGTTTCCAGGATGTACATGCTACAGTGTCCTTGTTGACTGGCTTACAAGATTTTCCATTCAATCCACTCCCCCACCCCAGTTCTGTCCTTTGCCCTCTGATTGCCAGACAGAAAAGCAAAACAAGACAATGTCCAAAATGAAAGCTGGCTGATGGGGACTAGTATAGGATTCCTATGAAAATACCTGTAGCATTGGTAATATGCAAAATAGATGGATTCAACAGTGTTGAAAAATAGGAAGAAAAGAAGGTTTGCCATATTAATTTAGTAGGTTTACATTTTCAGTCCCCAGGATAAGAAATGCTATACACCATCAATTTTCAATCTTTTATCCCTGTCTGAAAGAGGCATTCCCATTAATCTAAACTCTGTACCTTCAGTGTCATAACAGCTATCTATCTCCAGCCAAATCTGCTGAGATTTTAAGTACCAAGATAAAATACATATGTATGTTTATTCTGAAATAGTCACATTGGCTTTAAATACGGAAAGATTGTGCATGGAGGGGCACCATTAAGTTAACTATCAACAAGGGAGTAGCCATAGGGATTGATGATGACAGGAGAATACACTTAAGAATTTCACATTATTTTTACCCCTGACTAGTCCTAAAGTGCGTTGGAAATTTATGCCTCAGAAAGTCCCAGCCACCATTCAGGGAGTTTCAGTCCCACTAGAGAACCATTAGTATCTAGAAGTGAAGCATCTTGTGTGTGGTTTTATTTTGACTGTGTAATAGGTACTAACCTTTCCAAATGCTTTCCTAAGCATCAATTTAGGTGCAGAATTATAGTGGCAAGAGAGCATGGTAATAATGACATGCAGGATTGATTTGCACTGGGTTTGGCATTCACCAACTGGATATATCACCAGGATCCACTTAAAGATATTTGAATTTATTACCCATTTCCAAGTAAGTTCAGACACATTCCAGCTATTGACTTGAACAGATAATGTATCCTACCTCCCAAACCTGAAGGCAATATCCAAAACATTTACTTCCATAGAAGACCAAAGAGATATTTTACTTAAAATGAGATGCATTTCTTGTTCTTTTGTCATCCCTAGGTGTCTTCTTGGGCTCACCCCATTCCTTTTGCAAAGAAAAAGCATATTAAGATATTCTCTTTCTGGACAATGGTATTCTATAGTTGTGCTTAAATATTCATGTGCTGGGAATCTTCCTAATTGTATGAAACACCTGAAACTTAATAAACAAGAACAGTTTTAAGAATTGACAGTTAAACACAACTGATTACCAGCTTCACATAATTTTCATAAATCCATCCCACAATTTCCAAACCACAGAAGAGATGCACTAAATAGTTAAAGACATCAACAATCTAATTCTGAAACTATTTGTGAAAAGCTGTGGTATTAGGAAACTTCAAATAGACATCAAAACAGTATCCATTAAAATGAGGCAAATAGCTTGACTCCTTCTCTTTCCAACACTATTGTAATTGCTAATGTCCCCCAAGTCTGTGTAAGGTTCTGTTTGAAAAATGAAGGTCTTAGGTGGTTACTGAGTTTTTATGGCTCCATGGTGTAGTCCAATACAAAAGATAGTGACCAGTGTTCTGCTGGTAGAGTCAACCATTGAATCAAAGACCAGGTTATTCAAGTGCAAAGTTAGATGAAGGGGCATGTTCGGTGCTTTATAATTTTATGCAGATTTTAATTTTGCAAACTTAAAATTGTGCAACATAAAATACACTGGTAAACACTCACTATATACATAATTTCAAAGCATATGAATTCTCTGCACAAACTTCTAGGTCACCGAGAATCACATAATTCCAGAGCCAGCAAGACCAGTGAATGAACTGTGTTCACATTATTGCTACGCGGCTTTAGCTGATAAACAGAAAGGTCTACTCACCACTGACACACTCAGTCTTGAATTGTTTAAGATCTTCAGGAAGTCATTTCTCCCATAAAGTTTGAACCCTCCTTTCTGAATGACCTAAAATATAATAAGCACATGATCATGGCTTTGATCATTAAGACTTAGCTAATGATCAGTTGTCCATGTTCCATCTCCCTGTAAATATGAACCATTTTCCAATGTCAAATAAGTTATTCCTTAGGCCTATGTCACATATGGACATATGGTGATTTTGACATAAAACCAAAGTATTAGTTTGATCAAAATTCTCAATTTTCCAGATATTTCACTACAACACACCAAATGTTCTCACAATTGCCTGCAGTGATCATAGATTATTGTCTCATGTGAGCACAGAGAGAGAGAAGAAAAAGCCTTTTGGAATTTCATGACATTCTTATATTCTGTGGCCTCCGTTCCTCAAAATACCCAACCCAGTCTTTGTTTAAGCAATTCTGATACTTTTTGCCTTATTGGGAGCCCAGACTAAATTGCATAGTAGTCAGAACAAAATGTGACAAAAATCCAAGAAGTTACCTTCTGCAAAGAACAATTAATTGGGGTTCCCTTTACAATATGAAAGCCCTGGGTCAACCTAGAATGCTAGAATGTAGCTGCTAAATCTCTTACCTCTCACGTTTTTGTAGGCTATCATGCTTCTAGTTCTAACACTGCAAAAGCTAAAGAGTGTGGCAAGCATCTTGCCTCTTTCTGCTTAAGCAACTCATTGCTCTAAAATTGAATTCTAATGGGAAGTCTCTGAAAACTCCTGCAAGTATTTGGTTATGGTAGAAAATGAGAAATTATTGCAATCAATTAAGGAATTAGCCTACTTTTCCCCCAAAATCAAAAGAATAAGTACTTATAAAAAAATAACTGAGGGCTCTAGGTAAAATGAAGTTTTTTCTGGAATAATAGAGATTATATTTTTTAAAACTAAACTCAAGCAACTATTTTTTTCTAATGGGCAGTAGGTTTAGCTAAACAAGGCATAAATTTGCAAGGATCTTCAAAGGATTTTATATTAATTTTTTATGAGTATAAAGAAAATGGTAGTGGGCCATATGAATCCAGCTGGATGGAAATGCCATGGATTCTGCAAAGAAAAATGCCTTCTTTATGTTGTTAATTTAAAAATTACCATTCTTGATATTTTAAAAAGCTTTTTCTTTCCTAATGAAGTCATATACTATAGATTCTAATTTTTTAATTTGTGAATTTTCCTAGAGTTTTAAAAATATCCTATGACCAAAATGTAACTTAGAAAATAAGGTGTGAACAGAAGAAATAAAGAAAAGCAAGGGAGGGAGAGAGGACTGGAGGGAGGGCAGATATCTTATAGACAGTGTTTCACCCTGGAAATTTAGCCAATCAACATACCTGGGCGGTAATAGTTCCCTTGGGCATACAGTTTTTGTTTGAAAACCCATTCTAGAACTTGTCTCAGAGGCCTCCATGAGCTTCATAAAATAACACAAACCGATGCTCTTTGCAGCTATATCATTGTGCTTTATTTAGGGTGGGACTTTTAAGGGTCCCTTAGCAAGTTTTTCATGAATAGACTTCAAGGATTCAGGAACCCCTTGAAATTGCATAGAACCATTTTTGTAACTATCCACATGTACATTTATTTTTCTGGAGAAAGGGTCTAGCTTTCATCAGATTCACAAAAGTATTCAAAGATCCTTGTCTCCAAAAAATAAGCTAAAATCTGATACCATTTACATTTCTTAGATACAGAAAAGTATGTGCATGTGCATGCATGTGTGTGTATGTATGTGTCCTGACAGAAAAATTTACTATTACCATATATTGGCAGGCTTAATTTACACAAAGCATGATAGTTTTAGACATAGCCTGATTCTCTACCTTCCATAAGAAATCCAAAGGTGCTTTTGTTTTAGACTATAAGAGCTTTAATTGCCATGGAACAAATTTCCATGTATTATGACTGAAGGAAATGGGAGAGAACTCGGAGGCATAGATATATTCAACACATATGAAAAAGTAGATGATATTTTGATAATTTATATATATATATATGTTTTTCATCATTTTAATTGTTAACAGCTTTATTCTAAATGTAGGAAACCGATCATCTAAAGTACCTTTGTATTTCTAAAGGTTACAACAATTCGATACATTGAAAAATACATTGGCAGGAAATCAATTGATAATTTATTGCTCTCAAGTCATCCTGTGAAAAATTGGCCCTTTGCATCTATGTATCTTTTCAAAGGGAAGAGAAGGTATGTTCTAGGAATGAGAACACTGAGTGGATCATAGTTGATCTGTGAGTTGCACTAAAGATCCTACTGACAGGACTAGTACTCAAGAGTCGGAATTTGACAAAGGTCTTTCTTAGAAGATCCTCGAATGAGTCTAAATATATCATTTGATGTAAAACAGCATATTGTTCCTTGATATGAATCAATATGGGAGCATGTGCTAGAGCACAGCAAAGGGAAAAATTAAATAGCATAGTACTTTGGGAAATAATTCACAAAGCAACATTAAACATTTTCCAAGGCCCATTAATATACAAATCCATATAGGGGTGGGTATTTTTTTTTTGGTATCATTAATCTACAGTTACATGTGCAACATTATGGTTACCAAACTCCCCACTTCATCAAGTCCCCCCCGACCAACCCCATTACAGTCACTGTTCATCAGCGTAGGGAGATGCCATAGAATCACTACTTGTCTTCTCTGAGTTGTACAGCCCTCCCCGTGCCCCGCGTACATTATGTCTGCTAATCGTCATGCCCTTTTTTCCTAGGGGTGGGTATTTTTTATGTCAGCAAGTTCTCCTCCAAAAGAAGTGTGCTGTATTAACATTTCAAGTTAGCCTTGAATCTTCAAAGTGCCTTTCAATAGGAATTTACCTAATCCTCATGATCAGCAGCGATAAGAAAAACGTCTCCTTCACAGACACCCCAAAGGAGTTTTAAAGTGACCTTTTGTCTGAGTCATTAAGGGCTTCTGGGTCAAAGGAAGACAGCATGAACTTTCTCTTCCCTCTCCTTGGACTGAAGAAGTAATTCTCAAAACCTTCCCATCCATGGAAAACTCTTATGAGACCACAGGTCATCTCTCTCTCTTTCAGTTCCTTCTAGGAAACAAAAAGATATCTTGGCATCTTGCCTTGACTGCAATCATCCTTTTCTTACCTTTTTAAAATGTAGGTTTAAAATGGCACCAATTTTGTGTAGCTGGCATTTTGAACCATTCCTTTAAGATGAAAATCAAACCATGGAAAACACCAGCTGAGAAGAGATAAGGCCCTAGGACACTGATTTAAATACACTTTAGTATAACAGCCACACAAATAAGATAAAAATCTCTTATTAATGGAGCAAGAAAACGAAACCCCAAACTATTATTTCTCACAGGGAAGCATTTTCTTGATATAAGATAAAACCATAGCAGAAGAGGGAAGAGGAAAACTGAGATGACTCTGGGCTTTTTTTTAGTTCATATTTAGAGAAGTGGTGCAGAATCTTGATTATTTCTTTTTTTAAGATAACTGCTTTGTATATCCTGCAAAACCATCTCACATTTATGGCACTGCTCAGTTCTGAGGGGGTAGAGTGAGAAATACAGTGTGTCACCAAATTGAGTAAAAGGGAGTTATTTAATGAACAATGATGACACTTGAGATGTCGCTTACAAGTGAATTTAATTTCTCTTTCATCATGTTTCTCACAGACATTTATTTTGAATACTTTAATATGTTAGGTCAAACCCTATGTAAGTGCAGAGGTTGGCGCAGTTTTGACTTGAAAATAGCAATGTCTTATGGCTCAGCATAAATAGCTTAAATACTTCAGGAAGTCTGTGAAACCCCTGAATTCAATTGAATTCAGCAAATGTTCCCTGACTACCCAACATGTGCCTGGCACCTTGCTCAGTAGCGAAGGATACAATGGCAAATGGCAAAGGCCGTGTCTTCTGGGGACAGCTATCCTCTTGAGAATTGATAACCATGCATTTGTGGTCAGATATAGGTAGCTCCCTAATTTAGCCAGGAATTGATGTACCATGTTAAAATATGTCACTGGCTGATTTTGATGGTCTTCAATGAACAGAACCATTCAGGCATTTTTCTCAGCACTGTCAGCAAGGCAGCGTTTTTACCTTTCCATTTCCATGTAAGAAATGGAACCCCTGGATACAGATGAGACTTGCTTAAGATCCCATTTAGCTTCCAATCCTTTGGCCAGAGCTGGCCCAGAGCTTCATCCACTAACCTATTCCTTGCTTTCCCTTCCCCACCGCTCACCCACCCCTGGAAAGTAAGGCGATCAGAGCCTGAACCAACCCTGCGCTCGGGGAGCTGTGGGGAGAGGGCAGCAGCATCGAATAGAGAGTCTGCTGGGAAAATCCTACGGAAGGATTTTCTGTAGATTTTCATTTTTATCCCTTCACATGTTGTTCCCTCCCCTGGGCTCAGTAATTTTAGTTTGTGCTTTCTGTTTCTCTTTTTGTTTCTTTGGTTTGCTGGCTTTGTGTTCTTTTCCCTTTTTTTTTTTCCTTTTCTTTTCCTTTTTTAATGCAGGAATTGGTCAAGGCGTTCCGGTGGTGGCACTCATTGTGGAAGGAGGACCCAATGTGATCTCAATTGTCCTGGAGTACCTTCGAGACACCCCTCCCGTGCCGGTTGTTGTCTGTGATGGGAGTGGACGGGCATCTGACATCCTGGCATTTGGACATAAATATTCCGAAGAAGGCGGGTAGGTAATTTGCCAGGCCCCAAAGACCTATGAGTGTGAAGCCTGTGTTCCAAGCTTGGAAAGGATGGTATTAGTTAAGATTACGATGTGTGGCATGGGAGCGTGGCAGGAAAAGCAGGGGAACATACTCTAAATGTCCTATGAAGTGGGCAGGTGACGCTAGCACACGCTGATGACAAAGAGGACGAGGGGGAGAGGGGCATAGAATGAGGTCTCCTCTCCCTCTTTTCTCCTTCTCTCTTTTCCTCCTCCCGCTCAGGAGGAGCAGGAATTGGGTTTTAACCGTCAAAGCACAGCTAATCTGGACCACATAGTGCAGGTTAGTAACTTGGGAGAAGCAGGATGTGCAGCATCCAGGCTCAGCCTCCAAATGCCCGCTTTGGTGAACTGCTAGATATTTACAAACGCTTAATGTCTGGAAGAACATTCGGTGGCCTGTGCTACCAATCCCTCTAGATTGGCTTGGAAAGTGGAATCTCCGTCGTGGTAACCACTGTGGTCCTTTGTATAATATGCTTCTTGAACTCCTCATGCATTTCCTTGTTCTGTTAACCCCCTGATGCTCTTTTCAAGTCCAAA
Source organism: Smutsia gigantea (assembly GCA_032199065.1). Taxonomy (NCBI): domain Eukaryota; kingdom Metazoa; phylum Chordata; class Mammalia; order Pholidota; family Manidae; genus Smutsia; species Smutsia gigantea. The sequence continues at coordinate 19,994 of JAVSCE010006135.1, forward strand.
GCCCCCAACCCCAAGGATGACTTCCCTTCACAGCCCTCCCCTCCGGCCTGAGACTCCACTCAGTGAATCATGAAATCCAGGCACTCTTGCATATTATTAGATCAAAATAATTCATCGCAAGGTGTGAATGAGTTTAAGGAGGAAAATCCAGGGAGGTCATTAAAGTTTTCACATAAAGAATTTCCTAATCTATTCTCCTAACACGTGAAACTAGTGGAGAAAGGAGCCCCAAAGGAGATGGGGGTCTTTTATTCATCCCTTTTATAAATGTGGCAGGTGTCTACTGGGTGCCAGGCATTGAGACATGAAAAAGAATAACATGCTATTCCTACCCTTGGAGAACCCATCGTAAGTCAAGGAAGTAGACAAGCTCATAATTATAACAATGAAAGTGACAGGGGAGCTTGCCTACTTCAGACATTCCCTTCTCCCCCGTCTCTCATCTAGTCTGCCTTAGAGCAGAGACTCAGCATGGACTCTCAGTACCATCCCTTCTCTCCCCATTCCTTTCCTGGTCTTCAGGAGAGGCCCACCCTGCAGGTGAGCCATTAAAACAGCCTTCTGCCCTGCTAAGTGCAGGAACCAAAGGAGGAATAATTAACAAAGGAGGCACAGGGCCTCTGGGTTAACCCCACCGACACTGACAATGATTTTAGGCCCTGTTAAAGCTTTTGATATTTAAAGAAAAAAAAACCTAAGTTTTGTAAGCACAAAGGTGGAGTTTTGCTTAGTGGCAAATTTAATTAAATTTACCTTAATCTTCTTCTTTGATAGTAAGTATTGGCCCATTTTTTATAGCTAAGAAACTAAAAAGAGAACATTTTCCCAAATGCCTCCATGTCTATTACCAGTAAGAATTTAAGATCCTCAACTATGCTTAGCTTTTATTGAAAATTTAGGCGTAGTTCTCAATGATTTAAATACAGTAATTTATTCTTTTTTCAGAAACAGCTAAAGAATTTACAGTTTTTAGCTTTGGGTTTATTTTGCCTAGTGCTTATAATTATGTTTCATATTCCTACAAAGTAGATACAAGTTTGCATTCAGAATGTATGTTTTCTTTTGAGAAAAAAAAATCATGAAAGAGTAAGCTGTTCATCTCAACATTTCAGGTCTAGACTTAATGCCTGTTTCTTTTTTTTTTTTTTTGTCATTGTCTTGGGTTGTATACCTTGAAAGTTACAATCTTTAATAAGTTGCCCTTACTGATTCTGTTTTAATACAGGAGAAATCTTGTACATTTCAGAGCTGGGTAGGAGTCTGTATTATTTAACCCAGAAGACAAACACAGAGAAATTAAGTGCTTTCCCAAGGGCACACAGCTGCCAATCCCAGGGCAGGATTCTCTCTAATGAATTATAAAAATTCACTGAAATATATTTTGTGATGTGTTCCTTCCTGGTTCTCATATAATACTTCAGTGAGACTGTCTTGTAAATATGTATTGCACTTCAATGGCTTCCTCTTTTATTATAATTTCTTTCTTTATAATTTAACCTCTTGCAGCTTCCTCTTTCCATTATAATTTCTAATTTTTTTTGCATTTGTGTATTCCAAAGAGATAAAATCAGTGCATTCCTGGTTGTAAACCAGTGTCCCAGCTGATCAGCCCTACATCATTTGAATTCATTTCCTTACATTGAAAGTCAGAAATATTATGCCCTTTTAACTTCAGTTGATAATTTTAGTTTTATAACCAAAGTTTAGTTTTAGTTCTAATTATTTTATGGTCAAATGTGCAAAAGCACAGTGTATATGGGATCTATACCAACATATGAACCATGGATGATTATCAAAGAATACGAAGTCATGCACATAACTAGTGTGGAGACAAAGAATTCAGAAAAACTTCATATCTTGGTAATTATTAAAAATTAAAACTTTAACATTTTAAAGAAACATTTGGAAATCGTTGTTAAAAAATAGAAGCTTAAAGAGAAGCTTTGTATTTGCCATTCATTCATGTGTGTGTGTGTGTGTGTGTGTGTGTGTAGAGAGAGAGAGAGAGAGATTTAGTGTTATGATAAAAATATGCTTTTGCTCCAGGAAAGCAATCATAAATTTATCATGATCAAATGAATTCAAGATGTTTCTGTGGGCCATCTGAATAACTGCCAGAATTAATCTTGTTTATTTAGCTTAATAAGAAATTATCTAGCCACACATGTGCAGCCAATTTAAAAAATCATTTCCAAAGAACATTATTTTGCAGTGGTGTCCTTTCTTTATGCTAAAATAAGTATTGGCCCACCTAAGACCCCATTCACCAAGAAGAATGTCCTCTTTGATTTCCAATAAAGTCCAACAGAATTGTGACATGTTTTACTGTAATTAAATATAAATACATAACTCATGTTCATATGAACAAACCCATATAAATACATGTATGTATTGTACATATAAAATTGGGTATAGAAAATATATACGCCCTATTTATGAAACATGAAACAGGATTTGAAATCATTGACTTTTACTTTTCGGTTATTTTAGTAATTCAAATATGATTTAAAAATTTTTTAAGTTCTGACAAATTGTTAAATATTGCAGGTCCAAGGACTACAAATGTGTATTTACAGCTATAAAACTTTTCATTTATAATTGTAAAGGAGTAAATGAAATGTATACACCTTATGTTTTAGCTTTCGTGAACTTGATATTTGCCTTTAAATTCCTTGTTATTAACCACCTTCCAAGAATATCAGTTTGAAAGGGAATCACTTGGGAATTAAATTATAACTGGCAAAACTTGTTAACTCTTGAAGTAGAAAAAGACAGACTGTATCTATCCCAACACAAATGGGTTTGGATAACCTAGGAGATGATTGCAATTAAATTCTTGGTTTTGTTTTTTCTTCCCATGTTTGCTCTATGGCATATAATACCAAAAAGAAATGGTCAAACTTTGTTTTTTTGGTCATATTGGATTTTCCTTTTCTCATCTGTAATAGAATAGAAGGAATCACAAGTCACTTTCCTTACCCAATTTCATTACTTTAGAAATATTATCAAATTTTATTTTTGAATCACAAATAACTAAGCACTATAAATGTAAATAGATTAATGCTATGCGAGTGGCATTAGATTCAATTACCTAAGTTTTAAAATACTAAGATTCTACTTCTTGCTGTGTTGACTAAGCAATATGACCAACGTTACCCTTAGTCGGGAATACTTTTTAGACTGTAGGAGCCTGAAGTTAAAATCAGATATTACTTTATTTGATAATTGTCAGCTCAAGTCTCAGATTGCAGAGAAATGTGGTCCAGCTCCTCCTTTATCACTCAGTGAACAAATACTTCACAGATGAAAAATACCAGCATGAAAAGGCATCTGAATGAATGTTTGTTCTGAGATGATGACTCTCATTCATCCAGATTTTATTATTGATGCTTATATTTATTTTGGGACTTTTTCCCAAAAATAATTATCTGGATATACCATTTTTAGGTACCCCAGGACAAGAAGCAGAATTTATGGTAGCAGAAAGCCTTAAAGCTTCCAAGTAGTCTGTAAGTTTGGGGAATTTATCAGTAGGACAAACACCAGTAGACTGACCGTTCATACTCTTATGTGTCAGCAGAATTTGTATTAGATATTGTGAAGGAAAAAAGAAGCAATGGCTTGCTTCTTTAGATCAGGGGAATAGATAATGTATTAAGAGTAAAAATCTGATTTTCCTTAATAAGGGTCCCTTCATTTTTCTATTAACTGAGACAAAGGCATAAAGGGAACACAAAGTGGAGACGAAAAAGGAAAAATATGCTACATGGCTTCAAATTATATAACTCTGTCCTAGCAGAGATGTGACAAAGTTTGTTTCTCTCCAAATACACATCAAAATGACCAAAAACAGGGAAAGTCACCAGAAAACTGATCATTTTAGAAATCAGGTGTAGTCTGTATTCCCTAGGGAGAGCATTCTCTGCAGTGGGTGCTAACATTTTTTGCTGCTACTCAGGAGATTTCCATCTAAAGCTGAACAGTGTCACAGCCCTATCATTTGTCTCTATAAATTCTGCTAAAAGAAAGTAATTGATCTTGATGGTTTGTATTCCAGCATGATTTAGACATAATTGGAATGCCAAGTGAGAAAGAAGGAAACAAGTATCAGCCATGTTGACTCAAGTGTCCATTTTAGTTTCTGTCAATTTCATCATACCTTGTCTCTTTTCTAGAATTTTCTATAAGAAAGCATGTCAAAAACTTGATTCTTTTTTGTAACTTTCTCAGAAGGAAAGTAAGGAAAGTTGGAAACACCTTGTACAGACAAAGAGTATCAGTGACTTTATTTATAAAAAGTGTTTTTGTAAACCGTCTTCTAAGTTAGCATTTATTGAGTGCTTACTCTATGCACGGAACTGTTAGGTGAGCAAGACATGGCCCTGTCAGGGACTTTATAATAGAGACTAAGCCACAGATGTGAATAAAGATAACTAGAAGGTCACATGTGCTATGATAAAACTGAAGTGTCTCAAGAGCATAGACGACAAAGTACTTAGTGTTGTATTTCACACGAAAATCTATGCAGTAGAACATTATATTAATTATAGCAGTATATTAATTAACAGTATGTTAATTACCCATACAGTGGCAATATACTGCCTCTATTGCTTCTCTTCCCCTTTTCCTTCAAAAACTGGATCCAAACTGAGGGTCAGCCTAGATGACAGAAGAAAAAGCTAGTATTTGACCATCTCATGTGTAGCTCAACACAGAAAAACGAATCAGTCTGAATAGAATTGAAGGGAAGTTGGTAAATAGGACAATTCTAGAAGATAGTGTGGTGGTGTTTTGTGTGATTTTGTGTCATGTTTGTATGCATGGTTATATATTATCACATTGAATTTATATATACTCAACTTCAGTTTAATGAAATTGATTTAACTGGCAAATGTAATCTGATATTATTTTAAAATTATTATTTAAAATTTATTTAATTATATGTCCTTACATATATCTACTGATGCCTATAATTAGTTTTATATATGTGTTTATAATTTAAGTGAAAATTTAAAGATAAGACTGATAACCTGACTTCTCAAATCACTCACTGGATATTTTTGAATGACTGTTTTAGGCAAGAAGTGTATCTTTCCTCAAGAGATTTATAATCTCATTTGCACTAATATAATAAATTATTTTCAATTAGATGTTAGTTACTGAGTCTGAGATGGCAGAAAGATACATAGGTTGGAGAAGAAAAGCTTCATGGAGAGAGTAGTATTGAAATCTTTCTCTCTGTGGAATATATAAAGATATAGCTATATGGATACCTATGTCATTGTATCCACATTCCACAAGGCTGGAGAAGCTTCATTCATTTAGGAAGTGCCAGATAAGATAAATTCTTATATCTTACATTTGGCTATTTGATAGGTCATTTTGTATCAGTATGGGGAGAATGAAGCATTGATTTAAAAACAGTTATTTAGAGTTCATGGAAGAAAGTACTAGTCAGGGTAAAGTTTTATTGATCTAAATGGGCCAGTCATTTCTCCACATTGATTAAATTTACTTTAGACTTGCTGAACTCCACGTTGAGAAAGTGTGTATGTTCACACAAATAGCAAACATTAGAAAAACAGAGTTGCGTAATTAATATGACAAAGAAATCTCTTTTAAAGAACCACAGCCTACAACTTCAGATAGCCCGTCAATGCCATGTGAAGGTTTCAAAGGATCTTTTAATTATGTTCCTCTGAGATTTGTTTGGCTAACCTTTGACCACTGGTTTTGCAGAAAACATTCAAAATAAAACTTCAGTGTGCCAGAGGATCACTACAAAGTGTGAAGAGACACAGGTTCCCCTAAATATCCTGATTCTATGCACCTGAACTGGGGTGCCAGAAACTGTGTTTGAAACTAAAACCCAGGTTATTCCAACCAGACTGGTCCATGGACCACATTTTCAGAAACTCTTTAAAAATGTATAAAAATCAGATTTCTCTTTATACTTCTCTGATGTTTTGAGAAGTAGCTTCTTCACTTTCTGTGCCTCCCTTGCATTCTCCTCACACAAATCACTTCATTGTTACCACAAGCACTTTGTACCCTCTGCCAAGTTTTGTCTTTGTAATACAGTTTACTTGAAAAGTTTAGTCAGCATCAGTCATCTCATTTCTTTCTTTATCACACCTGTTCTTGGTTCCAAACATCTGTCTGACTTGAAAATGTGTCCCTTGTAGAGAAAGCTATATCACAAAAATGTCATTTTGGCAGGACTGGTGGACTCCTCTGTTCGTGCTTTTACTTACATGGTTTTCTTAAGGGCATTCATTTCACCACCTTATTTCTTTTGAAAATGATTTTCTTCTGACCACTTCAAAAGGGATGAACAATTTAAAAGGAGAAGAAAGATGAGAAAAGTAAAAATATCATAAAAGGGAAACGGCGCTCGTGGGTCATGAATGATGGCGTCTCCGCGATTTGCGAGGCTGTTACAGTCTTCAGGGCTATTAAGTTCAGCTTTAGGAAAAGGTCCTCCTTCACTTTCCTTTGACTTTTCTCTTGCAATGGACAAGCAGTTAAGAGTCCCAATGTCCCACTTGCCTGTACCTTGATTTTCACATTTTTCTAAGCTTCGGGCCTCTTCTCATATGGACTCTCAGGTACAAGTATGACATACAGAACAAGATCCAGGTTTACTCTGTTGAAGCTGGGGAGGAAGACCTACACTACTGGTTCTCACTTTTTATCTTGCATCAGAATCACCCAGAGGGTTTATTAAAAATCAAATTGCTGGACCTCATCTTGAATTTTCTAATCCAGTACATCTAATTGCATTTCAAAGAAGCACCCAGGAGATGCTAAAGCCGTTGGTCCAGGACCATACTTTGAGAACCACTAACCTGGAGCCTCCCTCTCCGCCTGGCTGTCATTCACTAAAGCAGCTCTGAGGTGGTTCTGGAGTTCCTCAAAATTCCAGAATCCAGCTGTAGAACCCAGCTGAAGACCATCGGTCCATAGGACAAGTCCACATGGCTTTGTTTGGACTCGAGACCCTTCGTATTCTGGCCCCAGCCTCTCTCTAGGTCATCTCACCAAACCTTCCTTTCACTTAGAAACCCAGTTGTCCTCCACAGCTGCCACAGGCCTCTCAACCTTAGCATGAGAGATCAATATACATTTCTTTACCCACCTGATTTCTAGGAAAACTTTTTTTTCAAGTTCTGTGACATAGCGTCTCTCTCATGAAAAGAGGTAGTGAGGGACTCAAAATCAACAAATACATTTAGAACATACCTCTATCAGGTACAGATATCCTGGTATTTAATCCTTCTACGTTAGAGGAAATGAATTCTGAAACAACCTAACATTAGAACCTGTAGCTGCTAGAAATGTAGTGGATTAATATCTCATGCAGTGGGATCATTAATAACAGATAATGTTTGCAGTGTTCTTAATGGATTTCCCCTAGAGTCCCCATCCAATCTCAGATGTTGATTATGGACACAGGATTTATGAAAACTAAATATAACAGTGACCACCTGCTATAAAAGTTTCTTCAGCCAGAGAGACACTAAAGATGCATTAACGTAACATTCCAAGGTTAACTTAAGTTTGTACTGCTGTTGTCTAGAACAGTCTCCACAGTCAGTTTCAATATAGTCTTTTCTGTAGTGTCCCAGTTGTTGGACAACTGTCTTAGAGTTGGTATACACATTTGTTGTGTTTTCTGGACATGCTCAATGCAAATCAGGTATCCACCCAGGGGCAGTGAACCCCAGAGGTCTAGAGTAAGCAGTAAAGAATTGGTTCCTCTAAATTCATTTAAGCCACAGTTCAGTGTCTTGGAGATAGATCTAAAATGTGTAGTTATTTAACCCTATGCTTTCCTTGGTTTTCAACATTTGATAGAGTATTAGAGATTTTATTATCTCTACTGCAAGGTTGACTAATCATTTTCATCTCGCCATGTCAACGATAGTCAGTTGTTACTGGCTTCCTAGAATAATGTATTAAGAATGATTCTGAAGCCACATTTGGGCTAAAAAGGAAGATTACTATGTTAGATTAACAGTGATGCAAAGAAAGAAATTTATAGTCAAAATGCCATGGATGTCTACTCTTACTTCAGAATGAAGACAAAATCTTGTAGATAGCCACATATATCACTACCAAGCAATCATCAAATAGAACATGGAATTATGAAGCCACGGGAAAAATAAGACACTTTTCTGCGTAAAAGATACTTAGGAAAAGAATAATTTAAAAAACAAAAACAGCTAGGAACTAATCCATCACAGAATACATACAAAAAAAGAGAAAATTATATTTGTCCCAACATCTCATAGAGTAAGATATGGGGTTAGAAGGAATACTTTGACAAATTACTTTGAAAGGGAATTGAGATGGGCCCCTCCTTTTTCCCCAGACCTCTGATCCTCTCCCCAGCAGCATACTTGGGGAATTAATATTAATATTTTTTAAAGCTCTGCATGCAACAGCCTGATCTGAACACTGTATTTCATAAACTCTGTGAGGTAGCTCTGATGATTATCCCTATTTTACAAATGAGGAAATCAAGGACAGAAAGGTTAGGAAGTTTGCTCAGCATCTTGCAGCTAGAGAGTGGTCTGCCCTGGCAGACTGGGGTTGTAACCTATGCTTTTAGCAGCTATGCCATATTGCCTGCTAGGAAGATGGGACCCAGGAACTGCAGGAGGTTTGCTTGCCCCAGAGTTGAGTTATTCTGGACAACAGAGGAGGCTGCACCTGGCTTCCATATTCTCTCCCTCTCGCACATGCTGGTTAATTTCCCCTCCAAATAAATGTTGGACCATCATTTAAAGCATGGGTCAAAGAGGTGCCAGTGTTTTTGCCTGCCTGAGGAGCCTACACATATAAGTCCAGCTTCTTAAGTCCATTCCTGATTCTGTCTTTTATATAGGGCCTAAAACAACGAAAAGTTGACTATCCCTTTTGCCTGGCTATGTGCAATAGTTGCTCGTAGGATTTCACTTGGAATGAGCACAGAGGGTGTGGTTTCCCTTAAAATTTTGGCAGCAGAGAAGCTAGCTGACCATGTGGCAGTCCCTGCATCCCTTGGCAACACTTCAGTTTCTACTCTTGGGCACATTCACAACCATAACGAAAGACAAAGGAAAGAGGAGAAATTATAGAGACACAGCCAACCAACACTGTTCAGAATTTTCCACCTAAATGTCCTACCTAAAGTGGAGAGATTGGCAGCTCTGCCTCAAGAGCAGTTCTGTCCAATACAACTTTCTGTGATGATGAAAATGTTCTATATCTGTGCTGTCCACTGAGCACTTGAATTGTGGCTAATATGAGTGAGGAACTGCATTTTAAATGTTATTTAATTGTAATTCATTATCGGATAGCATGACTCTAGCATTTCTGCTATTGAGTTCCACCAACCTGGGAGCCCTTGAGTGTCTGACTGATTTCCCGTATTATTTGACATTGTTCCCTTCGTTTTTAAATTACATTCTTTCATCCTACCAGCAATCAGTATTGGGTCATTCAACAAATACTTTCTAAGCACCTACTATGTTCTAAGCACTAGCAAAAACAGACCTGTAAACCAAAGAGGCAGAAATTCCTGCCATTGCAGAATTTATATTTTAGCAGGGTTAGGTAGATAATAAGTAACTAATGTAAGGAACACATTGTATAATACTTAAGATGATATGTTGTGGGAAAAGAGAAGGGTGAGGGGGAAGTGGAAAAGCCTCTCTTCAGCACCTTGATGAGTACTGAGAGAAGAGAACACATATGTAATATAACGTACAGTCCAAAGAGTTACAGTCTTGTTAGGATTTTCTTAGATCAATCTGTCTTTATGACATGCCATGTCTTTATGAAATAGCAAATCTTGTCTTATAGTAGTGCTGAGTGCCTCTCTTAAGCCCTCAAACCCTGCCACTTCACCCACCTTCTGTTTCCTTTTGTATGAGTATCTGTGCCTTCTATTTGACCATATCTGACTCAGGATTCTAAAGTGGGTTAAAAAATGTTTTCAAGTTAAAAAAAAAGGAATACTATGGATTGTGGTAAATGAATTCATTGAACAGACTATATGATCAAGGTGTGTGCATCCTTCCCGATTATAGGCAGCTTCTTTAAGATTGTTCTATCTCACATGCTAGCTAGATGGAACGCTATAGAAAAACCCAGGTGGGCAACTTTTCTAGAATTGATACTAAAATGAGGTCAGAGGTACTATTTCTCATAGGCCTTAGCAGATCGAGGCCATTTGTATCTAGAGTTGATCCTCATTAAAGAGTTGGGCAATTTCCTACCCATCCCGTTCCATCTACTGGTTGCTTTTCTGTGTTCCATTCACATCTTCCCTAACTTTCTATCCAACTAATGTTTTCTAAAAACCATCAACATCAGTCAGTTCCAGTTAAGTTTGAGTTTAACATAAAGCCTCACTAATCCCAAAAGTTGCTTTCAGGGTTCCTAATAGTTGAACAAAATATGTTTGACTTTTAGTTCATTAAAAGTAACTTTGGGCATCTGATTGACTAGGGGAGTAACTCTGAGAAAGTAGAGGGATGTCAGTGAGCGAGGGGAGTTGGAGGACTGTGTTTTAATAGTAACAAATGCTTACATAGGATTCACTATACATCAGGCACTTTTCTAAGCCCTGTACAAAGATTCATTCGATATTCACAAGTCTATAAGATAAGTACTCTTGTAATTCTCATTTTGCATATAGAAAACATGACATGGGAAAACCAAATGACTTTCACAAGATCACATAGCCAGAAAGAGACAGCTCAACTCCAGATAGTGTGTCCCGGTTAGCCATGGTGCTTTTATTTATGAAGCTATCCTGCCTGCCCGGGAAGAGTCATGCTGTTATTTGTGACCCCAGAGTCATGGCATTTGAGAGGAAAGGGTAAATTTTACTGTAGAAGAAGAAAGAGAAGGGGAGGAAAAAAAGAAAACTACCATTTTCTGTGATCTTAGGTGAGACATGTAATCTTTCTATGTCCTTAAAGTCACATTTACTATTTTGCTCTGGTTTTAAGCAAATGATAAAATTTCATTTTTCTTGAGAGCACTAGAGACTCTGTGGGAAATGATGCCTTTTAAGTACCAAATTATGGTATTATTAACCATCTTTTATATTTACATAAGTAAAATGTTCTCATAGTATAGCTGAATAAATTAATAGCATCTGTGGAGGGCATGAGAAGGGCTTCTCTCCTCGAAAGCCATTAACCTAAGTTTAGCTCTTCAAGTCCATTGAATTCCAAACACATTTTCTAAGTGTAGAAACAAAACTCTGATACTGCAGGTAATTAAACGCATTCTGAGAAAAGTGTGAATACATGGGGTGTATTGCTAGCATTTGTTACAGCAGAGTACTAATAACAAACTGGGGGAAGTTTTGCTGGTTCCTCTGAGCACTGAGGAACCTTGGCCTATTCCAAATAACTCTATGACTCATCTTAAAAAGCTCCAGATAACAAATACAGCATTTCAATGGAAAAACAAATGCCATAGTATAGAGATTTTCCTGACTTCAATGACTACACTTCCTAAATCAGAAAACCTTCTAATTTGAGGTGTACCAAAAATAGCATTGGTACATATGGAGCTACAAATGAAGTTTCCATAAATACCCACTGCTGTGTCAAAGACACACAGTTCTAGAACTAAAATTGTACATAATACTATGACCATGTTTTGATGTCAAGAAATTTTCAATCACTGTTCTAATTCCATAAAAACATATCTAAAATGGGCTTATTTCTATTTTTGCCGATGGTTATATATCACAGTAAAGATTTTGAAATCATAACAGTGTTGGGCAGAAAAAAAATGGGAAGATCTAAGGAAGCAATAACTTCAACAAAGCAGGCTTTCCATTATGGAATTCCCGGAGTTGAATATGGCCACAAAATAAGAAACGGTCCCTGGTAAAGATAGAGGAAGCCTTTGCGCCAAATAGAAAACATCTAGTTCAACGTAGCAAATACCTGCGAAAAATTAGAAGCAAATACAATCTTCAGTGTACTGAATGAACTTCACCATTGTCTTTATTGACCAGTTTATCTTCTCCAAACTCATCTGATTTCCTTCAGATGTTTCTGTACATAATAAAAAGGAAAGGCAGTTTTCTACAACAAATACACTTAAACTTCTACCTACAATGCAGATGATTAGGAAATTGAAAGACATATTGATAGATTACAAACAGGAAAAGCAGCACAATGGAAGGAAGGCTAAATTCAATAGACTCAGCCCCAGACTGAGATTCTCAAACTATGTGACTGCACAAATCATTTAATCTCTTTGGGCCACAGTCTCCTCTTTTGCAACGTGGAATTAATATCTGGTTCTCTCACAGATTGTTATGAAAATCAAATGAGATTATCTCTGTAGCCCATTGTGTGTCATAAGCCATGATGCACTGTGAACACATCGAATGTTATACAGGATCTTTTCTAAAACAATGTTTTTAAACTCTTTCTTCAGAAAGCATTGGGACTTAATACCTGTTATTTCTTGGTCAAAAAAGGGAGATTTGCAATGTCTGTGAGCTGTTAAAAGTGAGGAAGTGTCATAAATGAGATTTTTCCTTTTGACGCACTCAGGAAAATGGAAAAAGAATTAAACCAGGAATAACAGTTATTTAATGTTTAAAGAGTGTAACAATGCTTTGGAAGGACTGAATCACTTTTGTTCCATCTGAACCATCTCTGATCCATCAGTGACAGACATCCCATGCTTTAGAAACACCAACCTAGAGAATCCTTGTACTTCTAGAAGTAGAATGCCATGGTTCTGAGTAAGAATTTAATGATTTAGCCAAAGCCACAACTTCAGTCAGGTGCAAAACAGGGCTACAAGATACAAGAGGCTTAGTGTCTCAGCTCTCCTAATTGCTAAAGCTCACGGTCAGCCAAGTTGCATGTCATTCATCAATTTCCACAAAGTGACAGACTGGATACAAGTAGCACATCCCTCAAACAGTTAACGATCTCAGGGAACTGAGATTTCATTACAGATGGTTGGCAATGGGGAAAAAATTTTGAGTTATCAAAGTTAAACACCTACAGATGAATGATTGGACCTATCAAGTGGCTAATCAGGGAGTCTCTTCTGTCGCTGATCATGTACAGCATTTACCTACACTTGATATTGCCAAACTCTTTAGACCCATCCAACATGGGTCACCTATCAAGTAGACACACGCCCAGGTATGAGTGCCCATATCTTGACTCTTGGAGAAAATTAATTGGCAACACAAATGTAATCACACCCTCTAACTTAAATCCTTCAATGTCTTCTCGATGCCTGAGAATTTATAAAATTCAAAATCTCAACACTATTCCTCACCATTTCGTCATTGCTCACTCCTTCTGCAGCCCATCTGGTCCCACTCTATCTTTTGTTCTCTGTGCTCCAGCCATACTGACCTTTTATTTTCTTTGAACTAGGCCTGTTCATGCTGCTTTGTCTGCCTGGAATGCTCTTCCCCAACCCAGCCCCACACACCATACTAATGCTCCCTCATCCTTCAAGTCTCAGATAAAGCAGCACTTCCTCAGAGAAGTTTTCCCTAAAGCCCCTAGATGAGATTATGTTCTACAGTCACAAGCTTCTCTACTTCTTTACCAGTGTCAATCACAATTGAGCTGCTGGTTCGTGTCTTTCTACTCCACTGGTGGAAACTCACTAAAGTCTCATCATCTAGAGTGTATATGTCTCATCTATCCCTGTAACCCTAGCAGGCACCATAGTGTCTGGCACAAAATAGAAAACACTAAGCAATTTTTGAATGAATGAATGAATGATTTCAGACTGGTCCACACCTAAGGCCACCAAGTCCTCCAGGATAATTTAATAATGTTGAGAGGATCTGGTATCATTTTTCAACTTGATCTAGACCATTCTCTTTTTTCTAAAAGTGTATGTTCATGATATAGGCCTTCCTCTGGGGCAAGGGGGTCAGAGGCACCGTGGTGTAGTAGGAAGAGTACTGGGCAAGGAATCAGAAGAACTGGGCTCTGGCTCCAGCACTTATTTGCCGAGTTAACTTAAGCATCTGGCTCTTTCTGGCTAAAATATTCTCCCTTTTAAGATATACAGATCTTTTGCCTGTTAAGGTTCTAGTAAGCACCACATGAGGTAATAATTATATTGTACTATTTTATATAGGAGTTGCTAGTACTTCAACTGTGAAAAAAATTGTAAACTATAAAATACTAGGCAAGTTATGATAATTTAGTCACTGGCCTTTGAAAGCATTTTTATCTTCCTGATTTTGACCAGTTATCGTTAATAATAAACGATATTTATTTTATTTCCTGACACTTGATGGCTAGTAGAGATATCCCAGTTCCTTCCAGGCTAGTGAGAGAGGAGTTCAAAGTTGGTTATGATTGGTCCAAATTCAAGACATAATAGAGCATCTATTGGAAATGATGCACCTCCATTGCTTTTATTCATTCTTCTATAATATGAGAACTATCTTTTAATAACATGCTCAAAATACCTCTTTGTGGGTCAGACTCTTGTTGGCTATCACACAGCAAAAGCTTAACATAAATAAAGATGACCTGAATCCCAGTCCAGATAAGCTATCAACCTACATGGAATGATTTTAGAGGAAACCTAAGTCCTATTTCTCCTCATTGACGCTCAAAAATGCATTACTGAGATACAACCTTTCCTGCTACAATTAGAGATCAGCTGAAATCACTTCAGATAAGTAATACAATAAATGTTAACCAAAATGCTAATGATTAATTAAGGCATTCTTTGATAAACAGCACTTAAGGAAGAGAATATTAGACACGTGCCATATAAAAGAAAGAGAGATAAAAAAAACTCTTTTAGGTTCTGAGACATTGAAATGGATTTATTTTAAAATGCACCGCTTTTTAAAGTGATCACAATCAAAATAGCTTTTGTGAGGGAAATACAGGAAGATGTATCTCCTAGCTGAAGTAAATTCTTCTAACGCTTTCTTGTGTTCTATGATATTCTCTGAAACAGGCACTGAGCAGGAGCTGGGCTGACCTGTGTTTGACCCTGGTTCTAATTGCAGGCTTATAAATGAATCTTTGAGGGACCAGCTATTGGTGACCATCCAGAAGACTTTCACGTACACTCGGACCCAGGCTCAGCACCTGTTCATCATCCTCATGGAGTGCATGAAGAAGAAGGAATTGGTACGTGAGCGGGGTTCCCCACGGGGGCAGCGTCCTCTCCACGTCCCCTCTCTTGAAGCTTTTTCTTGAATCACCTACCAGCTGCTTTTTATTTCTAGCCAAGCTCCTAACCTTCCTGGCTCTGTGGGCTCCTGTAGTTCGCCTCCCTCAGGGACTAAGACACTGTTTTCTCTGCCCAGATTTAATGAAGTGTGTGCCGCAGGGTTTTAGCATCGTCACCTATGGAAGCTCACCCAAATGCTTCTCGTTGCCTCAGCCAAATGAGTTGAGGGGAGAAACCAGGTCTCCTCCTGGAAGTGCTTCGGTTGTTCCTTTCTTAGGTTTGGGGATGCACTTCGCTTGAGAACAGTGAATCACTGATATGTTTGTTGTCAGATATCTTAATGACACTGGGTCCAGGCTACTATGCTAATCTATACCGGTGGAAAATGGAGAAACTTCCTCGGGAATGCTGGCAACTTCTGTAGTGTCTGAAGTGTCCTCCAATAGCTTCTAAAACATTTCTTACATCTGGGAAAAGTGTCTTAACAAGTGTGGTGTAGTCTTAGGGCCCTTCTGTTTGGGTGAACAGAAATAATATGAGCTAACACTTGAGAAGCACTTGCTATATGCCAGGCAGGTTGTACAAAGTCCCGTAATCTTTGCAGCTGTCTTGTTGAGAGAGGTTCGATTATTATCCTTACCTTACAGATGTGTAAAGGCATACTCACTTGACTAGTCAATGAGGAAGTAGGACTCAAAATGAGTGTTAGTGGTATTTAATCTCTGGGAAATGTTTCTATTCAGAAATTGTCTCATTGAAGCAAATGCAGTGAATCGCCCAGCAGGCATCTGGGAAGTGGAGACGATTCTCAAAGGTCATTTGAACCAGCCTGCTGACAGGGGAGGTGAAGGAGCAGTTTAAACCTGAGCAGTGTCCTCATTCCGTTTTTGGACAATCTCAAATCTGCGTGGGCATGCTACAGTGGTTCTCTCTGAGGACATGGGAGGCACTTCTGCCTCAGAGGAGCACCAGGGCCAGACCCTAAAAGGCTCAGCCCCAAGGGAGGTACATACGGAAAGGAGGAGCTGGAACGATTTGCCTTCAACCAGATCCCCCGTTAGACCGCAAGTTCCTCAAGGCGTGGGTTGGAGCCCCTCCTGTTCACAGTGGTGTCCCTGAGCCTGGGACAGTGGCTGGCACACACAGGGGGTCACTGACACTTCCAGGAAGGAGGGAGGGAGGCAGTTTCTGAGTTTGAGAAGCCAAACATTTAGAAAAAGAGGACTTGCTTCCAGTAAGCAAGGCCCATCTCCGGAAAGCATTCATGCAACCTTTATGAGAAGCCTACAGTAGCTTCCAGGTTTGGGGAGGAAGCAGTGAGGGTGAGGAGACTGGGACACTAATCCCTGCGCACCCATACACCCAGGCAGTTCAGTGCTGCAGGTGCAGCTCACAGTCATCACCTCCCAGTGCAGGTGGTGCCCAAGAGAGCCTCTGGCAACCCCAAAAATGCCACTGGCATTCTTCCATCTCGGATGCGGTTACTCAAGGCATTTCAGCTCAAAGGCTTCCTCTTCCCGCAAGAAGGCTCCCGCATGCCTGTCGCAGTGTGGGTTTTCTCCTGAGTCCTAATGATTTTCCAGCGCTAAGGAGGCCAACACTGACTGTGAAAACTTACCAGAGCTGTGCATTTCAGCAGTCCTGCAAATTTCCTAGAAAGGCAGTTAGGATTAAATCCGAGGAACCAGTTGGAAGTCATAAAATCAAACGAGGCTGAATGTGTTTCTCTGGGCATTTCATAAGGCTCTTCCCTGGGGTTCTGCCTGATAATTGACATGTCACATAATCGTGGCCCCTGCTGAAAAAGTCAGCTGCATTGTAGTGTGAGATATTTATTGCAAGACGTAAGGCAACACTCGCCGCAGGCTAAGGCGATGGGATCTTCGCAAGAAAGAAACTGTCCTTATCTTTTTTAAGTCATACAAGTAATTAAAATAATTTCCATTTTCGAGGGACTGTGTATGAGCATGGACAGTACTAGATGCTTTAAAAAGGAGGAGGAGCTGAGGTGAGCCCTGTCTTTCTCCCACCTCACGTAGGAAGGGAGCCAGGGAGGGACAGGCTGGGAGGGGTGAGGAGCTGCACAGGCAGCTGGAAGAGCCCAGGTGGCACCTACTCACCACCTGCTTAGCTGAGCGCGCACGCAAGGAAGCTCACGATGGAGTTCCTCCTCACCCACGGGCCTCAAGTTTCTGTTGATCCCCTGAAAAAACTAAGTGGGATATAATATTCTGAGGCCAGTCTAAGCCTTGCCAAGTTCAGCTGAGGGGTCTGGTTCTAGAGCTGTGACATCTTTCTCATCCCAGCATCCTACTAACTTATGTCATGAAGAACTGCTCTGTGGATGCATGTTTAGCTCATGAAACCTGGGCCGTGTGGCCTCATGGAAGATACACCTTGGTGGGCCGTCTGTGTGGGTACTCTCTTTCTACTCCCTTCATGTTGTCCTTGAATAAATCCACTTCTCTGCTTATTGCCTACCATCAGTCAGAACAACATCTCAAAACCTGTCACCTTCAGAGAACCAACCTGGGAGCTAAGTTCCATTGTGGTCCAGAAAACATAAAAATTAAAGACACAAACACTGTGCACAGCAGCATATTAATTTAGGGGCCGATATAAGGGACAAGATGTAGTGCCTCTCCACCCCCTTCTTCCTCCAAAGGGCTCTGATCCTAAATAACATCAGGACCAGGAAAAGAGGACCCCAAGGGGCAAAGCACACTCTGAGGCTGATCGTATGTGTAGAAACCACAGTCTTTTAGTTCCAGAGCATGGTGTCAGGTCCTTGCCTCTGCTTGTACCTCACTCAGCTCCTATCTGCCCGCCAAGCTCCTGCAGAAGTCTTCTCGATTCCACTTCCAAAGCCAAGTCACTTGGTTCCTTCATCTCTAGTATATAACCCTTCCTAATCCTTATGTTGTTCTAGACCGTTCACATTTTAATCTCCTGACTCTCTGAAGGCTTTCGTAATACATTTCACAGTCTTTATGCATTGGCAAGAAGAACTTCCTTCTTATTTTCCTATATCTGGGTCTTGTTGGCATAAAGATTCTAATATCTAGAAGCAGTGTCACCACTTCCAACCCACCAGCCCCAGGCTGGCCCAATACATTTGCTTTTGATTGTAGGGAAGGAGTGTGGACTCAGCAATGTCAGCTCTGTGGTGTGTGTGGCCCTGAATAAGTCACGGTGGAGGGTGGTACCTGCCCAACTCCTGGTCCACCACCTTCCATTTCCACACTGATGGCTCCTCCAACTTGCTGTCCTCCTTTCCCAGCTGCTGGATCTCACAGGGGCCAGTGCTGTCCACCTTGCCACCTCTTCCCAGTTACACCTGGAGGTCATGTCTCCGCTCAAACTGATACTGCACCAAAACCCAAGACTTTAAAATCTACTCTGTGTTCTAAAACCAACTGCCTGCCCTCCCCACTCTCCCATCACTTCGTTCATCTCAAACTCAAGTGCCAAGCTTCTGCATAATTCACTAGTCTGAAATCATCCTCCTGAGATAACCTATGCAGAAGCATATTTTAAAATAGTTTTCTTTGTCCTGTGGCTAGTTAAGAATCCAAGCTATCTATTTCCTTCACCTGGGTCCTCTTACCTACCTGTTCCTCAGTCCTGCGTCTCGATTCCACTCCCAAAGCCAAGTCACTTTGTTCCTTCATCTCTAGTATATAACTCTTCCTAATCCTTAAATTGTTCTAGACTGTTCACATTTTAATCTCCTGACTCTCTGGGGGCTTTCATAATACATTTCACAGTCTTTATGCAATGCCAAGATGAACTTCCTTCTTACTTTCCTATATCTGGGTCTTGTTGGCATAATGATTCTAATATCTAGAAGCAAACATTGCAACTAGACTCCTAAGTATGTCAACCCAGTCCATCAGTTTGGGAGGTACAGAATGAAAATATACTGTCTCCTTAAACCTCATCAGTGAAGAAGCTTCCAAGGATGTCTAGAGACATAGAGACAGTAGTTTGGAGAGGTAGTTTGGGGAGACTCAAAGGGACCCTTGTATCTACCTTTCTTGGGAAGATGATGGACACACAGACTGAGAGGCTAAACATAAGGAATAGGTCACAGTTATGTCCTAGCTGGTGACACCGTAGCATCTCATGTCATCGCATTCTCACTTGGGGAGGACACTTAAAGGCAAGGAAGAGCCACAGCCATGACAAGTAATGCTAATGGAATAAATGGAAGCAACGACATTAGGTTATCGGGTTTGCCTCCTTTTCAGTTACTTTTTTGTGGCATTTGACACTGTCAACTTCCTCCTTCTTGTTCAAAGTGACTTTCCTATGGATTCCACGATGTTAGACTCTTTAGATCCTTTTCGGATTTCCTTGACATTTCTCTTACAGTTCATTCACCTTCTCTTCTTCCTCCCACTCTATAGACAGGTATTTATCAAAGATCAATTATTGGCTCTACTCTGACTTCAGTGATCATTTTGAGATAACTCCCAAAGGCACAAATATCTGGCCTTGTCTTCCTCCAGGCTCCTGCATTTCTGTACTCCTGCACACTGTCACCTGCACCCTCATTCTTCCTCACCTGCAGTATTGTTAGGCCCTCCTAAGCTGGTCTCCCCTAGTCCATTTCCCTCAACAATCCATGCTATACACTGCAGGGGTGGCAAATTCTTCTGTGAAGGACCCAATGGTAAGAATTTTAGGTTTTGTGTGCCACATACAATCTCTGTCACGTATTTTTCTTTGTTTGCTTATTTGTTTTTAAACAACCCCTTAAAATATAAAAAAACATTCTCAGCTTCCTGGCCATAGGAAAATAGGTGTGGTTTGTTGGTCCAGCTATATAGTAACACCAGATACTTCTTGCTGGAGCACAGAACCAATTACATCATTCCTCTGAATGTAAAGTATTATGTTTTGCTTATAGTTCCAGTCTTAAATTCTATTGCTTTTTTATGGACCCTTCATGTTAACCAACCTGAATTTCTTACAGTCATTTTTAAAAATTTTTCTACTTCCCTGCATTTCCTCAAGTTTAGAGCTTTCTCTTTAGCCATAAGCAATTGCCAGACACATACACATACATGCATATGCATGGACACATGCACGCACATACCCCAGAATACACTTCATCTTTTACTTGTAACTCTCTTAGCATTTGTACCTTATTTATATATGTCTAATTTCCCAAGTAAGATCTTAAGAGCAGAGTCTGTGTCTAATTCATTGTTCTGTTTTCCCTGAGCTCACTCATCCCTTATGGTGCCTGGTAGTGAAGCATATAGTAGTGGACATTCAATAAATCTTTGTTTAATGGATGAGTAAGTGAAGGAATGTATTCAGTTGAATATACATTAGTGGGGAGAGATGCATATTCAGTATCCATAAATTGTCTTAAAATCTCCACTGACACAGTGGCATATCTCCCCAGAGAGTCATAGACTTGGTTTATGAACTTTGATTTGATTCAGGCCATCTGCTTAAGTTGCTGGACCTGTGGGAGGTATTCTAATGTGGTGGTTATGAGGAGCAGGCTCTAGAGGCAGACAGATCTGGGTTTCAGCTCTAGCTTCATCCATCAAATCATTTAACCTCCTTTAAGTCCCAGGACCCTCAGCTTTAAAAGGGAGTTATAATAACACCCATGTGTTGTACAATGGGTGGCTCCCAGGAAGCCCTCGGTAACTTTAGCTGTCATCACAGTTATTCTACAAGTAACTACAGCTGCCGGTCAGAGAATGAGCACAGATATCATCTCTTACCCTTGGTTTTTCTCCAGTCCTGGCTACAGTTTTCAGTGAGGTAGTTTGACCTCAGTGACCTGTCTTCCCATATTCAGGTCCATCTTCCCTCTTTGCCCATCCTAATGGACATAGAATACGGGCTGGAGGAAACATATATGTGACCTCCGACATGATAGGAAACAACCAACACCTTCCCTGTCTAACCAGTAACCAGACAAGCCCAGTGGCCTCCTACGGTCATGAGGGAAAGAAACCCCTTAGAGCTGGAAAAAAAGCAGTTTAGTCCAAAGCACTGAAAGGCGTAGAGTTCCGTAGCATGTTTAGAAAACAGTTTTCTCCAACACAATGTTTGGGCAGAAGTAGAACTGCCCTTCAAGATAGATGCTGAATTGTACCTAACTCCTTTTAAGTTCATTTGAATACCATCTTAACATAATTTAAGTCCAAATATTTCAAATGAGATAGTGGAAAGAAGATACAGAAGGATTGCCCCACAAAAAATGTTCTCAACACACAGTTGCAGGATCATTTGGGGAAATCCTGAAACTCTTTTAGATGATTAGAATATCACTGTGCTAGGACTAAGATGAGGCAGGCTTTAGAGTCAGGTTGCCTGGGTTCAAACCTCAGAGCTGCCATTTAAAACATGGTATTGGGCAAATCATTTAATTTTTAGATGCCTTTGTTTTCTCCTCCAGAAAATTGGGATAATAATATTATTTATATTATGGAGTTAATTATAAGGATTAAATGAATTAACGTATGCAAATAACATAAGCACTCAATAACTACTTCTATCATAATGATGATATGATATCTAAATAGCACTTTGTATTGAACAAAAGTCATTTTCATGTCATCTTATTTGATACTACAATCAACCGTGCTAAGGTCACTATTAGTATCTCCATTTTGTAGAGAGAAACAGTGACTCAAAGACTTCAGTGACAGGCCCAGAGTCACGTATCTAGGTAGTGACAACCTCAAAACGTGACCCAAGCAAGAGCATCTTTCTACAAGGCCTTGGCTCTTTCCATCATATTTCAGCTGATTCCATATTCTAAATATCAGGTATGACCAAGTTACAAATGACTTTAAAGTAGGAGCCCATTTTCTCTCTCATTCCTGGAATAACCTGAACTACTATTTATTAGACTTCAAGATTCCTGGGAAGAAAAGAATATATTGTCAATTGGTGTTTCTGGAATTCCCTCTGCTCCCATATGGCAGTCATTATAACCCTACAAGGAATGTAAGCACGCTGTCCAGACCACTCAATACTTCTATATCCAGGCACACTGAAATTATTCTTTTCCAGCATAATATTTTCATCAGAATAACTGGAAGCCCAAAATGAGAGATCAACTCATCCTAGTCCTTCTCACAAAATAGTCACTGAAATAAAAAAGGAATTTGAAGGAAATGTCATTGACACAATTCCTTGCCAGGAGAGCTAATGATAGTACCACCACCTTCCATCTTCTGAGGTATAACACATAATGACACCTTATAATAGACAAAATTCTTGTGGCACTCCTTGTGTTATGTGAGCTACACAACCATGGGGCCACAGTTGTGTCCATCTTTCAGCCCACCAGAAAAGTAAAACAGGTTTGGAAGACTACAGACACGTACAGAAAATGCCTATTTGATTTTCCACCTCACTTCCCAGGTCTCAGATTCTCTTTCATAACCAAAAAAAAAAACTCCCCTGACCTTTTTCAGCAACATTCACCAAAACATATCAGTGGATTAGAGGCAATAGAAAAACATAAAAATTGCTCTCGTTTATGGAGAAAAATAAATAAAATGTAAATATATAAAGCAAATATATTATTATTGTATTATTTTATTCTCTTTAAGAGCTGACTTCCTAAATAATTTGCATGACAGTTTGAGTTCCAATTCTAAGACCGTCTTCCTATAAACTGGAGTGACTCAGAGACTGTACATTTCACCTCCACTGGTCTCACCACCAGCAGTCTTCTCTATCCCAATTGACAGCAAGCTGCTGAATACTCCTTTGAAAGAGCAGCTCCCAGAACATAACCTCCCACCCTATCAGGAAAGCCCTGTTACCTCACTAGTGTTTCCCAAAGTGAGGAATGCTGTTTGCATATGAGATCATTGGAATGCAAATAATATTTTTATTTTAAGAGGTATATTTTTATTTGCATATGTATTACAAATAACTATAATAAAATACAAAACCATGGATATTAATCCTAAATAAATACAAATTTTAAAGGGACTTAATTTGAAGAAAAAGCTAATTGTAGTGTTAGTTTATAGACATGGCAAAAAGATGAAGATTGTATAAGAATGACTATAAGTCATAACATATTGGTTTTCAGAATTAAGTTTCAGTTTCTTAGCCTATCATTCAAGGCTCTCCATGACCCAGACTTAGTCTCCCTTTCCAGCCACATCTACTAGTACTATTATTCTTGTCCCGATACTGTAGTCTAACCAAATCTAATTGTCCTCGAGGAAAAAGACTTTGTGTCATATATTTTTCTGTATTTTGTGCAACCTCTTGCATCCTCTCTCACGTGTTAAATGCAGTAAGTCCTACAAGCAATGAAACGGGTTTCCTACCCCTACCTTACAGCCTATTCTCAAATAGGAATTTTTCTATTCCAAATAGGAAACACGTGGGCCAGTGTTTTCCCTGAATTCATTAGAGTAAGAATTCTTAGCCGAGGGTCCAAGAAACCTAGAAGTCTTTAGGGAGTTCTGTGAATCCCCTGAAAATATATGCAAGATTTTGTGGGTATAGGCGCATCATGGGAAGAATGCATTCACTTCTCAAATTCCCCATTGTATGAATAACTCCAAAGAGGTAAGAACCACTTTATTAAAAAACCTCTCCATGGCAGCAACTAAGTTAGGAACATAGGTACCCCAGACATCATCTTACATTCCTTCCAGTGCCTCAGAGATACCCCATCTGGATAAGCATTTAACTTCTGAGCGATTTTTAAATGCATGAAGCTCCACGTTTCTCATTAACAGTTTTTGTACGAGTAATGTCTTCCACACTAAACTGTCAATCATGCATTTCAGGAAATCACCAGTTTATAAATGGGCTATGATCCAAGGATCTATTTAGAACCCAGAACCCATTTTCTCACAAAGCAATGTGAATAACTTAACAGAATTCTTTTTGCAATAACAACACTGAGAACAAGAAAGCAAGAAATGTAGTAGGAAAGAAGAAAAAGATTGACATCCCCTGCTTTGCAACAGGATGGACCCTGGGAAAAATTGTTCATGTGCTAACATTTTAGTACCTGCTCCCTCCTCCTCTGCCGTATTGCCTTTAGGGACCCCCCAAAATCCTCTTCGGACTCTCTACTAGGATTTCCTCATCTCCTTCCTCCAGCATTAGGCAGCTCCTACCTCCTACCATTCCCTGTCCTCCCTGCAGAGGCACTTACCTGGGAGTCTGGAGGCCACCAGCATTATTGAATTCCCAATCATGTATGATGCAGGACTGATAGCTCTTTGACCTCTGTAACATATTGAACTTCCAACAGAGGTCGCATATTGAATCAAAGGAATTATTGATTATTAGCGGACTTTATGGTAGTGTAACAAGTAAAGGGGAAAATACAGATGAGAGGGAGGGAGAGGGTGGCTGTCATACAGATTGTTTGACTCTCAGTTGGAAATCTTCTGACATCAACTCTCATATTCAAATCATGTCAAACTACTAATTTCTACAGCATCTCCATGGTGGGTAAAGGCAAGGAAAACAAGCATGCTGACTGTGACAGATGCTGGCCCATCCTTCCTGTGTTTTATATTTATCTTAGTTCTCTAACCTTTTCCCAGGGACAGTTCATTTGACCAAAAGTCGTTGAACTGGAGTTTGAAAATCAGTGCTCCAAATAGACAGATGTTCCCAATGTATTCCGTTCTTCCACTTCTCATTCCACAAAATTTACTCAAACCTGTAAGTTGTGTTGTGTTTTTGATCCATAGTGTTTACAGGAGGATCAGGAGAGTTTGCAAGGAGAGTTGAGGGAAAAATAAACAGGAAGAAGTTAAAGAGGTTATTTATGTGCACAGGTTGTTGTAAACAGGTGTCTGGAATCCAAATACTTTCTGCTGTTCTCTTGCATGCTAATCAATGTGTATACAGTACCTCCTACCATTTGAACTCATTCACTCACACTTCCATCTACATTGGTATTTATGCTTCTTATTAGATGTGATGTTCAGTAAATGAATACATTCATCAAATTGCAGAGTTTCACCCAGGGCCATTAGCCTGATGCTGATCACATGTTGCCCCAGTATCGTTCTCCAATTTATCATCTGCCTCTGCCAACCCCAAACCTGGACCTGAGAAAACTGCCCTAGTCAGGGAAGACAAACATACCGGAGCAAGAGACAGAGCATAATTAAGTGAAATTGGTCCCTCACTGACATGATTTTAAGTACAGATCTTCCTTGGGGTTAAATCCCAAGGAACTCATGGTAAATTGAAAATATCTTAAGTCGCAAGTGCATTTAAAACCCTTAATCTGCACATCCTAGCCTAGCCTACCGGCAAAGTGCTCAGAACACTTCCATTGGCTTGCAGTTGGGCGAAATCATCTAACACAAAGCCTATTTTACAATAAAATGCTGAATATCTCATGTAGCTCACTGAATACTGTACTGAAAGTGGAAAACAGAATGGCTGTGAGTGTAGCGGCCACTTATCTTCCTGCTCAGAGTGGCTGACCAGGAGCTGTGGCCACTGCTGCTGCCCAGCATGATGAGAGAGAGTCGTACCGCATGTTGCCAGCCCAGGAAGAGATCAAAATCAAAATTCAAAATATGGTTTCTACTGAATGGTATCACTTTTGCACCATTGTAAAGGAGAAAAATCATATGTCGAGCCATCATAAATGGGGACCTGTCTCTACTGTGATCACATCCTTTTCCAAGCACTCGGCCATGATTTACAACAGGCAGGGAGAATGTGAGGGATTCCCTGCCACACTGAGGGCTCTCTGCATGTGCCAGTGGTGAGCCATTCAATAAAGACAGACAAGAGGGAGAAGATGTTGCTGGCTAGTGGAGGGAAGGGAATAGAAGTGTGGAAGAGGAGAAGGAGGAGGCGAGAAAGCATAATTCCATCCCTAACTTGCCAGTTGCTATTTGCAGTGTTATCTTACAACACCAAGAGACAGATAATATCCCTATCTTACTGACAAAAAAAAAGTGCTTGAAGGGACCCAAAGTCACTCAGGTGGTCAGTGGCACTACCACTCCTGCCATCACATCATCGTCCGTTCAAAAACTACTGCCCTATTTTTGAAGGGCAGAGAACATAGACTCTGCAGACATGAGTGGGATAAAGTTCCCTTGCTACTTCCCAGCACCCTGGTTCCAGGTGGGAGGAAGGGCAGTTCCACCCAGAGGAGACGGGGAGTGCAGCTGTCAGCCCTCCGGGTGGAGGCGGGCTCACTTGGGACCCAAGAAATAAAGTTTGAGTTTTCCTGGCAGCATGTCGGCCTCCATGGAGACCTGGGTCAGGGGGAAAACAGAAATCCCACCAGCAGGCCCCAGCAGGTCCCAGCAGGTCCCACAGGAATGCAAAGACCAGAGTATGAGGCCTTCCTCAGGCTTCCCCGTGGAGGGGGCCAGAGGACTTCTGCTACAGAACCAATCTGGGCACAGCCTTGGTTCTCTGAAGAACAGCAGAGCATTCACAAAAGCCCACCATCCTCTTCTCTAACAACAGTAAGAAACCATCAATTGCTAATGATTTGAATATAGGGAAGCTACTGCACTTTGATGAAATGGCATCACTTTGTTTCCCAAACTGTAGAGGATAGATTTGAGGTTAGAGGGAGAGATTTACTTACAAGGTCACATTTTCTTAGTACCTGGAGGACAGCAGGGGGAAATGGCAGACCCTCAAGAGAGATTTTCCCTAGAATGATTTCCAGTCCTTTCTGATCGTCTGTCTCCTTCTTGCTCCAGCAGTGGTCTCTCATCTCAGCCACTGTGGTCCTCCCTCAATGCCTCACACTCCTGAGTCTTCTTTGGTCTCAGACATTTGCTTGCACCCTTCCTTCTGCCCCAAAGGCTTTCCCTTCATTCTTTACACGGCTGGATCCTTGCCATTTTTCATTCTCTGCTTGAGCATCTCCTCCTCCAAGAAGCCTTCCCTGATCACTCTGTGTAAAGCAATTTCCCCTTTCATCTCATTATTCATTTTGTAATGGCATTTACCACACTTTGCACATCTTTCATTTATTTAGTTTGCATGTGCTTTTGTCTCTCTGCACCTTTAGTTTCTATGAAGTCACGTCTGTCTTGTCCAGCATGTCACACACTTCTAGATACAACATAGATGCTCGATTTAAATATTTACTGAATAAATTGCTAAATGAAGCCCAGGTCTGCCATATCTGATGCTTTACTTTTTCTTTCTGGTCTTTTATATAACTACTGTATAGGGAGGACTCTATTTCAGACCCTATGCTAAGCACTTTGCACGTATATTCCACTTAAGACTCAAAACAACCCTATGTGATAAATGTTTTTTCTCCAGTTTTATAGGTTAGGAAACTAAGGCTTGAACAATTAGTTTTCTTGCCTGCACCAGCATCATAACAAACTACCTGTTTGCAGGCACAGGTGTGTCTAGTTCCAAAGCTTGTGCTTTATATATATATATATATATAATTGGTATCATTAATCTACAATTACATGTGCAATATTATGGTTATTAAACTACCCCTTCATCAGGTCCCCCCCCAACCCCATTACAGTCACTGTCCATCAGCATAGTGAGATGCTACAGAATCACTACTTGTCTTCTCTGAGTTGTACAGCCCTCCCCGTGCCCCCCCAACATTACATCTGCTACTCGTAATGCCCCTTTTTCCCTCTTATCCCTCCCTTCCTACCCATCTTCCCCAGTCCCTTTCCCTTTGGTAACTATTAGTCCGTTCTTGGGTTCTGTGAGTCTGCTGCTGTTTTGTTCCTTCAGTTTTTTTTCTTTGCTCTTATGCTCCTCATATGAGTGAAATCATTTGATACTTGTCTTTTTCGGCTTGGCTTATTTCACTGAGCATAATACCCTCTAGCTCCATCCATGTTGTTGCAAATGGTAGGATTTGTGTTCTTCTTATGGCTGAATAATATTCCATTGTGTATATGTACCACCTCTTCTTTATCCACTCATCTACTGATGGACACTTAGGTTGCTTCCATTTCTTGGCTATTGTAAATAGTGCTGCGATAAACATAGGGGTGCATCTGTCTTTTCAAACTGGGCTGCTGCATTCTTAGGGTAAATTCCTAGGAGTGGAATTCCTGGGTCAAATGGTATTTCTATTTTGAGTTTTTTGAGGAACTCCATACTGCTTTCCACAATGGTTGAACTAATTTGCAGTCCCACCAGCAGTGTAGGAGGGTTCCCTTTTCTCCACATCCTCGCCAACATTTGTTGTTGTTTGTGTTTTGGATGTTGGCCATCCTCACTGGTGTGAGGTGATATCTCATTGTGGTTTTAATCTGCATTTCTCTGATGATTAGCGATGTGGAGCATCTTTTCATGTGCCTGTTGGCCATCTGAATTTCTTCTTTGGAGAAGTGTCTATTCATGTCCTCTGCCCATTTCTTAATTGGATTATTTGCTTTCTGTTTGTTAAGATGCATGAGTTCTTTATATATTTTGGATGTCAACCCTTTATCAGATATGTCATTTATGAAGCTTGTGCTTTTTTTATTTCATCTAAGGAAAAGAGATGAGTATAAGGAGGGTGGCTGATCTTTCCAAGAACTGAACAACAGCACTTCTCCTTTACCGTTCCTCCTCTTCTTTCATTTGCTTGTTCCTTCTCTCCATGCCCCAAGTTCACACTGCCAAAACCATGCACATTCGCTGGCAAGAAACACAGAAATAACCCCTGTCAAGAAACAGCTCTTTCTGGAAACACTAAAGACAGAAAGTCACTCTGAACGGCAAGCTCCTTTTCCATGCCTCTCATGGAAATGTTCTCTCTTAGTCCCTGTGTGTCCAGTGCACACCACACACAGTCCCTGCCACGGCTGAGTGTGCTGAGAAAGGGCACAAGGCCCCGATAACACACGCCCCAGCGCCCCCAAAACTCGGGATTCACAAGAACCAACTTTCAAGTTCCATCTCGGACGAAACATGGGGGCAGGACGGTGGAGGAGAGGACCCCATCCTGATGCAGAGCTTGAGATTACCAGGACTTGTCACTGGTGTTTATATGGCTTGAAATGCCGATGTTCCCATTCGGCCTAAGACAAAATGTTTCTTGACAACCCGATTTCTAACCAGACCTCATCCATCTGCCATCCATGCTCCGTAATCTCTTGTCTTCCTCTTTCACGGGTCCTCTGAAGCTCCCCATCCCCAGCGCAGCTGTTTTATCTCCTGTGTGGGTGGATTTTGTCACTCTGCCAGTTTAGCAGCACTTGGTAGCTTTCTCAGCTCTGATAGGATAAGCCAGAAGGCTCAGAGAGGAGAATTTTCTAAACCTTTTTATAACATGCAGACAGACTCCCAGACGCCCCGTGGGCACGGGCACACAGAGGGGCAGGAACTGGAGCAGATGTCAGGCACAGCACACATCGTACACAAATAAACATGGGCATGTTTTTCTCAGGGCAGAAAAATCCAAGTAGGAAATGCATCTCTTTTTAAAGCCAAATCATCACACGTGCTAACTGTAAGCATTGAACACAAGTCCAGAATGAATTCAGGGACCTACTAGTGGCGTCCATCGGGTGGGCTTTTCAGCCTGGAACATTCATTCACATTCCATTTAGGGTCCCCTTCTAAGTCACACAGGGCAAGATGAGGTCTCTCTGTCGCAACAGTCTACTGTTCACCAAACTACTTTTGTAGTCATTCATTCCACAAACATTTCTTGAGCACTTGCTGCATGATAGGCACTATTTCAGGGGCTGAGGATGCGGTGGTTCCTGTCCTCATTCACCCCACCTTCCAGTGGAGAAGAGAGAGTAAAGAAATGGTTATATATGGAAAGGAATGTTATGCTAATATGTCAGGTACTAACAAGGATTCAAAAGTTGTCATCAGATTTAACAAGACAGAGTTTGTCGGTGACCTTGAGAAGTGTGGCGTCAGTGGTCTGGGAGAAAATCTGGAAAGGAGCCCGTTCAAGAGAGAATGAGACTGACTGCAAGGAGGAGACTCAGCAAGAAGAGAACATACTTTTGAGGAGTTTTGCAATGAAGAAAAAGAAAAAATGAGAAAGAAGCTGAAGGAGAATAAAAATCTAGTGATGATATCACAATAGCTCTTCTCCATAAATAATAATACCCACAACCTTATTATTTAGCCTATCCACTATTGAAAGACACAGACAGAGATCTCAGTAGATACCTCCTTTCTCTTCTCAAGAGAAATGGCATAAAAATACTTCTAGCCTGGGGCCCCTGAGGAGTCAGAGACTCTAATGATAACAAGGTCAAGCTGCCATTTATCGGTGTTTATTAGGAACTAGGCAATTATATATGTATAATTAACATAAGCTTAGAGAGGCTAAGTAATTTGCCCAAAGGACCCAGAGAGTTAAGAAGCCTCATCAAGACCTGAATACAGACTTCTTTGAGTAAAAATCAAATGTTCCTTTCTCTTCTTTCTTCTAACACAAGAACTGGCTTTTACCTCTCCAGCCCTAAAATCTCACCTTCTATTAATAACCTGATTCAATGGAATCCACAGTCTAGATGGTCCCTGGGTCCCTTGTGGCACTTCTTTTCTTGGATTCTGTGATTCATTTTCACATTAAGAATTTTCTTTCCTATTTCAAATTTCACATCTCTCAGTGAACGATCATCTTGAACTTGAATATTAATGTAGCTTTGATACAATTCATTTTTTCCATTGTGAAAGTAGTATCTGCTGATTAAAACTATGTTTATTAGAGAAAGTTTGGAGACTTCCAAAAAACAAAAGGAGGAAAAATAATCACCTACAGCCCCACAAGCACCAATCATGCTTCTTGCATTTCCTTCTAAGGCTTTTTTTCCTATATGTAAGGTTTTAGATTTATTTTGTTTTTGACACATTTGTAATCATGTAATGTATTCATACAGTGAGATTTTTCATTTAGCGTTAAAACACATTGTTTCATACAGTTCATAAGCATATATTTTTAAGGTAAAATCATTATGTCCTAGTGGAATTCCCCCACCAAAGACACTAGCTGAGTTTTAACTTGGGAGAAGACACAGATAGGACTCCTAAGCAATCCTAGCCATGCTTTTAGAAAGAGTAGGTGTCTGATTATATGGCTCCCTGAGTGGGAGCCCATTTCCGCCAGGTTCTCAAAACTGCTTTCTATAAGGGCTGTGCCTTGGCGAATATAAACTCAGGGGTCATCCTATTATCAATGTTATGACTCTGTTGAGAACACTTGAAAACACTTGGGGTTTAGTAGCCTGTCAATCCCACATCTGCCTAACAAAGCCCTTCCTAACCATTGACATTGCACATACATGCTGTTTATCTACTCAAGACTGCATCATATTCCAACATGTGGACAAAGGATAATTACTAAATATTATAATACAGAGATGATCCTTACTACTGGATCCTTTTCATTCATGAAGTTTATATAACACAATTTTAATAACAATTTTTATAATCCAGTTAAGGTGCAAACATTTTCTTGGGTAATTTCCCGAGTTGGTGCGTGTCTTGGATTCTGAGGCATCATGGAGTTTCACCTTAGTCAAAGCTTACTGAGGAACTTTTGTGCCCTGTATACACAGTTTGCATGAAGAAACTACAGGATAAGAAGAAATTGCATGAAAGAAAGAAATACAAAGACCCAGCCTATACCTGACATCTGTGATGAAAACAGCCTCCCCTTAATGTACCCCTCCAAGCCCTACAGTGGCTGAATTTGCATTCGTGTTGTAGCTGTATCTCTCACCCTGCTCAAAATCCCATTTAGAGTCTCCTGTTCCCTGGGTATATACAACCAGCAAGGTTACCTGCATACTAGCAGTTGACTAACAAAACAGCGACCTATTACTGAATAGTCACTGTACAGCACATTCTTTACAGGCAACAAAATCTATGTCAGGGACAATCAGAACCACCACTGAGAACCCCCTTTCATTCTTGCTCTCAAACACACTGTTTCTTTTTTTTGTATTTTCCTTTTTCAGTTGTTTTGCGAACGGTATTGACAATAAATCTATGTCTGATCGGAAGTGGTTCATCTTGTAAAATACCATTGAGATGGTGCTATTGATGAATAGTATTCTTTTCTGGACTGTCGTTCTCTAAAAAAACCATTTCTTTTAGACTCCTTTGCTTCGCACCAGTATTTTTGTAAATCCTCTTTCTATGAATCTGGGGGCAAGAAATACAGACTTTTGATATTGGTGAAGCCAAAATACTGGGAAATGTAAGGGAAAAAAATGTCTTTTGTAGGAGAGGACATACTCACTAGCTCAAAGCCTACTTTTAGGCAGTTTACAGCCCCCATGACTATTCTGCATAGGAAGATATTTGAGAAAGAGAGCAACTATTTGGGGAATAAAAGATTTACAGCCGCAGTTGTTAGAACAACTGGCCCTCAGCCTGTCCAAACATTCTCCCAGATTTATAACATAAAATTATCGTATCAGAAGGCGTCTCCACGGAGCTAGAACAAGCAGTTGACAAGCTGTTCTGCTCCCTGTTAAGGCTGAGCTGGGTCTCTCTCCTGGATCCCCAAGCATTCAAAGCTAAGCCAAGTTTTTAAGCCCCCAGGGGAAATTACCTGCTTATTATCACTTCATCCTTCTGGCATTATAAAAAAGCCAACACAGAGAAGTTATTTACAAGGAGCAAGACAAAAGTTATTCTTACACTCCTGTTTGCTACCACGGATTCTTCATGCCTCAGGGTCAATTTTCATTTGTGTTAAATACTCACCTGACCCACTCGTCTAGAATATTGGTCACTCCAGAGAAAGTTACAGGACAGGGCAGCAGAAGATCACCAAAAGAAAGGAACTATCACTGTAGGGACAGTTGATATTAAACCCACCCCTTGCATTTACTAATGAGGAAACTAGGACTTTAAATAAACAGTACCAGCAACAGTGTTTACATAACACTTAAATTTTCCAGGTGGCTTGGTTTTTTGAGCCCATCTGTCAGCTCATTCGACCTCTCCAAGAATATGCCAAGGCCTTTTCTGACTGTTTCACACATATTAATTTAATTTTCTGACAACAACTTATGGAGGCTAGATTGTTAGTGTGTCACTAGTAAAACAGATGACTTGCTCAAGGCCACAGAGCCAGTTAAGTGGCCTAATATATTATGTGGTTATATAGTATCATATTACCTGTAACATGTTATCTATATGATAATATATAACATTATATAATAATAAAATTATATGTTAATAAATACCATATATTGAAACTTATAAAAATTCACTTTCCTAAAAGGTTCTATGCACTGGGAGGGCTGGTATTTCATTCGAGAATATTGTATTAAACCCATCATGAATTGGTAAGGAAAATCAGGAAAAAATAACATGACATGTCCTACATAATAAAGATCCTCTGATTTCACTGAGTAATTAAACTGAAACACAAGCCTTGCTTCTGGAGGAGGTGTTCAGAAAATATCTATTGAATCAAAATCTGAATTTCACTCTTAAGTCAAAAAAGTGGATCATGCAAGTCCAGAGACCATATACTCAAAACTAAAATCTAGACTAGATGGCCTTGGATGTGAGCTAACAACTGGACAGAATATTTGAAATAGGGACAGTTCTGGATAATTCCATTTATAGAGTCAATGTATGTGTTTAATGCATGTATATAATTTGTGTATTCAGTGTGTGTCAGTGTAAAATGTAGCATGCCAGTTTTTAACGTCTTTTGTTTGATACCTACTCAAGCATTTAAAAACATTTTAAAACTGGACATTTTAGGAACGGTAGGTAAAACCCAATAAAAATTTGAGTCAGGGAGCAAGAGCATCCAATATTTTTTCACAAGTCAGCGTGAGGGAGTTAGCAATGATGAGGAGCATGTCTCCTCCCTGGATTTCGTGCCAGTTCCAGAAATACCACCTTTCCTTGTGCATATCAGAAAGTATAGGATCAGTCACTATAAAAAACTATGTTTAGGATGCCTGTTTCAGAAAGCTGCAAAAAAATATCCTTTTCGTTTAAGGAACTTTAGAATTCTTTTCCAGCCTTTGCCACATTGGCCTGGGTGGGTCTGTGACTGCGGACTGCTCAGTGAAGCAGTGCTTGAAAGCAATGGAAACCTCAGGTTGACTGGGCCTGGAACAGCAGCCAGTCTACTTGGAATTACAAGCTGGACTCTTGGAAATGAAACTTGTCATGCCCAGCGAAGCTGCTGACTGCCTGTCACATCTGGGAATTCTTGGAGGAATTGAACTAGCCTGACAGATAGACTCAAAAAACCAAGCAACCTGGAAAATGTTCCCAAGCCTCCCCTCCTTCGGAGCGTCGGGGATGTTGGTGGCCATGGGCTGTCTGCCTCATTAGTTCACGGTGGTGGTGCTTTAGGTGGATTTTTAAAAAGATGATGAGATCCTTGATGAGACAGTGTCTTGAATAACTAAAGGATTTGTCATTCACATGATATTTCTTCTTTTGGGAAAAAAAAAATCTTCTTCCCATTGCCCAATTTATTTTAGGGACTGCGCCACTTGCATGAAATCTTAGGTCCGTGGAGTTATGGTGTCCATGAACTTGGCCTCACCTCCTCTTTCATACTGACAACATAAGTGTGAAGAGCCACTAATGGGGTCAAACAGACTCTACTATCTAATGAAAAATAGGTTTTTCTTGTCTAAAGTGTGAATAAAAATAAAACCTGATTTCAAGGAATTAAGACTGTCCATTGTACCTGATATAAACCCATTAATTTTCTTTTAATTCAGAATTTCAGGGGCCCACTGAGTAGTACATAATTTTGTAATTTTCCTCAGGGCTAAATTTAGCTACATTTAGCTGCTAATATGTTCTACTCTTTCTTAATTTTAAACAACGATGGCCAGAAAAAAAAAAGTCAGGCACATTTTTCTCATCTTATAAAAATTATATTTGCTCTTTTAACTAATAAAATTCCTCTTATGATATAGTTTTTAAGGTTATAAACTTTGAACTGAGGTTCACCTAGCTATAGTTCCACTCCATAGAAAGACGTACCTAATCTAGAATCACAGTGTCACTAAACTTTAGTAAAGAGTTGATTAAATTATATCAAGTCAGTTACCCGAAGATGAGATAAAGGGCAAGTGGTTCTACAAACAGGCAAAATACATAAATATAAACTTAAATGAAAATTTATATTTATATAAATATAGATATTATATATAATATGGATATATCCCTAGGTGTGTGAAGATATAAATATACATGTGTATGTGTATATATATGCACACACACATATTAACTAGGAGCCTTTAATAAGTCACTGTACAACAACTATACTGGCACTTTAAAGGCTCCTAGTTAATATTTTAACTAAAACCTCCTAGTTACTGTGTGATATATATGCATATGACGTGACTCATATATTTCTAGGTCCTTGCATGGTGCCTGGCACTTTAAAGGCTCCTAGTTAATATTTTTGGAAGGAAAGAAGGAGCTCTTATACCCAAAGAGAAGGGAAGGCTGAAAACACAACCAAAAGAAATGAAGGCTTTCTATGAGAGAGGGACTCTGCATTTGAATGTGTCTTGAATTTTCCCAGGCATCTATCTGTACATAATGTTCAAGCCAAGGGATGCCTCACTGCACTGGACTGATTAGAAAGAGGTTAAAATGGAAAGAAACATCTCCAGAAGTGAATAAAAAAGTGATAGACTGAAAGACAGTGCTGGACAGAAAATAATTCATTGTACTTTGTGCCACTATTATGCCCCTTAAATGCAGTAGCTTTTAAATTGCTAGCTAAAAACACACACCTTGTTGTGCTATTCTACCATATGCCTATTTTGGGGAATTTGGCTTTCTTTAGCAGCTTGCTATATTCTATGCTAGTTCTATTTCTGAGCATCTAGGGAATTCTCTTTTTAAAAAGCAAAGTCTGAAGGAGCCGACAATCTACAAAAAAATCTGTTGGGATAATCTGACCAATCAGTAGATGCTCTTGCCAAAACTGTAGAGAGGAAGTTCAAAGCTGGATAGTAATCCTGTCTCCTTCTTTGTAATCAGGTTCTTTTCACCCTGTCCTCTAAGCTGATAGTTTTCCAGGAAATAAGAGGAGCTTTAGAGAGGCAGAGGAAGAATGGCTAACAGTCATGATTCCTTCCTTCTAGTCGGTTTTTCTTTTCTTTCAAGCCCACTGAGCAGGGAGATGCACTGCACAAAATTAGAGAGAGTGAGGCTGCGGGGCAGAGCGCTGGTCAGCATGGCCTGTGAGCCATCGGGCCTCTGGGGTGGCCAGTGGTCTGCTCTTGCTCTACCCGTTCCCTCAGCAGGCGCTTTATTTGCTGGGAAGCAATGGGCATTGACATCGAATCTGGAATACTGGCTCTAACCTCAGTGTGGCTTCCACTCATTCTCCTTCAATCCTTCCAGAGAATCCAGGAAATGCGGCTTCCTGGGTGAGCCATCAGCAGTGTCATGTGTGAGAGCACAGCATGAGAGTCCAGTTATGTGTGGGAAAAAGTTGCTGTACCTTCTTAAGCCTCAGGAAAATAGGACTGAAAACACTGAGGGTCATTGGGAAGATTATGTGAGAGTTACCCATGTACATTGTGTAGAAGAGTGCCTGCACACCACAGCTGCTATTATTATTATTGTTGTTATGATTAAGAGTTTACCTATTCCACCTTCAGCAGATACGCTTATTTTTCTTAACAACCACTCTCCTTAAAGTCTAGAACTCTTCCATTCCTAATTCCCTGGTAGGGATTAGCAGTAAGAGCTAGAAATTTTTTCTGCTAGAAATATGATTAATACCCATTTTATCTAAAGATCTGCTATACAGAAACCTCAACTACTCCAAGCCAGGAAATAAGAAATGGTTGGGGGGTGGGGAGGATCTTACTTGAATGCTGGCACTGATATCAGACAACTTGTGCACTAAATCCCTCAGTCGTAGGCACTAAGTGCCACAGAAACCAGCACTCTTCTGTTCAGTTTTGACCTAGTATTCCTGCCCTTTGCAGTCAGAAAGCAAGAAGGTATAATAAATGAGAGTTTTAAGAATAGCCAGAGCATAGAGTCAGGAACCTATAAAGAGCAGGTACATGAACTCTACCTGTGAGCAGTCTGGGCCATTTAGATAGGGCCAAGTACGCCTCCCTTTCTTGACAGTCAATGAGAACATCGCTAAGTCACAACCAAAGAAAACAATGGATTTCCATTTATTTAAAATTTATTTTAATGTATTTAATTTATTCCCTGTTTCTCTTAAGCAAACAAATGTATCTATTCCACTCTAGAAAAGTTTCCATCCAAGAGAATTAATTTGTTTTTAACTGGCATTAAGGGATCACCCATACTTAACTAGAAAACTCACTTCTATAGAACACTTCATTCTCATTAACATCTCTAAATAAAATAGACATCACTGTTTAACTGTACAGTCGATGCAGTAGGAAGATGTGACAAAAAGGCTAGCATCTGGCTGACGAGGTAAATATAAAGTCAAATGTTTTTCTGCGGGTCCTTTCTACACAATGCTGGCTGAAGTGAATATTCTGCCATCTGGGAGAACCACGCTCAAATTGTACAGAGCTGCTTTCTGGGACAATGGTTATCATGTTTAGCATTGCCCAGTCACATGATTCACAAAAGCTCTGTGCGTGTGCATGTACACATATCTCCTCATTGCCTTGACAGCTGTGTGCAGGGGAGTGTAAAATCTCCCTCCAGTTTTGGTGAGAAATTCTGTTTCCTTAGACTTGGAGTTCTCCTCTTACACACGTGTTGCTCCGTAGCAGTTATAACCCAAAATGCTCTCGACAGCCTCTAAGTTCTGCCAGGTCCTCCCCTTTCCCCACTCTCCGGCTCTCCCCAAGGCTGTGATGCAGCTCTCTTCAAAGGCATTTCAACGAAGAGCTCATTCTTTTCGCTCACCAGTGACAAGGCATCCAGGGAAGCAGAGGCTCCACCCAGCCCGGTCTCACTGCAGGCCAGAGCACTGTATGAATCACACCCTACCTTTCAGGTTGCTGCCCTGGGTCTACACTCAACTTTTGAGTCAAAAAGGATGGGAGTGACGGATAAACTTACCGCCTTCTCTCGGGTGGTGGTAGCTTCCCTGTCCATCACCCATGCTGTCAGCTCAGAGGCTGGAGAGCTAAGAGTCACCCTTGACCCCTCCTGGTCTCTTTCACCCCAGAAGTCAGCCCACTGCATGATTCTTGACATCCGGGCACAGCGCCACCCTCTGTCACCCAGCCACCTCCTAACCCAGGCCTTTGTTATTTCATCCCAGCCCGCTGCAAGAGCCCTGAAACTGGGTCCTACCTCCATTCCCCACCCCAAGGTTAATTTGTCTCTAGCAGTGTTTGACTTTAGTAAGACAGCCTTGGAGAGGCTGTGAGCTTAATTAGCCTTGAGAGTCACACAGATCTGAGATCCAATCCTGACTCTGAAATTTACTAGCTAAGTACTCTTGGGTAATTTATTTATTCCCTGAGCCTCTTTAGGATCCATGTGAGGATTAACAAGGTAATATATAAAGTGTTTGGCACAAGGCCTAGTGCATAGTGAATTATGTCCTAATTCCTTAACCCTGAAGATCAGTGGCCCCAACTTTCCTTTCTAGCCTTGCTTCATAAGTCATCTTCCCTTCACCCAGTGCTCCAGCCAGTTGAATATTTGTGTGTAATTCTCTTAATGTTCCCTTTCCTCTCATTTTCTCTTAACATTTTCTTCTTCCTGTTCCTCTCCACCACCACACTTCCCTAGTGAAATCTGTATCGCCCTACACTGTCTGGCTCACATCCTGGCCTTCTGCGTGAGAAGTCTTCTCAGTCACACCAGTCAAAAATGACCTTTGTGTCCTTAGCTCTTATATTCTTTCCCTAGTTAGAATTTTCTCATGGCCCTAATCACAGCATCCTGATTTTGATGATATCTGAATCTCTGTTTCTCCCCAAATGTTTCTACCTTTGACATATATGTACAGATGACATGAAATGGTAAAGCAATCCTGAGAAAGACAGAGTGGAAAGAATTGTTCTCTTGAGAGAAAAGCTGTTCTTCCTGAACAGTCACTCAAACAAGTCAGTCGTCCCGCAACGGCTGTACACAGAGTTTGTGCTTGTGCGATGAGCGATGAGAACAGGCCTGACCTTCAGTGGGAGGATACAGGGCTGTGTGTCCATGCGGCCCAAGGAGCAGACAGCGATTACTTGGGTTTAGAGAGAAACAATAGAGATAATAGACTGTATTGTTCTTTCCTTGACTCAGTTTCATCTGAGCTTGAAAGAATAGAAAACTTTTCAAAATAAGGTTCACTGTCAGCTGGGATAATAGGACAGTAGACGGGCCCTAGACCAATGCTCCCTTTTACCATTTAAACAAATGTTTTCCCATTGTCAGGTCAGAACATGTGGCTTCAGGGGAGAATGTCCATTCTCCCCCTTTCTTTGTTTTTAATTTCCAAGCTGGTTTAAGGGTAAAACCTACCAGGGCTCCTCTTTGTTTCCCTTTGAAAGTCCACACTTGTTGTGTGACAAAGGAAGCTCTTGCTTCGTATTCTTCTTCAGTGGCCCTAGAATAAAAGCTGTGGAGGAAGCACAAATTGAAATCAAAAACTGCAAAAAGGAAGAGAAAAAAAAATGCAACCTCTCCAGGCTGGGCACTGTGTAAATAAACAAGGGTTTTTCTCAGTCTGTGTGACTGACAGCCAGACACAGAGGAACCAGGACAGGAGAACAGCCATTGGCCATCAGGCAAACTTAAAGGCAAAGGGGGGTCCGAGGAAGGTTTGACTCCCAGGAAATGGTCTTTCTCATTTTCTCTTATTTGCCATTGTTTAAGACATTAATCATCATAGTAAAACATGCATCTCCATTTGCAAATGCTTTCAAATATATTAACTCAACCACACAAAATTCAGGATGGTCTTGGGTCAGACACATAACCCAGAATGTCCTGGAATTGGTCCAACATGTCCTGCAAACATGGATTTATGCACTCATCCACAAAGCAGCCTGGAATGTTTTCTGTCTTTACCCTGTCTCAGGCTAAGAATTTATTTTAATCCTGGTTTTTATGACCACATGGGGACATTCTTGACCAAAAGGCACTACTTTGTTTATGATTAGCCTGCAAGGCTACAAGTCCCAACTCTTTAGGGTTTGGCTACCCTTGGAATATAGTCCTGAGCCTGTCCTGTCTTTCCTGGTATGACTGGGGATGGATATCAGGTGGAAACTTGACTGGTCTATGAATGGGAAATAATGCAGAGACACATAGGCACCCAAACTGAGACACTGAGCATCTAAAACCCCAGACCTGCCCGCCTTGAGACCAGTTAGGACAGTTCAATCTCACATATGTTAAAGAAAAAATTATTCTGACACTGTGTTATAGTCAGTAAGGAAGCCTCTATTCAAGGGACTATTCAATGGGGTTTTGCAGTAGAGGAGAGACATTAGGCTCAACTCTGAACCGAGCAAGGAAAAGTGGGAATATATAGCCAAGGAGTCAGGGGAGGGAGTTAGTGGATAGATGATTCCCATGAGGGTAAAGGGATTTTTTTTTTTTGCTAAAGGAGGGCCAGGATGACCAGCTATCACCTGAGGGATGGTGGAGGATGAGGAATTTGTTCAGATATTACAGGTTTAAGGTTCTCGATAAACTGACTTAGCAGTATTCTTGCTAAAACTGGGCAGTGCGTGATGCACATGGAAGCCCAAAGTTCAGAGCCTAGTGGAGAAGAGGATTCAAAGGAACCTGACAAAACTTTGATCAAGGAGAGATTCTTTGTCACATACAGTCTCTGCCTGAGAACTACAGGCCAGATTCGAACTTAGAGTGAAGGATTCATTCTGCAAGCATTCATCAAGCACCTATGGAGTGCCAGGCACATTGCTGGGTAATGGGATAGAGAGATGGAAGAAGTGTCTTGCCTTCCAAGAAGTCAGAGACCATTGAGGAAGGCAGACAAGCAAATGGGAGACTGTGCCCTCGAGCCAGGCTGGCTGGGTATCAGTGCGCCTCAGCCTTTCCTAACCACATGGCCTTCCATATGGCATCTAAACTTTCTGGCCTCATGGTCATCCTCAGTGAAATAGGAATCATAACAGTCACAAGATGAGAGATTTTTGCGGGATTCGTGTTCGTGAGGAGCTTGCAGAGTTTGGAATGCTGCAAACACACCGTAAACGACCTCAGTGGTACCGCAGTCAACGATGCTGGCATTGTCTGTGGGGTAGTTCAGCATTGTGAGAGGTACATTCACCCAGGTCAGAGGGTGCCTAACCCAGGTGAGGGATGACTTGAATCAAGACGGGCTTGTGGAAGGTGATGCTTGAACTGTGCCTGGAAGGACAAGGGACAGATAGCCAAGCAGAGTTTTAGGGGCAAGACATACCAGCAGAGGAAACAGAACTAGGCGACCACAGTGGGAGAGAAAGCAGGGCCAGGGAATGTGCCAAGGATAGCAAACGGGAAGGGAATTGACAACTGAACCCACAACAGATTCCTGAAATCTGTATGATTTTAAAATATGATCCCACAAAGCACTTTGCAGTGATCCTAGACAAGGGATAATCTGTTTCACACTGGAACAAACTGATGTGCAGAGAGGTACCTAAGGTTACACGTGGACTCATGGGCGTGATTCGCTTCTGCTGTAGGTGTCGGCCTGTAAGAACCATCTGTGGCCTCACATACTCCTCTCAGTGAGATGTCTAATTATTTTTTTAAGTATGTAAGAGAATGCACATGAATCCAGTAATGTCCTTTCTAACATGGAAAATATTACGTTGGGTCAAACTGAATTTTCACCCAACTGTTTGGCTGACAAGATGGTAAATGTCAAATATTCTTGACTCTGCCAGGCAAGGCCATGAGGCATATAAAGAAGCTTCTAGAAGTATTATTGCTGGCCCTGTCAAACCTGTCACACTGGCATCCAGTGGGGTCCCTCACATGATTATGTAATAAATGAAAGAGGTAACACCAGTTAAGGGGGAAAGAACCAAAAACAGGAGATAGTAAATGACAGACTGCCATCTAGTTCAGGCCCCTTGAGATCCCGCTGAACTTTCTCCCAAGAATTAGTAGGTGAGCAGCTAAGCCTGCATGCCCTCATCACAGCATCAGCTGGGCTGCTTTTTCCTGTCCTCCCTGTGTGTCACGTTGGAATCCCAAAGGGTTCTTTGGACTCTGAAGGATATGTCAGTCATGGATCCAGGGAGCCTTGGTCGAGTTCCTGATCTATATTTCCTTCCTGTGACATGACTTAGGTGCTAAAAAATAATGTATCCACAGTTCATATTTACCAAATGACTTCATTTGCACCAACCAGCGCTGCTGTGCTGGGACTGAGGCAGCATTCAAAGGGCTAGAGTAAAAATCAGAAACGTGAAACCTGGAGAAAGGGATAAGGTCAATCTGTTTTTCAAGACTCTTTTTTTCAAAACACAAGAGCCTAAGCTCATCCTGCAGTTGGCAGTGGCACAAATAGAGAGGGGCAAGAACTGCTCCGGCTCATAGCTCTGCAGCCTCCAGATGTGAAGGCTGCGCTGGCAGCACCTGCAGGCGCCATGCTTCTCGTCACAGCGGGTTCTGACCAGCTTTACGAGAGAGCCGCCTCCCTCTCTCCAGCACTTTCACTAAAGTGGATGGAAGGCATTATAGCAAAGCTGGTTCAAGGATAACACGAGCTT
Source organism: Smutsia gigantea (assembly GCA_032199065.1). Classification (NCBI taxonomy): domain Eukaryota; kingdom Metazoa; phylum Chordata; class Mammalia; order Pholidota; family Manidae; genus Smutsia; species Smutsia gigantea. The sequence goes on from JAVSCE010006135.1 coordinate 62,782, forward strand.
CCTTTTTCTTCATCTAGCTTTTTATAATGTGTTAAAATACTCATTTCTAGCTATGAAGCAATTTGTGACAAGAGCCCCAAACCTCTGGGAATCTATCCTAAGGTCAGAAAGCCAAAAAGAGAAGAGAATTTATATGCAAAGAGGTTCATCAAATCGTTGTTTATGCCAAACATTTAGACCCAGTGCAATGTCCGGCAGTGGGAGTGTTGATTAAATTAGCGATATACATTTATCAGTCAGAATACCCTGAAGAGAGTGAATATTATGTTTTGAAGAGTTCCCAGTAATGTAGAAAAGTGCTTAGTTGTAATGATAATGGAAAAGAAAATGAGTATACAGAATAGTACTTCACAGATAACCCCTGCACCCCATACACACACATATACATATTCTGTCAATTGTGTTCGTATTTCCTCTGGTTTCTTCCCCCCTCTATGTAATTCAGCATGTCCGTTTCTAGAAGCCAGTACCCTTGGCAAAATGTTAGCTTTAAGAGTTTTGTAACCAAAGAGAGTTCATTTTCACAAATGCTGGGAATCAAATAGGAATATGTTTTAAGTGCATAGCATACTCTGTGTGTGAAAGAAAAAGAAAAAGACTTGAAGGAAATATACCAAAATATCACCCGGTGTCTTTGGGTAAGACTTGAGATTTGGGAAATTATGTTTCATTTGTTTTTTTCCTAAACTTTCTACAATTTTTAATGAGAGTCATGCACTGCTTTTATAATATGAAAACATTTTAAATTTTAATTTCATTTAAAATTATAGGTGGAAGGTTCTCAATAAACTGACTTAGCAGTGGGCTCCTGGCCTCTGAATTGCATTTCTTGGAGGAAGCAACAGGCTCTAGTGTTCTTAGATAATTGTGGGAGAAAAAGAGAAAAGGGAGTCAAGATTAGAGTAAAAAAGTAAAACTCCCTCCATTCTCTGGCACTCGTCACCACTTGCCAAGTCGTTCATGCATGCAGGTCCCCTGAGAGAATGTAAGGTTGGCTGGTAATGTGGATGTGCTTTAATCTATGAGACAAGCTATTTACTAAAAGTAACTGCAATTGAATTGTCTAATAAGGGTGGAAGGAAGACATCTTCAAAATAAACTGGAAAATCTGTTGTATAATAAAATACACTTTTGAAAGTCAGATAGTCACTTATTTTACCTAATGTGTAAATTCGTACCTGACAGTCATTTTAAAACAGGACACAGTAGAACTGTATGAAATTCATCCAATTTCTGTCTCCATAGCATCACCTTTTATCCACTCATTTCAGGATGAGACAGTGAGTCTTGGTCAAAAAGATTTCATGGAAAGTCAATATATAATTTATACAGAACTTGATAACAAATAATTGAACTTGTTTAATATTAATTTTCTGACAAAAATTTTGCATATCGCTTTCCACTAATCTTTGGTTTGCTCATTTCCAAGTGTATTTGAATTTCTTCTGATTTCTTTCCCTCCTCATTTAAGTCAGCATGTCCACTTCTAGAAGTCAGTACCTTAGGCAAAATGTTAGCTTTGAGAATTTTGTCAACCAAAAGAGCTCATTTTCACAAATGCTGGAAATCGGAGTATGTCTTAGATGCATCGTATTCTACTCATCAAGCCGCATCGTTCTCCCCTGAGCCAAGTGACCTTTGTGTAAAGTGAAAACTTAAGCCAGTATCTACTTCCAGGCCTTTTATTAACAACCAGGATTCCTGTTTAGATCCAATCAGGGGTCTTGTATCATGCTGTATCTTGATGAACATGGATTTTCACATTTCTATTAATCACTCAATTGTTTCAAATTCTTTTGAATATTAATAATTCATCAGGGAAATATTCTGCTCAACCTGGTGATTTTTAAAAGTCATTGAATTGTGATGATGGCTTATTTATGGATTTAGTTCTTTCCCTCTTTCCCTGCTCCTATCTCGGGAAACATACCTCCAGATTTTATTAAGAAATTGAATAAGTAAATGGGAAACATTTTGGAGATGTTTCTTTTAAGGAAGTTCCACATGTAGCATGTTTAATGTCAAAGCTATTGGTTAACATTATTATAGGTGGACTTTTCTAAATCCCGAGGAAATTGTGAGAATTTTTTTTCTGCTTATGTATTATGTAGCTATGGCAGTTTTCTAAAATTCTCAGACATGTTACAAGCGATCTGTCAAACTTAGATATCATGTCTTCCACATCTAACACAGCATGAAATGATTATGGAATGTTTCTTTCTATTTTTGAGACATTGAACCAAAGTGTTCTTGCTGATTATAGACGTTTTTCAGTTTAATGTCAAAGTGATTTTCATTTTCAAAAGCTCACCTCAATCTTTATGTCTGTTTTCACAGATTTACTGCTTATAAATATAAATCACAAATTAAGCTAATTAATAGATATCTTGAAAGGCAGTCATGTTAATTTTCCCAATATATAGTTCTATATGTATTTCTAAACCCTCATCTCGTTCAACTACGGGGCCTGCTGGGTCTCGGAAGCAAGAAGTCTATGATTAGTTCAGCTACGTATATTCTGTTTTGTTTTTTAGGTGGTGAATATACTTGCTTGCTGCCCAGAAAATGAACCAAACCATCTTTAAACATAAAGTTACTATTCCCAAATCATTTCCATGCTTTTGGATTTTTTTTTTCATTTTTCTGTAATATATGCCTGCTTTGAATGTTTTTCTATAGTTAATGTACGTGGCACCAGAGTTTCAAATACTTTAGTGAAACATACTTTTGGGTTAATTGGTGCTACCTGTATCTCAAAAATGTCGCATTCATCCTGGGCTTCAACAAATAATTTCTAAACACAGGCATCCCAATTACTCTAACATAATGCTTGACTTAAGTGCTTAGCAATGACATGTGTAGACTTTTCTGTTAAAATGGACTCTTGGAATACATTCTTGGTCTGCAGCCTAATACACCCATTCACTTTAGCTACATTACCATTCTTGTGTGAAATTTACATTGGTGAGATTGGATAGAACAGGCACATGCCTATCTCCCTTCCCACCCCTTAAATGACAAAAAAAAAAGTCAGAATGACCAAAAAATATTATTTCCTAAACAAATCTGTAACGATGCTCAGCATGAAGAGAGAAAAGAAAGGATGTATATTAGGAGACAAGAAATTTTGAGCAATTTCTTTTTTTTTTTTTAGAGATTAGAATTTCTAAATCATTATAGGAGAAAAATGTATTCTGTAAAGTTAAAAGTTGTTTCTTTTACCATACAAGATCAAAATAAACAAAGGCATGAAGTATGTGTGGCCCTGGGAATAGAATCAGGGTAATGAATTAAGAACTTCTCTCAGAGTAGCTGGGCCAAGAAATTCCCTATCTATGAATTTTATTCTCTAGATACATTCAGCCATGTTCATACAAGGGTATTATTCCCTGCAGTGTATTTATCAGGACAAAAAATTGGGAACAACCCAAATGTTCATTAGTAGAAGACTGGTTAAATAAATCGTAGTGCATGCATAGAATGAAACATGAGGCAGTCAACAAATAAAAATGCTCATCTCTCCATGGCTGACTGTAATGGTCCCCTGGGTAGATTGCCAAGTAAAAGAAGTGAAGTGTAGAATAGTGCATACAGCTTGGGACCACTTGTGTAAAAGGGAGACATGTGCATTTCTGTTGATATATGGGTAGAACATCTCTAAAGCTGGTAATACTGGTTACCTTTGTTTAGGGGCCAGAAATTATATGCTTAATTTTTGCCATGTATCTCTTTATACTGCCAGGACATTTTTTTTGCCATGTGCATGTTATCTAGGCAAATGTGTGATCTTTTTAAAGGAAAAGAAAGGTGTAGAAGGGAAGTGGTAAAATCTAGAAAATAGAAAACAAAGTAAAATGGAAGAGATAACACAAAAAAATCAGAAGTTCTATTAAACAGAGCTGGGTTCTTTTTTGCCTTGAAGAGAGAGAAGTTCTGATTCAGTTTTAGAAAACAAATCTAGCCTTACCTTTTACAAGACACACACCTAAAACAGAATGACTGCAGAAAAGTGACATAGCCACATGGACTACTACGTCAGACAAATCCTAGTTGCCCATAAAAGTATGTGTGGCAATTACAATCCTCTATAAAATACAATACAAAGCAACAGCATTGAATAGGAAAGAGAGATAGTTTATGTTGACAAAAAGTACAATCCACCAAGAACAGATTGTCACAAATCTTTTGCATTTTATAACACCTCAAAACACAAAGCAAAGACTGTTTACTTTCAAGGAATTATTGTGAAGTGTATAATCAAAATAGAGATTTTAACCTGCCTTTCAGAAATAATGAATAAATAAATATATAGAGTATTTGAATAAAAAATTAGTAAGTGTAACCTATCTGTATATGTTGAACTCTGTACCCAGTAGATAAAGGATACAGTTTTTTCAAACAAGACAGCATGTTTACAAAATGCTACAAATAGATACATATAAATACACATACACCCTAATATTTAAAACAATTTCAAGGGAAAATAAGTTCCATACACTTAGAAAAGTGAATGAAAATGACATAACACCTATAAAAACATTTGTGATACATAATTTTAAATGGATTTATTAGAAAACAAGAAGGAATCAAAATTGACCAAGAAGTCAACTTAAAATTCTAGAAAAAGAAGGGCTGAGGAAGCAACAAGAGAAGAAATGAATGGATAATGATAAAAGCAGAAAATAATAACTTCCAGTTTAAGTAACAATAGTTACCAGTAAAATGAAAACCTGATTCTTTGAAATGACCATGCTTTTGATCAAGTGAAAAATAGAAAGGAATGAAAATTATCCCATATATATCCCAGAAGCAGAAGAATTCCTTTGTTAATGTAAACCGTTCTGGCATAAGTAAATTAAAAAGGCTTCCCAATTCATACTAAGAAGTTAGTGCAACTCTAATACCAAATCCAGGCAAGGCTGGTGACATGTTCCAAACTCACTTACAAACATAGTTGCAAAGACACTAGATAAAACATTAGCGAAGAAAATTCAATGCTCCTCAAGAATAATGCACCAAAACCAAGGAATTTTATATCAGCCTATCATTCTTTTATTTTTTCTGCTATTTTTGATTCACATCCCCACCAAGAATATTTAAGAATACCTGATTTCTGCATCTCTCCCCACACTGAGTGGTAAGAGAAGATGACTTTAGTTTTCTTGTTTGACTTTTTTTTTTTTCCTGAAGCAGACATCTACATTGTGTAATTAGTATTTTTTTTAATTTTAATTTCAAATGAAGTTTTGAAGTAGTGATGACAACATGATACCACAGGTCAGCTCAAGGCAAAATTATGGAATAAACTTCATCTTTGGATCCTCCAGCCTCCCACTTGCTGATTCCTTTCCCTCCTGGGGTCTTTGGGTTCTTCAGCCCAAACACACAGGTGAGGGGCAGGGACAGGTATAGGCAGCCACTCCCTCCACATGGGTTTTCCTGAAAAACTGTGAAGCCCTGGCATAAACCTCATTTCAGGCTCCTTGACAAACAGTACCTGTATCCATGTCTCTACCACCCCACTCCAAAGTCCTTTTAGAAACCCTCCACTATGTGGCTTCCTTTCCCCTCCTCAAATCTGTTCCTAGGAAAGCCTGATTCTCTTACATTTCAGGGTAAATTAAATGTATCTATTTGCTGCCTTGGAAGAATTTGCATCTGAAATGTGATCACTAACTAGGCAGTGAAATGTAGGCATGTGCGGAACAAGTAGGTCAGGCGTTTAAGGAATTCAGCTTGATCTCTCACTCTAAAACAATGAGCTCAGCTGTTACCCTGATTCTCTTCGTCTTGCTACCAGCTAAGCACCCAGTAACACCTTTTGGGCCACAGCCATCTCTGGCTTAGAGGTAGCCAAAATTCCACTTCTGCCCCCTGGTTCTTAATCCAGTGGACCTCAGATTTTCTTCCCAGTTCAGGCACTACTTCCTGAGCTCAGAGCAAAGAAGAGCAGCTTCTCCTCTCCCAAGTGGATTCTTTGGGACTTTAATAGCCATTTGGCTATTAAATGGCACTTTGGCCAAACCTGTGGTTGTACAAAAGCAGATTTCAGTGCAAATCTAATGGAGTTGGGGCACACCTCCGCCAGTGGTCCTTAGCAGAGATCTCAGCTATGGCCCATGAACCAAACACAGCGCATAGATGGATTTTGTTCTGCTCCCTATATTGTTTACACTTTTGAGCAAACACCTATGAAGGCATTTCGGTTTGCAATTGGTGCCTTACATGTATCCCACACTCTGATCTTAGGACATAAACAGATACAAAGGAATTAGGCAGCTCACAAGCCAGGTACTTGTGCGACCTTCTTCCTTCCCCTCACTTCTTCCCATGGTTAAGGCACAAGACAAAAGGGGACAGCTACTGAGTTCTCATCACAACTGTCTTTCTCTTTTGTAGCCTTAAGCAAGTTACTTAATCTCTGGGTAGTGGACTAGAAGATTTCTGAGGCAGCTGATAGTTGAACAGTCTATGATTCTATGAGTCTATGTGTCTATTCTCTCCCCGCCACAGTGGCAAAACTTCAGAATTTTATATTAGCAAATTCCATAAAGCTTACTTTCTGTATAGTTGGAAATAGGCAAGTGCTCTTACATCCCCATTTTACAGATAGAGAAACTTGAAGCCTAGAAGAGTTTAGCATAATAGTAATTTGATACAGATATTCAAATAACCTCTTGGCTTCCTTAATAAGATTCCTTTTGACTTGGAAAAAAAAATCTTCATTATTGTTAAACATTATTTTGGGACTTTGTATTAATTCAACATGTATTAATGCTTCATTACTGTCTCTTTACTTTCCTCCACATTATTTGTCCCCAGAGAGTACTTTTCTCCCCTGCATTACTGAAAGGAAAGGCATTATTGTATTGTCTGCTTTTCCCTTTTTGTAACCCAGATGTGCTGCTAAGTTATTATCAAGAGGGTTCAAGGTTATTGAAAGGACTGAAGAATCCAGAGGCTTCAAAATGTTGAAACCCTTGAGTTACTGTTTCTGAGGAGTCAATGTAGTGATAACTATACTGCACATGTGCATATACACACACATACACACACAGCAGGACCATTTACCAAGGAGCATACTAAGCAGCTGTTTTTAAACACTTAATTTCTCAACTCATAACTTACATTATAGCTTATGCATTTTTGTAAATCTGGCAAGTTTTCATGTTAAAACTGAAGTGACAACATTTTCCTTGGTCTCTGGTTTCTCCTTATTTAACCATAATCAGTGCAGTTATCTAAGGTGGTTTCTGTTAGGCTATTGAGGTATTGCCCTCTTAATGCATTGTAGAGCCCTCTAACTGAGTTCTTGCTGTGTATGCCTTCTTGTGATTAAGAATCTACCTTATGGATACTAAGATAGCAGATATATGGTGTCATTAATCTAATTTCCCTTGGAGGAAAAAGTGCATTGCTAATGGCTATATTGTCTCCCATTGCAGATCACGGTATTTCGGATGGGATCAGAAGGACACCAGGACATTGATTTAGCTATCCTGACAGCTTTGCTCAAAGGTAAGAGAGTGTCCATGTCCAGAGAATGCAAAAATAACTTAAATGCATTAATACCGCAATTCTTTGTCTCCTAATAGTGAATATAATCCCAAATGATAGAATTATTGATAATATAAGGACCTTTCCTGTAAGACACTGCTGCTGCTATTAAATTCTCTTGTAATAGAGCTGTTTTGGGGTGACTGAATTTCATAAAGTTTAATAACTATGCTACAATTTAGTCATGTCCATTGGATCATAAAAATATAGAAAGTAAAAGGCTAATGTAATATGTAAGACACTGTTACTGAGGTTATTTAATAATGATTACCCGGTCTACTCTCAAAAACCATTTAATATGGCATAGATGATAGTAGATAGATAGGCATCATAATACATGGAAAATGGAAAATTAAAACCACTGAGAGGAAGGGAGAAAGAAAGAAACCAAAATGTTAGGCTACTACACACATTATATTTGTGCATTAAATTTAACTATAAGTTTCCCTGAAATGGAGGCAAAAACAGAAATGCCCTGGGTTGTACGGTTTTCCATTATAAGGCGTTTGTCCTGTTCTCTAGTCCTAATATTATAAAGAGGTCTCAACTTCATGTCCTCATCCTTGGAGCCATATCCAAGGGAAGAACAGTTCCCTCTTCAAATCAAATCCCACCCTAAATGCCCCTTAATAAGTTTATTACATTTGACTAATAATGTTCAGTATCAATATAAACAAAAGGATGTTGTCTCTGTTCAGTACTGAAATGAGAACTGGAACTAAGGTGAAACAAAATCCCAAACTTGCTGCATGTGGTTCTGGAGCAGAGATGTCTCCCCCCTGCTCCCTGCGCCCCACAGTAGGCCTGCTGCAACATTTATCGCATGGTGGCCCACTGCCTGCTTGTAAACGTCCTGAGATCATACGTTCTCAGGGCAGAGAATGTGTCTTGCCCAGTACTGCTTTCTCAGCACCTCACACAATCCCTGAAACATAGTAGCATTTGATCACTTTTGTGAGTAAACAAGGAAATGAATGGATTTCTCAATGATTCATCGATAGATTCAGTGTTCTACGATTCAAACTCAGACTAGCAACCATTGTATTCTAATTTCCAGTCTACCTACCCTTCTTCTACTATTAACAATTTCTTGAGTAGTATCCACCATGCAGTGGCTACTAAGCTAGGTGCTAAATTTTTCACAGATACTGGGAATGTTGATTACTGCAACAGCTATGTCATGTAGGAGCTATTTTTAATCCCCATTTTACAGAAGGGGTAAGTGGAGCTGTAACAAATTAAATAACTTTCTCAAAGTTACCGTGCTAATTAATAAGCCTAGACTTAGATTCAGGCACGTCTAACTCTTTACCACGTGTGAACCCTTTGACACTAGAAGCTATTGATCCTCTCCATCCACTTCCCCCATGCGTATATGCACATTCATTCAAGATCCTATCACATTTCAGGAAATTCACAGTCCTGTGAAGCATATTGTGTGTCCCAGGTTGAGAACCTCTGCTTTAAAGCATTTCATCCCCAAAAATACATACATGCAGAAGAATTAAGGGACTGTGCATGGGCTAAACCACAAAGCATACTCCGAAACCCATTCTCCATTTATCAGAGACAAAATTAAAAGTTTAAGGCAAGTAACTCTGTATTTGCTATTCCTACATAAAAATAAGAAAAAGTAATAAAGCTGGTAACTAACACTTACTGAGGGCTTGCTCAGTGCGGAACACCATGTCATGTACAAATCCATTTGCTCTATGTGTAAATCCATTTACTCTTTATAACTGTTTGATGACCAGTTCATTACAAGACCCATTTTATAAATAAGGAAATCGAGGCACAGGGCAATTGAGTAATGTGCCCGAGATTAGCTGGCCAGTAAGGAGTATAGACAGCCTGACACCATGGGCCCTACTTACACATGCCACCACGGCACCCAAATCCCCTTATAAAAAGAAGTAGAATGCCGCATTCATCACCTTGAACCAAAAATCATAGCAAATGAACAAGTGGCCCAATTATTCATTAAAAGATATTAGTCATCATAATATCTTCTATTGAAAATAATTTCTTCTTTCACCCATTTGGAAACTTAAACTGCGCTTCATCTTCAGGTCAGTCTTAGAATGTACTCGTTGTAATATAGAATAGTTATGTGCAGACTGTTTTGTGTATGATGGACCATATGAAATACATTTTATATTATAACCAAGTAGTTATGCATTTATAAAACTGAAATTAAAGTACATGAAATAATATTTACATTGGCCATATGCAATAAAATTGGATATTTTCTATTCTAATCTATTCTGTTCTCTTTAAAACTGATTATATACCACTAAATTGATTTCCTGACCCACTTAATGGGCCAACCTGCGGCTTCAAAAACACTGCCATAGAATATTAAGGAAATTATGACTGCTCTAAGAAATTAACATTTCTAATTGCAATAATGAACATTATTTATGCAGCAGTTTATGCTAATGGGAATTTATGGCATTAAAAGATTATGGTGTGTCAACTCTATTTTGCAAGGGCTTTTAAATGCTCTCAGATTTTGACCCAGTTGATTTGTGAAGGATATCAAGCATTGCTTTTCCTGACTTCCTTGGAGGCCAAAAGCATACTTATATCAGTTTCAAATTCATTATTTTGTTAAATTATTCTTCCTATGTATTTTTTAAATTATGCCTGGGCATGTAACATGGTTTAACACTTAATTTTTACAATTATACTTTGTTTTCAAGTACTTAATGCATGAGGAATCTTCATACAGTCCAGTTTTTATTCTTTCCATCATCTGAGAAAACCAGAAGTTAGATAGGAGGAGGAGGAGAGGGACATTAAATGAAACCCTGGTCCATAAATCCAGAGCCCAGACAGAAATAAAAAGAGCAGATAGGAATGAGGTGGCTGCGGGGAAAATATACCTTTGCTGCCCCTTGTTCCTGATCCCAGGAGGTTTGATGTTCTTCAGGATCTCTATACATCAAAGGATATTGTCTGTATGATACAGCCTTGCGGAGCATCTGTCCAGAAATGAAAAGAGAAAGAGGACAAAAAGAACATTGCTGCAGAGACCCGAGAGGCCCATAGTTTCTTCAAATGCTGGCCTGGGGTAGCTTTTGGGAATAAGTGATGCCACATTTGTCTTTCACACTAAGGTAACCATTCTCCGAGCGTAGTGGTCTGAGCCTAGAGACAGTTACGCCCTGCACCCTTCTTTTTCCAGTCGTTCCCCACCCCCACCACACATATCCAGGGGAACCCAAGGAAATGGCATGGAGGAGTTACCAGAGAAAATATAGGATGTTGCATGTTCAGATAAACAACAAATAAACTTCTAGCATAGGCATGTCCCAAATATTGCATGGGACATACTAATACTAAAAAAAAAAATGTTCATTGTTTATCTGAAATTCAGCCCTAAGTGGGAGTCCTGTATTTTTACTTGCTAAATCAGGCTACCTTACTCAGAGGAGGTGTGATGCCATTAATGCTTCCAGAATGCAGAGACCTTGAGAGGTTCTGTGGGAAAGGTACTCAAGAATCTAGAGAGATCACCCAGCCCCTCTGTCTGCCTCCATTTGTCAGCCAAGCCCTGCCTATCGCAGTGATGCCCGGGTTCTTGTTTGTGGAATTGAAGAATGAATTTAGCAGACACTCAAGGTAGGAGAGCCAGGGAGAGGCTTTTATTTAGAGATACAGTGAGAGGACAGAGCTCCTGGCTCACACCAGGGGGAGACAAGATAGCCTGGGGTGGTGTATTGTCTAGAGGATTTATAGGCGGTTGAGAGACAAAGGGCTAGGGATGCACACCTGCCAGATGGTTCCAAAATGTTTATTTTTGAAGAGATACAAAGTTTCTTATCAGTGGGTTATTCTTCAAAGTTAGCTTAACACAAGAAATTTACTGCTTTGATTCTTTTCCAGGACACCAGCTTCTGTCTGGAAGCATATTAATCAAGACTGTCTGACGCCTTCCCTCTAATGTGGCTGAGCCACTGTCCATTTGATTAAAATGCAAACTTAGCTTTAAGATAGAATTCTTCCTGAATAAGCTGGGCCTTTGAGCAGGTGCTAAAGTAAATCTTACAATGGTATGTTCTAATTGATGCAGTAAAAAATAGGCTATGCTGAGATACTTTTCTTTATCTGGGGAGTATTCAAACTTCTAGGTCAAGTTGCTCTTGGCTTTTTAGTTTTAACTAATCTCACTGAAGAATGCTTATGTTTCTAGTTTGATACTTTTACTTTAGAGAATTAATGTGACTTTGACTTTGCTTAATTATTTAACATGGAGTTTTGGTAGAGGTCATTTTCGGGAGGCCCTCACCCTACTCTGTCTAAGCCCATGGTCCCTGTCTCAGTAGCAACCAGAAAAGACTTCCCTGGACTCCAAACTTGCCTTAATAAACTAACTACCCAGTGCTTACCAACCTGTCCTCTCAGCTGCCTTAGCCTAGCCACGTCTGCCATGCAGCAGCATAAACTTGCTCCAGGCTCTGGGAAGCCAAAAAACATGAGCTCATACCAGAAGTTATTAAAAGGGGTCCCTTGACCCTTTCTGTGGATAAAATTACTCCCGATTTTTTTTCATCTTTTTTCATATACCTTGGAAGCTGATACATCATACGGGTGTGTACTTTTTCAATTCCTATACCTTCACTAAAGTGTAATATGTGATGATTCCTGTCTTCCATAAATGAAAAATTCTTTTTCTTTGAGTTTAATCTTCATTGGTAAAGAAGTGTATCTATGGCATGGGGAATGAGTAACCTTTTTTTCTTACTTTTTTTCTGGAAAGCATTTTAAAAGAGCTATGAGAAAGTGCAAAACAATAGGTTCCTCTTCAAATCGGTCAAGGTCATCAAAACAAGGGCAGCCTGAAAAACTGTCACAGCCCAGAGGAGCCTAATGATACATGACAATTAAATGTAATGTGGTTGCCTGAATGGGGTCCTCAAAGAGGAGAAAATGTGAATAAAGTATGGACTTTAGTATTTTTGAAGTGTTAAGGGAAAAATAAGAAAGCTATGCTAGCATGTATTATGGATCTGAGCAGGGGACCTACTGCAGTCAAGAAAACCATACTTCTTTCAGGTAAAAATGATAAAAGAAAAAAAAGAGAAAGCATCTATGGAATTAACTGTAAATGTCAAGTGCATATATAATCAAAGTACTGTACCACAGGCCGGCACTATTTATTATAAAGTATCTATGCAGATGGATAATAGCAGGTCACTATTGATCTTAGAAATGATTAGAAATGCCACTGCAAAGTCTTAAGCAAGAGATATACAAAAGAGGACTAACAGAAAACAATTGGTGTGAAATCAGATTTCCCTGTGGACTTATACAGTCATTTCAGAGAAGATTATCTAGTTCCTAGCATTTTATGTTATATATTTTGGTTCTTCAGACATAATTAATGCTATCAATAATTAATAAGCTAATTAAGTACTCATAGATATTTAAGTGGATGAAGACTTCTTTTTAAGATATGCATTTATAAATTTATTCAAACTATAAAGGAAAAAGTTTGAGATAAAAATTTAAATGAAGAAATATGGAGTTTCCTCAAAAAACTAAAAATAGAAATACCATTTGACCCGGGAATCCCACTCCTTGGAATTTACCCAAAGAATACAACTTCTCAGATTCAAAAAGGTATATGCACCCCTATGTTTATCGCAGCACTTTTTACAATAGCCAAGATATGGAAACAACCTAAGTGTCCATCAGTAGATGAATGGATAAAGAAGAGGTGGTACATATACACAATGGAATACTATTCAGCCATAGGAAAGAAACAAATCCTACCATTTGCAACAACATGGATAGAGCTGGGGGATATTATGCTCAGTGAAATAAGCTGGGCGGAGAAAGACAAGTGCCAAATGATTTCCCTCATTTGTGGAGTATAACAACGAAGCAAAACTGAAGGAACAAAATAGCAGCAGACTCAGAGAGTCCAAGAAGGAACTAGTGGTTACCAAAGGGGAGGGCTGTGGGAGGGCGGGTGGGGAGGGAGGGAGAAGGGGATTGTGGGGTATTATGTTTAGTACACATGGTATGGGGGATCACGGGGAAAACAGTGTAGCACAGAGAAGGCAAACAGTGAATCTGTGGCATCTTACTACATTGATGGACAGTGACTACATTGGGGTATAGGTGGGGACTTGATAATATGGGTAAATGTAGTAACCACATTGTTTTTTCATGTGAAACCTTCATACAAGTGTATATCAATAATACCTTAATAAAAAATTTCTAAAGAATTTAAATGCAAAAATAGCCAATATATTCTATCTATATGCTCTAGAACAATTACAAGAATGCCATTAATTAGATCATACAAAACATGGAAAATCACTATGTTCTGAACTATTTTCCTTTCAAATTCATCTTTAAAAAAACTAAACATGAAATAAAAGTGTATAAAATCTAAGTAAAATGTATTTTAATATTTTGAAACTACTTCTGAATGCATGCTCCTCTGTCTCTTAACTAAAAATACAGTTATTGTCACAAAATAGTACTGACGTCAATAGGCAATTAGTCTTTCTAAATACTCATCTTATTTTTAAATGGTTTAATTAATTCCTAGTAAAACAAAAATTCTGGTGTATCTTCTGAAGTAGTTTATGCCAGATAATTCATGCACCAGATTGATCTCTTAGCAACTAGCATCCTGGAGTGTTTAAGAAGCTACCTTTGCTGGGGGCTCTCTTGTCCCCCTCTGGCCTGAGCCAGGAGCTCTGTCCTCTTGCTTTCTCTCTAAATAAAAGCCTCTGCCTTGCTCTCCTAAAAAAATAAAAATAAAAATAAAGAAGCTACCTTTGCTTAAACTTGAATGATTCATGAATAGGTTATATGAAAATTAATTGTGACCCTACTTTAAAAATAAAAAAATATTTCTAATTATGTGTTCAGTCTTTCCTATCCCTCTTTCCTGTGTGTAGGCAGCTTAATATAACACATGCATGATTAGTTTTCTTTTAATATATATTTTTAAAATCTGGAACGGTTTAGATAGCCTCATTAAGGCCAAAAAAATAGACATTCATGTTGACACTTTCATCACTTGTATGATTCCTGGAAGACTTATGTTCTCTTGGTCACCCCTACCTTCAGGTTTCTGATTACATATGTGTTATTTCTGTTACTTATAGAAGTCACAATGTAGAACTCAGACCTTCTACAGTTTCAAAACAAAAAACAGAATTCATTTATACAAAGCATTTAATAGATAGAGTGAATTTTTCTAAAATGGAGGTGGTGATGGGAAAAAGGTTTCTCAATAATTCTAGTTCTCAATAATTTCTAACTGAACAGCAGGCATCTCCAAGTTGATGTCCTCTGACTATTTCACCCAGGGGAATTTCCATGGATGCTTCACCCATGACAATCCCAAGGGCACAGTGTCATATGGGCTTCCTCCCACCTTCTCCCACTACTCACTTCTTCCTAATGCTTCCCCTTAAAAGTAAAACAAACCTGTCTTCTCCTTTCTGACAAAGCCGTTCAGCCTTGTTTTCTGATGTGTTGGCCCCAGCCCTGAAGGGCTCATCTACCTTAAATAGCTTTGCAAGGTATTTTTACAAACAAAGACATTCTCCTCCCTAACCAGAGTTCTGGTACCAACTCATAGGGGAGAGTGACTTCTTTGGCTCCTTTCCTATAGTTAGTAATTGAAAGAGTGGAGTTTGGGACTCAAGTCTCTCATCAGAAGATCTGAGTCCAGAATCTTGCTCCGTATCCTGGGCATCTATGGCAGGACAGGAGATTAACGACTTGCCCCAGTTTGGGCATGTTTTGAACAATCAATGATGACTAAACTTTCTTGGTGCATAAAAAATATAGACAGACTCCTAGATATAGTCCCCTGAACACATCAGTCTACTATTATTCTCCTCTGAATATCTCTGAAACAATATTAAAGCATTATTTATTATTAAAAAACACTGGGGCAGAGATAATATTTGGTGCTCACCACACTGATTTCTCTCCTCACATGCTGGAATACTCGTAGAGAACCATTATAGAGAGGTTGGAACCATATGACTGGAGAGAGAAAACACTGAATACTAAGCTGGTATCAAGCCGACTTACACTTCAGAATGCTCAAAAGGCCCAGAGATTGGGGTACCCAGAATCTCAAGAAAGGGGAATGAAGGAAGACAAATATTTTTTTAATGTGTTGAGCCTTTTTTAAGAAGCAGCCAGAATGTATATCCTTTATACAAAGCCCTCTTCAAGCAAAAAGTAAAGACTGAAGAAGGTAAAACATATTCTCTGGACCAGAAGACAACCAGGTGCAAGGCGAGAGCTGGGCTATAATATTGAAAATGGGCGGGGGGGGAACCAAATAAATCACTGCAGAATAGATGCTGAGACCCCAGCCCTCTTCCCCTATGACTCCCAGCATCCTGGTGGCTGGGATCTTTATTCTCTAGGCAAGAGACTGAAGAGCCTTTCTGTAAAATCTGATCCTCAGGACACCAACATGAATGATTTCCCATCTAAGAAACCTACCTGGTTTATCTTACAATGACCTCCACTCATGCACTCAGGGCTTCCAATCAGCACTTCAGTGCCCCACTCTTAAATATGAGCCAAGGACCCAGGGCAACCATGTATATAAGAAAGACCTCTAACATAGAAGATAGATATAGAAACAAATCAATGCAACTTGGAACAAACAGAGCCTATGTAGGGAGAGGGATGCTTCACCAAAACTATCACAAATATCCTCAGACAAATCAAAGAAAATATTTGTAGCATGAAAAAAAAGAATAGCACCTTTTATTTAGTTCACAAACTAAAGAGAGCTCTTCGAATTTAAACATGATAGCATCAAGTAAAAAAAAAATCAATGGAAGAATTAAAAGATAAACTTGAAGAACTCTCCCAGAAAGTACAGAAAGAACAAAAGAAAAAGAACAGAAGGTAGGAAATCATCAATGCCATAATTCCTGAAATGATCCCAGAACTACAGAACACACATTTCCAGGTTATAAGGACCCACTGAGTTTCCAACACTGCAGGTAAAACAAACCCATACAGGTCCCGTTATCATATTGCAGAGCATGGGAAACCAGGACTTATGATAGTTAGATAGATGGATAGATATCTCCTAAGAGCTTCCAAAGAGCAAAACAAAGCACATGCAAAGAACCAGAAGCCAGAATACTTTGGACTTCTAAAGAACAATGCAGAAAGCTGTTGTGCAATGCCTTAAAAGTTCCGAAGAACATTTATTTGCAATCTAGAATTCTATATGTAATCTATCAGCCACTTAGGAAATAGAATAAAGACATTGTCAGACATGAGTTGTTAAAAAATTGCCTACCCAGGAACTACTTCTTCAGAAACTACTGAAAGGGAAGATATGCTCCACCAAAATGAAAGAGGGAACAAACAAAAAACAAGATGGGGAACACAGGAAGCAGGAGCGCTAACACAGGAGAGAGATATTGGAAATCCCTGGGTGATGAGGAAGAGAGACTCACAGTGATACCAGGCATAGGAGACAAAAGCTTAGGTGCTGCCTGACCTTAAGACTTCAGCCTGGAACTGACATAGTGTCACTTCTGCTGCATTCTGTTGGCTGAAGCCAGTCATAAGACCAGCCCGAAGTCAGTGTGAATTCTGGGAGATACAGTTCCTTGGAACCTATCTTGAAGACCAGCTACCACAGAGGACTGAAATAATCAGCTGTGAGAAGTGAAGTTGTTGCCTCTGGGGAAAGAGGCATGGGACGATGAGATCTGTGATTTTTATAACAAATCTTGTAGGAATAGAAGACTCTAAATTCTGTTCGTGTATAATCTTAATAAAAATAAAGTACAAAACAGTCCCTAAATTACTTAGTTCTCGAAGAGACAGAATGAGTAAAAGAAAAATAAAGAGAGCAGAAGGTAGGAAATCATCAAGGCAGTAATTCCAGAAAAGGTTCCAGAACTCCAGGGCATGCATTTCTATAACCTGCTAAAAATCACAATATGGAAGATGCAAATATTTCACTTACTCAGCTATGTAAATGAATTCATTCCTGTCATATCAGAAGAAAGCAGAAAAATCCATTAGAATGTTTTTTTTTCACTCCGTCTTACACGGATCATGTTTCTCAGTTTTGCATATTGTGCACAATATAGCAACATTTTTATAAAGCTTTTTTAACATGTTAATGGGAGATGTTTGTGAGGTATCAGCTTCCTTTATTGCAGAAAGGGCACAATGAACAGGACTCATCTGTGTAGGCAGGTCTGCAAAATGAAGGAAATATAGTGCTTTACAATGCTGTTAATCATAAGCCATATAATTTCCTTTCTCCTTTCTGCTTGCACAGGTTATCAGGACATGAGGAAATACTGGCAATATTTATTGCAGGAACTCTCAGCAGATAGCATCACACAGATGACCTGATTTTGTGAGGTTTTTGTATAGCATTGGTCCATAAAAGGGTAGCACTCCAGCTCTTAAAATGAAACTAAGAACAGTTTTCTCAACGTGGGTGAGACTTTACACAGAAAATGCAGACCCAATAAATAAGAGAAAAACAAAGCTTAATCACCACCTCTGGTCCCCTCTAGCCCAGGAAGTATAGAGACCCAGGAGAGAAAAAATCCAGCTCTCCAGGCAGGGCACAGGACTAGGAGGAGGAGTGGCCTTCAGTCCCTGAGGAGCCCTCAGTCACCTCTGAAGGGCCAGGGAAGAAGGTTCAGCCACTCCTCAGCAGGGCAAAGCAGGTCCCAAGCACAGGAGCCCTGTCCTGTCACACCAGGCAGCTGGGGAGGGGTCAGAGACACTTTCCTAATTGAGTATGGTTATGGCTCTTAAGGAAAACATCCAGTGTCGGTGGCCTGGGCTGCCCACACATAAATACACCACCAATTCTCTCAATTTATATCCCTACAGAACAATCACATTCTTGTAATTCAAACAGGACATTTGTATCTAAATTCAGACTCCTCCATTGTAATGAATTTACCTCTTCTTGTTTATATGTTAGCACCTCCCAGTTTCAGTTCACTTAGGGGAGTGTCTGAACAGAAAACATCAATAGAAGGTAACATTTGATTGACTCCCCACACTGTCAGAGAACCACTGGAATGTACATTGGCAATTGTGACATACACATAAACCCTGGGTAATTGAGGGACTGTCAGTACTTAATTCTGAGAATTATTGTTTCACTACACAGTAAGTATCCCCTTTATGAAAATTCAATAACACCTAATCATTCAACCAGAGTAGGAACCGTAGTAATAGTTCAGCTGATAATTGTTCTCCATCCAGGAGGGTCTGCATGGCAATGGCATTATTTACCTGATAAGTTTTTTAAATTATCATTAATCTGGTAAATTTATTGTTGGGAATATATAAGACACTAAAAATATTTGCACAGTACTTTCATTTAACAAAGCAATTTTTCCATCTGCTTTTCTATTTAATCTTGAAAGCAATCTCTCGAGGGAGAAATTACTGACCTTGCTTTATATATAAGAAACTAACTCTTGTAGAGGATAGGTAACTTTCACAGACCCCCGCAGGTAATAACAAAGCTCAGTGCCCTTTCTCTTCCACCCAAGAAAGTAGTCACAGCCCTGATATACACTCACCACACACCTGCTTTCCAGTAAAGGGTAACCTGACAGGGATCAGAATCGAGCCAAGCAGCGGCCATCTGGCTGGTACTTATTCAGCTCTCCAAGCGGCCAGGGTGTATCAGCCTTAACATCAGGGATAAATCACCCAGGCACCTACTGTGCACAAAGCATTGTCTTAAATTCTACAAAGTCTTCAAATTATTAAAATATGGTAGAAGTACATACCATAATAAAAGAATAAGCCAGATAGGTGCAAATGAAAGAGACTCCGGTTCAGGGGAAATTTTATTATAGAGGCAGCATTTGAAGTGCCCCTTTGCAGTAGAGAATGCCAAGCCTGTATGTCAAATAAATAACCTAGAGAAATACAAAATATACAGTATGCCAATTATTTTTTCAGAGGAACTTAAAATCAAGAAGAAGCTGCTTTAAAAAATCCTGTTAATCCTGAAAATCAGAGCCTCCAATAAAAGGATATAAAATTGTCCAAACAGGGTTCATTTCGCTCCTATAGGTGTACATCATTTTATCCAGTTATTAACTTCCTCTAAGTGTATTGGTAAACTATCTTTTGAACTGCATCATACTTTAGATGAACTGATACATTCCTAATTAAGGAAAGAATGAGAAAATTTTTTGTAAAAGAATCCTTTTGTAAAATAAGTATCACCCTCCTCTAAGTATTTTGTAAGCATCTGTAAGTATTCATTTGTGTAGCATGACTGTTGAAATTGGAGAATTCCTATTGATGACTGTCAGGGAGGGGGAGAATAGAGATGGAATGATTAAATGAATAGGGATGGGGGGGCGGTGGATGGAGTCCAGTTTGGAACCAGTCTTTGCTGTTTCATAGGAAATAAAGAATACTGACTTCATTTTGAGTCACTTCAGACACTGACATAGACAGATAGCCTTTGAAGAACTCTATCCAAGACAGAGACAGAGACTCACTAATAGAACATAAGGAGGGCTCAGGAGGAAAAACATCTATATCTATCATTTGTCTATAATCTATTATCTCTATCTATCTATCTATCTATCTATCTATCCATCTATCTATCTATCTGTCATCTATAGAGAAAGAGGTTTTATTTTTCTTTAAGAGTAGAAACATTGGTCCAACCTTGTTTCCCTAGTGCCTGCCACAAAGGCTGGCAGAGAATTGGAGTTTAACAAAAATCTGTTGAGTAAAAGAAACCATCTGGGGATCCAGTTCTCTACCCTTAAAGCTAACCCATTCCCTGTTCTCAGTCCCACGAGCAGTGAAATGAAAGCATAAAGAATTTTTGCAGGGGTTGGGGATGGGCACAGTGAGTGAAAGGGGTCAAAAGATATTAACTTCCAGTTATGAGATAAATAAGTCCTGGGGATGTACTATACAGCATGGTGACCATAGTTAATAAGACTGTATTGCATATCCAAAAGTTGCTGAGAGTAGATCTTAAAAGATCTTATCAAAAGAAAAAAAACTGTAGCCATGTGAGGTGACAGATGTTAACTAAACTTATTGTGGTGATCATTTCACAATATATACATATATCAAATCATTATTTTGTACACCTAAAACTAATACAATGTCATTTATATCTCAATAAAACTGGATAAATAATAATAAATATATCTCCAAGCCAAAATGGCTTGCCTGACAAAAAAATAAAAAGAACTAAAGCAGCTGATATGTGAATTTTAGGTAACATTTTACCAATTTGGGCCCTAATCATAAGGCATCAGAGAATATTCTGGCTTCCTTCATGAATGCAACACAGGTTGTTTTGTGAAAGGGGACACAAAAGCCTATTTGCCTACTCTCCTTTGTGGGTGTCATGAATTCAGCAAAATTTCCTAAGTTTCTATAAACAAACAAACAAAAACAAAATCTAGCTCTGAAACCCAACTGTCTGGGTTTTAATCTCATCTCTGGCACTTCCTAGGTACTTCACCTTCAACAAGTTTCTGTGCCTCGGTTTCCTCATATGTAAAGTGGGGATAATGGCATCTCATGGTTTGTTTAGAAACTTCACTACATTAACACTTGGAAACAGTGCCTAGCACACGTTGAGCATGAAAGAAATATTAGTTATTGTTATCTTTATTTACTAAAGATAAACCAAGAAAGAAAACCCATCTCCCTGCAAAGGGCTCTTTTACTCAGCTGCCTGTTTTGTCTTTTAAAAGCCAGATCCGAATTTCTTTAGCTAAAATTAATCCAAGTTTTCCTAATTCCATTTAACTTTCTCCTGGGAGCCCACTTAAAATTATTTTTACCAAGAGGAGATAGTTATCATTCAGGGCAAGAACATAGAGCAAAGAATAAATTATACACAGATCTCATCTACTTTTTTGTTTGTTTTAAGCCTTTAATTGGGTTTTTCCTCATGTAGCAGCCACATTCCTAAGAAAGGCCCACCAGAGTAGGTGGTGTCCCACTCTGGGAGACAATTGAAGGTGTATCCTAGCAACCCAAGTCACAGGATGGGGCCTCCCAGCTAGTCTCTTCCCACCTTTGTGTTTTCATATAGAGAATCTGATGTCTTTAAGCGATGGAGGGTGGGCTTCCATTGACTGAGACCGGACTGCATTTAGTTGCAACATTTACAGATAAAGTAAATTGATGGAAATGACAAGATCCTTATGAGGAATATTTAATCCAGACAGAATACTTTAGATAAGAAAAGACCTCCAACAAGAAGAAATGCCTCTCAACTAACAGGGATGGATGACACCATCCTATATTTCACAGAATTAGGACGCCACTGAAGACCCTGTAAGGTCAGCAAATCCTGCGCCCTCACCCAACCCAGTCCATCAAGCAGGACCATACTGACACCGTCCAGATTAGGTGGCACACATGATTTTTCTTAGAAACTCTCTGAAACAGAATCTACAACTCCACTTACAACCCAGTGAAGTGTTTGGTGACCCTCAGTTGGATATTAAAAACGTCCCACACACTGACGCTCAAGCCCCTATATAAATATGGCCCACGTACCCGCTGGTGCCATGATGTATTTGTGATGTCTTACCTCAGCTGGGTCCTAACTCCACTCTGAAAACCCTAATTCTTGAAAACCTCATCCTCTGACGCACTGTCCACATTCCTCCATTCTCTCCAAGTCCTCACTCCTCTCATTCTCAGCAGATGGCACCCCCTCCTACTTATAATATGTAGATCCATCCAAACCCCCTTCTTTGCCACTTGATGAATATAAGTTTCTTTACTCAGCCTCATTGCTTTTCCTCCTCACTCCAAAGACTTTTCTTTCCTACAACCAGCCACACTCTGGATTCCCTTCAATAGGACCTCAGCCATCATGAACTTGCTCTTTTTATGTTTTCATGTTTCCCTCTCCAGTGGCTCCTTCCCTTCTGCTGTAAATACATTCACTGAAGAAAACCCTAACTCCTCTTCACCAAGACCCTCAAAGAAGCATCTTCCTTCCTCTTAACCATCAAACTCTGAAAGGTAGTCAGCCTTTCTACCAACATTCTTCACCCTCTACTCACTCTAAATTCTTGACTCACTAACTCACCTACTCTGCAAATTCTTGCATTCCATACTCTATCCCATCCAATTTACTCCACAACTTTCATACTCCTGATTATCCCAAATAGTCTTCTAACTCCTATTATCTTCCTGAAACTTCAGCAATTTTTGACAGTATTGATTCATCTACTTACTCCAACTCTTTTTTTTTTATTTTGAGAGAAAGCCTCAGTTTACAAGTTACTCCACCTCTCTGAGCTTCTGTTTTTAATCTGCAAAGATATTCATTGTACAGGTTTTTTGCAAGCATTAAATGAGATAATACATGTAAAGATAATACATGTGATTGGCTATCAATGCAAGATGGTAATTATATTTATTTTTACCCTTCCATGGTCTCAGAGATACTGAGTATTCTGCCTTTCTTTGTCTCCTTCATCAGACCCTCTTACTTTTTCACCCTGCCTTCTGCCAAATATATAAAGCATGACGGCTTTAAATATCACATCTACATGAACAGCCTCCAGACTTACCTCCAACTCCAGCTTCCCTTTCTACCCCCTGTTCTAATTGCCTCCTGGACAACTCCTTTGAGTGTCAATAAGCACCTCAAATTGGATCAAATTAATTGTCATATATAAATAGTCTTTCCAAAAAAAAAGCTGATTTCTACCTGATTTCCCCATTTATGTTCATCCTTGCAGTTTTCCAGACTCAAAGCTTCCATCTGTTTTTTCTCTGCTTTTGTTCAAGCAAATTCTTACCAATTCTGGGCATTTTTGCTACCATAATGTCTTTCATGTCTATACCTTCTTTTCCTTCCTTGCTCAGCACCATTGGACTTTCAGGTCTTTTGACCTGATACATTGCAATGGCCTCTTACGGGATCTTCCTGTTCTTACTGAGCATGGTCCTATCCGTCCTCCTTGGTTCAATTAGAGGAATACCACTGATGCAAAGATCTCATCAGAACACTCTTCTATCTACAGAAGCCCTCAGGACTTCCAAACTTGATATGGTAACATAAATTCATTATTCTCTCCTTCTCCTAGAAAGCTTCAAAAACCAATAATAGAAAGTGAAGGAAAAAACAAGCAAAGTCCATTTTTGGTAAAACTAGGAAATATTCCAAGATATGTGTATATGCAGGAGCTATGTGGGTGGATAGGGTGAAAGCTGAGGAGAGAGACGCCAGCAGCGGCAGTCCTTAGAAAGCATTAACAAAAATGTGATTCCAAGACAAGGAACACACTAAAGAACAGAGCTCTCTCCTTTGTCTGTAAAGCATGTGCAGGAACAAAAGTGGGTTGGATGGTGACAGGAGACCCTCCCCATCCTTAGTACACAGAAATAGACTAGGTGGGCTACCTACAGAATTATGCAGATCAGCCATGTTTGCAGGAGAGAGTTTGTCTTTGTGGTAGCTGCAAAGAAAGCCTTCCAGTTGTGAATAATAATTAGCCTGGAATACTTGCCTGGGCCCATTATAACCCAACTCACTAAGGGATAAATAATTAAAAAGGGATTATTAGCATTTAGATATATTCTGGGAAAAGCATAACAAAAGAGCAAAATGTATTCACAGAATAATACTCTATAAAAATGTTTCTGGGGGAGAGATGAACATAATGAATAAATTCTTTACCATGAACTTAAAAAAATTTAAATCTCAATGAAGCACTTATCTATGAAGAAATATTTCAAAGTTGAAACACCAAAATTCAGGTAAGAGTAGGTAGGTCAGCAAGAGGAGATAAAATGTGACTTGCCCTCTGGAATACAATTGGGTGGGGTGAGGGAATAAAATCATCACAGAATTACAGATAAATGAGAAATGGTACAAGATCAAATATACATTGTAAAAAACCCACTGCAGGACACAAAGGAAAGAAATAAGGAACATGACAGAAATGAAATGGAAATAAAGAGTTAATTGAGATTAAAAAGAAATTATAGAAAATGGAGATCCAACATAAGAATAATTGGCGTCTCTAAAGACGAAAACCAAAAGAGTGGATTAGCACAAATACTTCAAAATGTAGTTAAACCATTTAAAAAAAAACAATTTAAGAATTTTTTATAATAAAAAAAATGTTAACTTTGACCTAGATATTGAAAGGGTTGCCTTATTCTAGGAAGCACTGACTGAGAATCCTCTGACACCTAGAGCTGTCCTAGTGAAGTGACTGAACTTCAAAGAAAAATTAAGGCTACTTTGGGCCTCCAGGCAAAATGATCAAGTCTTTTATGAGATAGAAAATCAAGCTGGCCTCAGACCTTCTTACTGTAATATCCAAGGCCAGGAGATAATAGAGCAACAGGTAGTTTATTAAGGCAATCTCATTCAACTGTAAAGAATACTAAAAATAAAAAGAGATAGAAGTTTTTAAGCATTCTAGAAATCTGGCAATATAGATCCCATAAGTAACTCTTGAAAAAACTACTAGAGAAGAATTCAGCCTACTAACCAAGAAATGCTCAGGTACGCTTTGGAAAAATCACTAATTGTGAGCACTGATACTAGAATCTTCGTAGAACTAAGATAAAAACAAAAATGGGAATTGGAGTTACATAAAGAAATGTGTTACTTGCCGTAACAAGGTAGAAATAATACAAAAGTATTGAGAGGAAAAAAGAATGGAGGTAGATGCGGTAGGCTTTTTTCCTCTTTATAATATCTGTACATTTAATCTATTATAAAAGGAATATAATTTAAGACTGACAGTTCAAATATTAGTAATAGAAATGTAAGCATTTTTAACAGCACAAAGTAAAGCACTAAAAATATTCTAAAATTAAGCAGTGGAGGAAAGAAAAGCACTAATTTATTTATGCCCTTAAATCTTCCCTGACCTCTTGCAGAAAGTAGAAATAATAAAACCATAATTTTTATGTCTTACACCTTTTTGGAATGCTTGCCTCCCAAATCTTCACATGATGGCTATTTCTTTTATCATTTAGGTCTCAAATCAAATGTTACTCTCAGGTAGGTCTCCTGTCTACTCATTCTAATAGAGCTGTTCCACCACCACCCTGGTCACTATCAGTGCCACCCTTAGACCCTTGCTTTAAAGGGCCTTCTCTCTGCCCACCTGGGATCTGGCACCAGCCAGGGCTGTAGTGCCATATAGACGGGGTGCACCAACCAGGACCTGCATAGATCCTAGGCCCATTTCAATACTTCAGAGCATTTTCCAAGGCCTGTTTCCCACACATGATCAACCGGATGCCCCAAACATTCCCAGACTTGTGCCTATGAGGTTATTCAGTGATACCATGTCCAGCCCTGATTTCAGGAGGGCACCTTGGCCAGCTGATCATGCCAGCTGACTGGCACAATACTTTTGTCATGGGATCATATGAGATTGGGTAGCTAGAATGGCGTTGCCATGTTGATTTGGAGTGACAAATTGTTTATAAAGACTGAGGTCCCACATATCTTGGGAAGGACACTGCTCCTTCATAGCACTTAAACAATCTGAAAGTATACTGTTAGTTTGTTTATTGATGTGTCTTCTGAATGCTGCTTCTCCACTAGTTGAAGTACTAAGCTCTGTGAAAAGAGTGACCTTAGCTATCTTTTTCACGATTGGATGTTTAATGCCAAAACAGGGATTCAGTAAATACCTGCTGAGCAGATAAAGGAATGATTGCATGAATTGGTATATTTAAGTGCAGACCTCTTTCCTTCTCTAGAATGCAGGCTCTCAAGACAAAGGATTCTCATACTAGCACAGTGCCTGCCATGTGTCTAGGCATGAAATCAATATCTGAATGCAGAAGTAAACTAATAAGTAAACAGATGAGCGAGTGAATGAATGAACATATGTCATCTAGACTTGAGGTTCTTATCCTTGTCTTCAGGATTCTAATGTGAAGATAAGGGCCTTTGGGTCTTAAAAGCTCTCGTAATCCCAGAACCAATTAAACGAAAAATCTCTGGGGATACATCCGGGCAGGAGTATATTTCAAACTCTCTAGACAGTTCTGGTGTACAGCCAGAGGTGAGAGTAGGGTGACTGGCTGTCCAAGTCTGTGCAGGACTAATGGTCTCCCAGGAGGCAGAAGTTTTAGTGTTAACACTGTGAATGTATACAGAACCGGAATGGCTGGTCACCCTAGTTGAGAATCCACTGATCTAGACTGTCACCCAGGACTGTTCTTGAGGAATGTATTTTCAATTCTTGAGAAGTCGAGACTCCTGGGCTTCATGCTTTCCTCTGACACTTACCCAGTTATGCTCAGCCGGCTCATGTTGACCTCACTGACCGCTTCCTGCTATCTGTTCTTGTTCAGATTTGAGCTGCTATTGCAGACTTGGGTGATGTACACATGTGTGGCATACAAATGGCACAGGGAATCATCAAACCATTACAGCAGGTCAGCAATGACCAGAAACATATGAGGTGTTGCTTTCCCAAATGCAACCCAATGAGCCTTCACTTTTTTTTTTCCTCCTAAATGATGACAGGACATTTTGACACATTCTTATTTATCATTTGTTTATGCCAGTTACCCTGGTATGAGTTCGCAGTTTCTGTTGTTATCTGAGGTGACACTTTTCTTAATGGAAAAATCCCCCTGTAGACTGAATTAATATTTAACATTCCAAACACTAAATAATTGATACTGAATCCATCAAATGTGTAGACACCAAAATCAGAAATGTCCTTTGACCTGTGAAGGGAACAGCACCACAGCTCTCCAGGGCCTTGGTAATCAGAGGGTGGCCCTGGATCTGCAGGAGCCATGATCACCTGGGAGCTTGTTAGAATTGCAGAACCCCAGGCCCCACAGCCACCGAATCAAAATCTCTGGAGGTGGGGCCCAAGAATCTGTGTTTTGAAAAGCTCTCTAGGTTATTATTCTTATGCATGCTCAAATTTTAACATTTTGCTCGCCTAATTCTTCATCTCAGTATCTTCAGAGCCCAGAGAAAAGAGGCAAGCCTAAGCAGGGGAAGGAAGCATATAGCACAGTGGTTCCCAAACTCTGCTGCACAGAAAACACCTGGGGATCTTTTAGACTGTCAGAGCCTGGTAGTGTGATTTAATCGGTCTGGGGTGCAGCCTGGGCATAGGGATGCTTAAAAGCTTCCCAGGTGACTCCACTGTGCAGCAGAATTTGGAAATCACGGATAAGAGCTTCGTCACCAGCAATGCTGTCCCCAGGGCATTGCTGCACCACCCCCGCCCACTGCCAAAGAGCCCGAAGGAATGGGCAGTAAGCATCTCGAGTCCTCCTTCCTTCACGAACATCCGAATCAGCAGTGATGGAATGAAGGCCAAACTCCCAGAGTCTGGATCTCTCCTCTGGCATGAGGAATGCTTGTTCTGTTTGTCCTCTGTCAGTAGCTGTTTGATCTTTTCTCTCTCTGGATCTCAGTGTCTTCGTCTGTCAGAGATAATAGACCCAATTCCTGGATTCTTCAGGACATCGCATAGGATAACATGTGGCAGCACCTAATACCTTGCCTACTGCATGTTAGCCATTCAGAAAGTCTGAGTCAGGGAAGAGTGTCGTCTCTCTCCTGCTTCTCCACCAGTGGGACATCCAGCAGCAGGAAGTCAGTTGGGCAGGTATTTAGGGATGTCTCTTGCTCAGCGCTCCAAGGGTGTTGATGAATTACAAAAGGCCTATTCACTTGTGAATTCATTATATGATCTCATTTGAGTCCCACATCTCAGCCAGTAAGCAGGGTCATGCTTATGGTTCCCATTCCACAGACAATAAAACAGTGGCTTAGAGGGGACCAGTGTCACACGGCTGCAAAATGGCCAGCTCAGGTCCCTGGCTATAGCCCAGGGTTCTCTCCACCTACCCCTCAGCCCACATCCACCTGCTTAGCTGACTGCATCTGTGCACAGGTCATTGATCTAGACCAGCTCTTTCCCAGTAGAATTTTCTATGATGATAGAAATGTTCTGTATCGGCACTCTCCAATTCAAAGGCCACCCACCACAGGAGGCTTGGAGACTTGAAACGTGGCTATTGCAAATGAGGAATTGAAGTTTTAACTCTATTAATAGTTTAAATTAATTTAGATGTAAATGGCCACGTGGGGACAGTGCCACAGAGTCAGGAGAGTAATGGGAAACTGAAAATATATTCCAGTGGTTTCTACCCACAGATCCAAGTCAAGCTAAACCCCTTGTTTGGCTTTTCCTTAAAAGATCTTAACCATGTTCAGTACAGCGGCAAAGCTGGCCCACTAGTTGATGAGGGCACCGTCACCACGAAATACGCAACTCGAACGATGCCTTAAAGCCAGTGATGGGCCCGCAGACACAAACTATGCTGCAGAGCAGCGCTCCTCAAAACTGAGTATGCGCATGGATCACCTGGGATCTCGATAAAGCACAGATTCTCATGTAATAGGTGCGGAGGGGGCCTGAGGCTCTGCATTTCCGCAAGCGCTGTTTCCCTCCATGGGCCCTGAGCAAGCAGGGCTGCGGGGCAGTGGTGGTCCCCAACAGGCGGATCTGTCTCCCGTCCCCCAGCTGCATTTGGCAATGTCCAGAGACACTCTTGGTTGTCACTTGGGCGGGGGCGGCACTGTTGGCATCTACCAGGTTGGGTTCAGGAATGCTGCTAAATATTCTACACGCAGGACAGCAGAGCCCTCGGTTATCCTGCCCAAAATGTCAGCCGTGCTAAGTTTGAGAGACTGTGCGGCACGGAGGAGTCTACCCTTCAGGGAGGAGGGTGGGTGTCGATGGGAGCGCAATAGAGTAGGTCTTCTTGGTACCATAACTGATGATTCTTTTCTCTCTCCCACTCTCTCCTACTTGTCTACACACAGGAGCCAATGCTTCGGCCCCAGACCAACTGAGCTTAGCTTTAGCCTGGAACAGAGTCGACATCGCTCGCAGCCAGATCTTTATTTATGGGCAACAGTGGCCGGTAGAGTATACATTGTCACCCCTGACAAGCCCGCTTGCGTGGGCAAGGCCGTCTGCTTAAGATGTCTCTGAGAGTGGCTCAGGAAACCGCTGCCTTTTCTCTGGGATGGCCATGTTCCCTCGTAGCAGTCTTCAGGCTCGGCTCCCTTTCTCATGCTTAAGGAAACACTGTCCCCTGGTGGAAGATATGACAAAGCACAACTCCCTGTGTTCGGAACATTTCCATCTCGGCTGAGGAGTGGCCTCTGGTAGCAATATTCAGCTGCAAGTGATGCCATTTCTTTTACATGACCAAAAAGATACATAAGGCAAATGGTATTAATTAAAATTCAGGAAGGAGTGGAATTAGCGGTTTGTTTCAGCCGGTCTTTGACGTTGCTGCTTCCCGGCGGTGGCACCTGTGCTAACGTACGGCTGGGTTGCATCTTAGGATGCAGAATTAGCCGCTTCCTCACGCAGGTGCCATCTGGTCCTGGTTCTCCCTAGTCCCAAAAAACAACACAGAGGGAACCAAGCTTTATATAACTGTCCTCGGTGTGTTTCCCCCAGTTGGCTCTACCAAAAATAGAAACTTGAAAAACTGGCCATTGGGTGGTATATGTAGGCATCCCCAGAAGGCCTCCAGCAGCCTGAAATTTTATTTCTGTGCCTGGAATTACTGCGGGCGACACCCTGATGTACAGATCTTTTTGAACCTTGCCTTTTCCCCAGAAAGTGTGTGCCTAGGGTCTCAACCCTGTCATCATTTGGTGCTGCTAGTAAATGGCTAGCGTGGAAAGATTTGCCAAGGAGTCTGGGTGCTGGGAGGCTTTTGTGGAGGGAATTAAATAAGGACACAAATAGTTACTGGGTCTCCACGTAGAAATAAGCACAGTGGAGACGAGGTAATACCACTTAACTAAAAAAAAAAGGAACAGCCTACTTTTTGGTCTATTTACTGGGGTCCCTCTTCTCAGTCAGCAGTCTAATTCAGAGCAAAGAAAGAGGAAAATGGAGACAGCAAAGTACCCACTTTGGTACTTCACTGGTATTGCAGAACTTTGGTCAGAGACCTGGGAGAGGCAAAGCCTTGTAAACCTTTGCACTTTCTCAGGATTCAGAAGAGCAAAGAGAGTCGAGGAAGAAATAGCTTTTGGAACTAAAAATCCTTGAATCGTATTTACAAAGACAGGCCCCAAAACACAGAAGAAATGTGGCTGTCCCCAGAGCGGAATTGGAAGCAGTCTTCCTAGCATGTTCTTTGATGTGCTGAAGGTTTACCAGATGTCAACAGCATCTGTTTCTAAACTGTTCAGGTGACTGCCATAGTGCGGCCTCCCTGAGCCTGGAGCCGACTAACTCAGTGACTTGATTTGCAGGTGGGTTCTCTGGAGCAAGCCATGTTGGATGCCTTAGTTCTGGACAGAGTGGATTTTGTGAAATTACTCATAGAGAATGGAGTAAGCATGCACCGTTTTCTCACCATCTCCAGACTAGAGGAATTGTACAATACGGTAGGACCAAGCTAAGCACTTTTTATGTTCTCTACGTTTTTTTGTTTTACGTTATCCTGCCCCTCCCCCCCCCCCATATGCCTGTAAGTCTCCTCCCTCCTCTCTGAATGCATGGATCATTTTTCACAAATGTCCCCTTAGACCTGTGTAGATAGCAAACACCAAGTCACCAAAATTCCACTTGTTTTAACTGCTCAGTTGTCAGCATCTAAGGCAGAAAGTTATGGGATCGCCAAAAGCTAACATTCTTAGATTCTTACACAAACCCACAAGGCTCTGGAAATTAGAATGTAGTTTATTTTGTAATCCTAGAGGGTGTTTGAAGCAATCAACAGAGGGGGACTGATTTAACTCCAGCATCAAAGGAAACTGATTAGCTATCCTGTACCATCTTGCTATCCTTTTCTATTTTATTGGAATAAAATGTAAAATAACTTCTTTTTGAAGTTATCAAAAAAATTGGAGGGGGTAATGATTTGTTAACTCATCCACTAGGGATCCCACAGAGCGATCATAAGAAAAACTATTTGTGAAGTGTTTGACAGTATTCAGCGAGTTAAGTATATTGGCTCTGAGTTGGTAATCACTAAAATCCAGTGAAGTTTAAAGAGTAGGTGCAGTTTTCCCCCATTCTGTAGATGAGGAAACTGAAGTCAAGAAGTGAATTGGTTTATTCCAGGTCACAAAACTCCTAAGTAAAGAAAATAGCCAGTACTGAAACAAAGAAAGCTGCTCTCTCAGAGATTATCCTTCCCCTCACTTGTCACACTGTTTCTTTGTCCCACTACCCACCACACTGAGATGAAGCTTAAGGACCTGTGCCCAGCCAGTGATAGGTCACACAGTGCCACCCCGCTGTATCTCATTTCTCACTGCTGGAAGTGCTGAAAAACAGGTTAGCAGAGGGGCTCCAGTTGTCTGTTTTCTCTGCAGATTTTTCTTGGTTCAGCATAGCAAGACTTTGAGTAACAATAATGGACCAAAATGGTGGAGTGATGCTCCAGCAAAGATCAGCAATTAGCTATAGGAGAAACTAATAAATTCCTAGAAACATACGACCTACCAAGTATGAATCATGAAGAAACAGAAAATTTCAACAGGCCAATAACAAATAAGGAGATTGAATCAGTAATCAAAAACTTCCCCAAAAAGAAAATCCCAGGACCAGGTGGCTTTGCAGGTGAATCCTATCTAACATTTAAAGAATTAACCCAATTCTTTTCCAACTCTTCAGAATAATAGAAGAGGAGGGAATACTTTCAAACTTATTTTAGGAGGCAAGCATTATCCTGTCAAAGCTAGATAAGGATATTATAAGAAAAGAAAATTACAGACCAATATCCCTGATGTTTATAAATTTAGAAATTCTCAACAAAATACTACTAAAACAAATTAAATAGCCCGTTAAAAAGATCATACACCATGATCAAGTGGGATTCATCCCTAGATGCAAGGATGGTTCAACATATGCAAATCAATAGATGTAATAAATACATCAACATGAATAGAATGAAAGATAGAAGTCACATGATCCTCTCAATAAATGCAGAAAAAGTATTTGACAAAATTCAACATCCTTTCATGGCAAAAACTCAACAAATTGGGTATAGAAGGAACATGCCTCAATGTAATGAAGGCCATATATGGCAAGACCACAGCTAACATCATACTCAATAGTGAAAGGTTGAAAGCTTTCCTCTGAGATGAGGAATAAGACAACATTGTCCACTCTCACCACTCCTATTCAAGTCCTAGCCTGATCAATTAGGCAATAAAAAGAAATAAAGATATCCTAATTGAAAAGGAAGAAATAAAATTGTCTCTGTTTGCTGATAACATAATTTTGTTTATAGAAAATCCTAAAATTTTTACCAAAAACTAATAAATGAATTCAGTAAAGATCCAAGATACAAAATGAAATATACAAAAATCAATTGCATTTCTATACACTAACAATGAGCTATCTGAAAAAGAAATAAAGAAAACAATCCCATTTACAATAGCATCACAAACAATAAAATAGTTAAAAATAAATTTAACCAAAGAAATGAAAGGTATATATATATATATAAAACTGTAAAACATTGATGACAGAAATTGAAGAAGACACAAGTAAATAAAAAGGCATCCTGTGTTCCTGTATTAGAAGTGTTAATACTGTTAAAATGTCCATACTACCTAAAGCTCTCTGCAGACTCAGTGCAATCCTTTCAAAATATAATTGCATTTTTCACAGAAATAGAAAAAACATCCTCAAATTTGCATGGAACCATGAAAGGCCCAGAAGAGCCAAAGCAATCTTGAAAAAGAAGAACAAAAGTGGAAGCATCACCCTTGATTTCAAATTGTCTCACAAAGCTATAGTAATCAAGACAGTATGGCACTGGCATAAAAACAGCCACATAGACCAATGGAACAGAATCAAGAGCCCAGTAATAAACTCATGCACATACAGTCGACTAATATTTGACAAGAAAACCTAATGTAAAAAACAGAGTGAAGGTTCCTCAAATAATCTGAGGCTGAGGGGTGGGGGAAAAGGAGAGATGTTAGCCAAAGGGTACAAACTTTCAGTTATAAGTTCCAGGGGTCTTATGTGCAGCACGGTGATTATAGTTAACGCTACTGTACTGTATACTTGAAAATGGCTATGAGATTAGAGCTCTAATGTTCTCATCGTAACAACAACAAAA
The DNA here is from genome assembly GCA_032199065.1 of Smutsia gigantea. Lineage (NCBI taxonomy): Eukaryota > Metazoa > Chordata > Mammalia > Pholidota > Manidae > Smutsia > Smutsia gigantea. The sequence goes on from JAVSCE010006135.1 coordinate 96,481, forward strand.
TGAAAGGAAGGATGTGTTAACCAGCCTGCTTGCAGTAAACATTTCACAATATATACAAGTATCAAGTCATTACCTTGTACACCTTAAACTTACACAATGTTATATGTCAGTCATAGCTCAATAAAGCTGGGGAAAAAAGAATAGGGTCTTCAGTAAAATAAATGCTTAAAATAAAACAGATCTTTAACAACTTGCGTATCAGAGAATCAAGGATCTAGAGTGGCTATTCCAATAATCGGAAAGAAATAAGCAGGAAAGTTCCACATTGAGAAAGGCCAGTGGATTCCATCACTCCAATCAACTGGCGGTGGTTCCCCAGAGCGCTCTGTGGGGAAGCGATGGCGAATGGCCTCAGAAATCGCGATGGCTGACATTCGCTGAGCTAGCGCTGCTTTCATGGCTTCCTAAACATTCAATCCTCCCAACGACCCTGTCAGTTAAGTGGGATTATTTTCCTCATTTTAGGGATGGTAAGACTGAGTCACAGTTAAGGAGCTTGCCCATGGTCACAGCTGGTCAGCAGAGTCAGATTTGGAGCCAGGCATTCTGACTCCAGAGTCTACATGTGCAATCCCTACACAATTCTGCATCCCTCAGTGGAAAAAAAGAGTTCTCATGAGTATGTTCACATGAATGGGTAGGCAGTTGAAGTGGTACCCAGGGATTGTCCCAATAGTAGAATGTGTCCCAACAGCACTTAAGGATTTACCGTCCCTGCTCGACATGCTCCAGGAAGTTCACCAGATTTAGCGAAGAACGAATACAGGGTGCCCAGTTAAATTTGAATTTCAGATAAACAACACATGATTTTTAGTATAAAGCTGTCTCAAAAACTGCATGGGACATACTTATGTTAGGAAGTCTTCATTGTCTGGAATTCAGTTTAACTGGGCATCCTGTATTTTATCTAGCATTTCTACTTCTAAAAGACAACAGGATGGTAAGTCATTTCACTTTAGCTTCTCTTTTTGCTCCAAACAGCCTGTGGCTTTTTCTTTAGACCAAACATTAGCAAACTACCACCCAAGGGTCAAGTCCAGCCCTCTTCCTGTTTTTGTATGGCTTGCAAGAATGGCTTTTTACATTTCTTAATGTTTAAGAAGTCAAAAGAAGAATAATGTTTTTGACGTATTAAAATTTATCTGAAATTTGACTCTCTTTTAGTGTCCATAAATAAAGTTTTATTGAAACATAGGTAAGCTCATTTGTTTATGTATTGCCTCTGGATGCTTTTTTGCACAATGGCAGAGTTGAGCAGGTATGATGAAGACCTTATGGCCCACAAAGTCTAAAATATTGACTCCCTGGCCATTTACAGAAAAAGCCTGCCAACCCTGCTTTCGACAATTTCCCATTCACTATGGGTAATAAGCTGTAACTGGCAATGTGCCAGAGCGAATTTCCAGTGGGGTAAATGGGCCCCTTTGTCTCCCCCTGCTGCACAACTAGCCCCTTAAATGCTGTTTTGGCCCAGCTGTTAGCAGAGTTGATTGCTTCCTTTATAGAGTTTAACCTGGAACCTCAGATGCTTTTCCTTCAGAAACCACAATCCAAAAATCTGCCAATGTGTTTGTTTAGAAAAGACAGGTGCAACTGAGCAACTAGAACAAGGTCCGTGTTAATGAACCACCCCTCCACCAGCCAGAACCCTTCTTTCCAGACCCTTCTTGCCTTGCCAGTGAGAGCCCCTGACCAGCAAAACCATTTGATCCTTCTTTATTGTTTTCAGAGACATGGGCCCTCAAACACATTGTACCACTTGGTCAGAGATGTCAAAAAGGTAAGAACCCTCCCGGCCGCAGGTCGGAGGCTGGGCTTTGACTGCTTCCTGTGTTTAGAAAGCGCCTGTGTTCTGCATGAGCTTCCAGAGTATTCCTGTCCCTGCCAGGCCCCTCATTTCAGGGCACGGTGTGTGTGTGTGTCTTTTAACTCTGACGTCTCTGCTTACAAGGCAGCCGCGGTTTTATCTCCAGGCTCTGTGGTTTTAGGTGCTTTCATTGAACATAGTGTTTTTGGATAGTGGAACTCTAGGCTTTCCTCCGTGCTATGTGGATTTATGCCATTGCCTGTACTGTTCATATGCCCCTTTACTGTTTGGGGAGCTAGTTTCCACGTCATCTGACTGACGTACGCGGCAGCCTCATTTACTAGCTCCTGGAACAGCACCTCGCAGTCGCTTCTGACATTCAGAGCATAGAAAGCACAGCTAAAAATGTCTCAGAGGAACAGAGACTAAAACACATAAAGGCATTCCTTCTTCCAACACTTTACTTTTTCCAGTATATTTTTCATAATTACCTCATTTGATGAGGGGAAAGCCAGTAGCAGTAGGTTTGAGTCAAGTAGAATTATTCTCACGGAAGAGGCTGAAATGCAAGGAGATGAGAACTCTTATTAAGTGGTGAGTGAAGACCTGGGATTCAACCTCAGATTCTTTGATAATAGTAATAAAATAATAGTGCCTATGCAGCACTGATGAGTAGGTGTGTGATTAATCTAAGCTTTCTATGCACCTGAACTCGTTTCCTCTTCACAGCAATTCTATGAAGTAGAATTATTATTTCATTATTATTACATTATTAGTATATAGTCTTATTCCCATTTAGAGTTGAGAAGAGTGAGGCACAGGGAGGTAAAGATTACATTTAATCTTAACCATGGGCCTGTTCGTTTGCCCCATACAGTCTCTTTCAGAGGTTGTTTCAGTTCTGAACACTTGATAGCTTCCCAGAAAGAGATGTTTTAACTCCAAAGATAAACAGATGGTGGCACTTCCCCCACCCCGTACACATGTGCGCACACTCACACGCACACACGTTCACACGTATATCCACTCACCAGTTTTTAACAGTTCTTCACCAAGGTCCAAAGGATATATGTAGAAAAAGTTACAAAGTAACATAAAAAATAAAGTGTCATTCCTTCATCTCATAGGACGTCTTCAGATAGAACTGAACCTTAGGTGTTTCATACCCACTTTTAAATTTTTCCTTCAAAAGGCCAAGCAAAGGCCCTGGGGCTGCTTATTATGTACCTATTAACCAGCTGGACCTTTGCTAGTAATGAGTAAAGGGGCCACAAAACCCCTTCTTCTGTTGGGCCTTGGAGACTTTCCTTCCATCTCCACAAAACCTTGCTGTTGGATTTTTCATCTGTGTGAATGACGCCTGTGGGTCTTTAAAAATAAGACAACAGATGCTGTGTAGCCTGTACATCTGACCCAACGACCATTTTACCAAGATCACTTCTGTCCTTGGTCTGCCCCATTTCCAGCCGTGAGCATACCTGCCCCCAACGAACCCATTTCTCTTTCCCTCCAGCCTTCCAATTTTGTTTAATCTTTTCTAACTTAAAATTATCTGGAAGCTAAACAGGCAGTGGTATCTTGGAAGATTAAGTATGCACATACAATGTGTGTTCTTTGCCAAGATACTTGTTGCTCTTGTTCAATAAAACGTCTTTGAGTTTTTCTAAAATAACAAAAAGATGTTCCCCTCACCTTAAGCTAATTTGTGTCTCTGAAAGAATTATGAGCCTTTCTGAGGAGGTAGCTCTGCCTTTGTCCCTCATTCCAGGCCATCAGCCAATCCAAGCCTTCAAGTGAAGTCACTCAACCACCTCCATCACCCAGTTTCTCAATATCTTGCCAGATTGTCAAAGGAACTTTCGCAGTTAAATCTCACTGAGTAGAAATGACCAAAAGCCTTTCTATTAGGTTATCATCCTCATAGAACTCTGCTTTCTAATATCATTTTCTGTTTTCTGAAATCTCATTAGCTGCCTCTTCCATTTGTTCGTCTCACTTATATTAGAAGGCATGTAGAATATTTTTAAAGTAGGGTTGTTGTTTTTTTTAATAAACTTCTCAGCTAAAGATATGTCTCAAAAATAATGTAGGCTAACAAAAAATAATAGGATAGTAAGAATTTGGGAGGAAAGAGTGTTAGGAGCAGTTTTATTTTTACGTGTTATCCAAGTACTGGATCAAGAATAGTTACATAAGAATTTATTTACATACTAATTTAGTAACTGGAAGAAAATTATAACAGATTGCCCAGGATAGTACTAAACTGGTTTAGGAACAATTTAGCCTTTTACTTGGGAAAAGAGACTACCAGGAAGGTGGGGAAAAACAAAGGCTATGTTTCATTTCTTCCCTTGTGAAGAAATAGTAGGAAACGCAGACTCCACTTATTTCTATGATAAAGGAAAGCAACTGACTTTTGGAGAGCAGGAAAGAGTGACAGTAGCCGCTAAATGAGATGAAAGTCTCTATATTTTATGCTATGTGGATGAAGCGGGCTGATGATGAGCGCTTTTGTGTGTGTGTTTTTTAAGAAGGAAATTAATATTGTGCACATCTTCCTCAGATGGTTCCAGAAGACTTCCAGCAATTTAAACCAATAAGATATGCAAAGTCTACAAAAACTAGATTTTAAAATGCCAAGAAGATTTTGGGCAGTTTGAGCAATTTTCAAAATTAAGGGGGATAGTAATAATTAGCATGTGCTTTGTGCTTTATAACTATAGGACTTTATGTACAATTAATTGATCTATTGGTGGCAAAATTAAAAAGTAAGTGGTAAGCCCTGTTACAAAATGCTGTTCATAAGCTAGGAACACAGTTTCAGACCTTAAATGTGGCGTTTGGTAATACGTCTATAAAGTTAAATGTAAATAACTCTTGCGAATCCAGGGAATGCATTTAGGAATTATCAGTCCATCATAAATTAACAAGTATGACCTCTCCAGGACCAACTATCCTGATCTGAAACCAACAGATCTGAATGTGAGAAATGCTCACAAGCTAGCTTTAAAATATCAAATTATTTCTATCAAGGGAGCAAGCTAGGGGCAGGGAGGGAGGGAGCTGCTATTCAGCATCGGTCAGAAATTTGAAATGATGTAAGCCAACCCAGTTCTCTGAACTGTTTTCATGCATAAATCCATTGGATGCACCAATGCTCTCATACTAAACCAGAGTGGCCCAAGTCTGTCTGCTTTTCCATGAAATCTAACTTGCCATTTTAGTAGCTGCCTGCTCACTTTGTGCCTTTGTATGTTTTAAAGTAGTAGTTTTTCTTTTTAAAACTAAATGTGCTGATAATACTTCAGATGACCTATACTGTTCCCCCCCACCACCAAAGGAAGGTGGTATTTGAGTACCATATAGAAGTAGTGGTGAAATGATGATTGTTGAAAGTTCATTCACATGGGAATCTAGACTCAGAGCTTTGCAGAATGAAAAAATAAAAAGCATTTCAGACACACTTTGGGTAAAGAAGGGACATTCATCATCCCATCTGCCAAACTCATACAAATTTGCAAAAGCATTCTTATTTTTTAAAAGATTGATTACCCAGTCTGTTGCCATGCCAAATACCAGAGAATGTCCTCCTCTTCCGTAAACTTTCACCAGAATAGTCTTTTCCCCACTCTTCTTTGGTAAGCCCCACAACCAGCAATCACTTCACACCTTACATTTGTCAGGAGGAAATAGTCTTCCTTTGAAGGCTTGTGATGTTTACAAGAAAAATAAAAATTCTTAACCAGCTGAAATCTGATAGTGATATCAGGAGCTGACATTGGAAGGACAGTGCATTTCAAAGAGCAAATCTAATAAATGAATTTAAGCTATTCTTTGAATTAAAAGTCATCCCTAGGCAAGGGTTGAATTAAAACAGCTGCAACGTAGTAGCTGAGAGCATGAAAAAAGGAGACAACGTTTTGTTGTCAAATTGTAGCTACCCATAGACTAAGCTTCTCTGATTCTGTGAGTCAAATTATTTAAATCATGTGGCTTGCCATGAAATGGGAAATAAGTGTTCAGGCTTTACCAGTTAATTACAAAAAGGGGAAGGGGGAAGTAACAGAAACAGCAGACAGGGTTTTACTCCAGAATCATTGTTGACTTCCCCAGCAGAGGAAGACTCCTGCAGAAGGTTTTTGGACATTACCTGTGGTCTAGGCTGCTTTTTCCAGAGGAAGTGGATGTGAAGAGCTCAGCCCCACCCCTGTCTGTCCCTTTACCATCCCTTGCCTCTGAGCCCCGAACTCCACTCACCAAACTCCAGGGGATTCTGGAAACTGCATCAGCTCTGGCCGCTGTGGACTAGGGTCTTTGCACAATGGCCTTGGCAGCATGGAAATAAGAGCAGCCTGCCAGGGAACCATCAGAGAATGGGACCTTTAGAAACAGATAGGATCTTAGACGTTTCTGTGCCCATACTGCCTGTTTTCAGAGTGTAAGAGAGGTAGAGAGAAGGAAACTGATCTGTCCAGGTTAGCATAAGTTAGGAACAAAGAAACAGGACACAGTCCAGCCTAGTGTTATTTCAACTGTCGGGTCATATTGCTGGCTGTTCCCGGCCCACCTATGACAGCTGAGGTCGCAGGTGGTCAAGGCCATCGGCCCAGCCCCTCAGACATGCACCAATGCTGTTACCCCCTCAGAGTTCACCCGGGACACAGCTATCACAAGAGGCTTAAATTGTACCTGACTTTATTCACTGTATGAAATCCAGGTCTTCTTTCCCAGAAGGCTTCCACTTTTTCTAGGAAAAAATGTGCAAATGAACTTCCTTAATTTCTTTTCTCCCAAAAGCCTCTGAAAAGAAACAGATGCAGTCACATCTTGCAAGCTGAGTTCAAACACAGTATTTGGTAAAATAAGCTTTCCCTCTTCCGGATATCCCTTCAACAAGAGTATCTGATCTGTCCTTTTATCCAAATCCTCCAATCTGCTCTGTATTCGTTTACTTGGCCTTATTACACACGTAAAACGAACAGGCGAGTAATCCTGGCGAGGGATGCACCTCCCTGGTTTCGGGTAGGTGAACATCGCCCCCTTGTGGTCAAACAGAATGCATGCCAGTTCCTTTCAGGCCTTCACTCAAAGCTGAGAACCCAGAGTGGTCACCAAATCCTTTCTCCTGCTTCAGACCAGGCCATACATACGTCACTCCACAATAATCAAGCTTTGTAAGAGAAGTTTCCAAAAAAAAATACTCCAGCGCCTACTTTGGTAGTATATAAACCTAACAGCCCTTTATGAATAAATCATCTGCAAAAAATGTTTTACTTGCCCCTTTTAAGTTTTTTATTTTGAATTTTACTATTATGACTGTCTTGACAACCCTCATCTTCACAGACAGTCAAAACATTAAATATTGCTATTCAGTATTTCTTAGGCAATATTGTTGTCTTGTTCTTAGAATTCAGACTGAGGCTCACACAGAGGTTTCTCCAAAGAAAATACAGAGGTGTGAGGCTATGACCCACTTTTTAAATTTAGAAAAGTCTTACAAGATTAAAAATAGGAACAAATTCATAGACTTGCTACAGTTGCTTTTCAATAGCCTTACAAAAACCTTTTGGGGATTTTTCTGAAGCCTGATACTTGAACTTTACAGACCACAGAGGCTGCCATAGGTTCAATCCCTTTTACTGGGAAGAAAACTAAGGCCTTCAGGCAAAGTGGCTGATTCGTGAAGGACAGACAGACGCCCAGGGTAGCTGACTCATAGCCTGTGTTCTTTACCTCCTGGAGCTTTTCTCCTTTTGAAATAACAGAGCCAGACATACAGAAACTGCAGCCTTGTTAACGTGTCTGAAAATGACTGAGAATAGTGGTTGCATGAGTGATATTTTTTAAGCTAAGTTTAATGTTCATAGAAAGAGCACCACATGAAAAGTGACTGTCTTAAAACTTTCTCTAAATTCTCTTTTTTATATTGTTGTCATGCTTTGCATCAAAAAAGTCAGACAGTTGGTCTTCTTGATAGTCTGAGGATAGCTTCACTCGGCGATTCAGTTGGACTGATGAGATAATCTTCAAACAAAGAAGATTCCGGAATTCTGAGACAGGTGGGGAGGAAGGCAGGGACCATTCTGGAGGGACAATTCAGCTAAAGAAATGGTTCTCAGACTGGGTTCCAAGGGGCCAATGTCAAAGATGGGAGGCGTTTGCCCCTCCAAACTCTTCTAAGTCGGATACGATGCCCCTTGCACAGTCCCATTTTGTTCAGCCGGCTTTAATTAGGTCCCCAAACCTGCTTTGTGCCCCAAAGCAAAGGAGAGATAGACCCCAATGGGCAGGACTAGAAACTAAGTGTGGGGACAGCAAGGAAGTCTCAAGAGCAACTGTGGGATCTCTCTCTTCAGCCAGACCCCAGCGGGTGTGAGATGCAGAGATAGTACATGATTTCAAGTCAGATTTCTGCAGTGAACTGGGACTGTCCCAAACAGGGTTGACTCAGACTGTGGCTAGTTAGTTCTGCTACTGAGAATATAATAATGGAAAACCCCAAACTGAGACTTAATCCCAACCAGTTCAAATTAATTTCAGCGTTTTACACAATCCCATTTTCGCCACAGAAACAATCTGGATGCCTGCAATACACCAGGCACTATAAAAGGAGCCAGAAACACAAAGATAAATAAAACAATTAAAAGCATAAAGCCACAGATTTGATGGTAGGATAGAGTGGACCCCCTGTAACCCTGAGTCCCATTCAAACGGGGTCTGTTAACCACAGGAAAGCTGAGTAAGGACAACTGAAAACCTGCCCTCAGTTTAGCAAAACCACTTAAGCTGATTTCCTAATGACACTAATTATCTTTAAACACTGTGAATTTCTCAATTCTGCTGCATAATCCCACATGAACCCTTATGTAATAGACCAGCAGTGGGACAACTTTGGTGTGAATCTGAATCACCCAGAAACCTAGTCAAGTGCATAGAGGCCCATAAATCGAAATAGGACAGAGTCCAGGCCTTGCTCTGTCACCACGTTCCCCAGGAGAACCACCACTATTGCTAGGAGCCACTCCCGTGAAGTGGCAGAAATGTCACACAGCATCCTGGGTGGGTCCTCCGTTAAGAACAAAAGTAGAGGAAGCGTCGTGCCTCTCGAAGGATATCTAAAGACATGGTGCAGCAAGCTTCCTACACCGGGTGACACCCCTCCCATTCCTGGTAGAGAGCATGCTCCTGCATCAAGGGGTTAAACTCGAGTTGATCACGCTCACCCTTTGCAATGCACTGTGTCCTCGAAATTTCCCATAAATGGAGCTAATTCTTCCTTGGCCTAGCAGGATTTTACTTAGACACTACAGAGCGCCCTTTTGAAGTAGAAACCAGTAATGAGTAGAAAATAATAAAAAAACTTTTTTGGTTTTTGTATCCATATAAGCAAACAGCTAAAACTTACACCATAACTCTAGGTCTTTAAGAACACTATTCTGTGTGAAAGAAAATATTAAAAAAAAAAAAACCTCCTTAATTCTGGGAAAATAAATATTCCAGTGATAAGATTTTTTTCTCTTATTCCTCTCCCTTTCTCTTTAAACACAAGAGATGTTCATAAATGACTTCACTCTGACATCCATCCTGTTCTCCTTTTATGAAAAAGGTGCCAAATTTTTTTAACTTTTAAGAGATTTTTTTATTATGGGAGACCTGAACTTTAAGCATATCCAGCCTGGTGCAGGCCCTGGTAATAACAGTCATCTTCTGGAAGGAGTCTTCATTTAGGGGGTGTGAAGAAACCAGCATTCAGTAGGGGGATAGTAACACAGCTGGTCAGAGGCAGAGCGGCCAGCGGGCCAGGGGAACACATGGGGGACCCAGTTCCTAGTGGCTGGGAGCGATAGCATTTTGCCATGTCTAGCCTTGTGTTTCTTTCTGCTACATTGGTGTTTTTTTCTCCCCAGCTGAAGACTTGAATAAGTATTTTGATTTTCTGTTATTGCCAACAGTTACTGCATCTTCTTATTTAACTTATGTCTTCTTTCCAAGCGAGAATATCCAGGTTTCGGTTGGATCTATTTTAAGGTGAATTAATTAACCAGCATAATACATTCATATGTTTCTTTTTTAATTTTTTTTTTTACTCTTAAATAGTTACAGAGCCCATGGCATAGAAACCCTAGTAAACCGCGCTGTCTTTTGGATTTGTGTGTGTGTTTCTTTCTACCCTGATAGGGGAACCTGCCCCCCGACTACAGAATCAGCCTAATCGACATCGGCCTGGTGATCGAGTACCTGATGGGAGGTGCTTATCGGTGCAACTACACGCGAAAGCGCTTCCGGACGCTCTACCACAACCTCTTCGGCCCCAAGAGGGTGAGGCTTGCAGCAAGTTGTTCCCGGGACTCCTGGGAGCACAAGGGTGGGACAGATTTAGGGTGTGGCTTCATCTTCTCCAATGGGGAGATCAGCTGAGAAGGCAGCTGCCCTGCCTCTCCTTCCCCCCACTATCAAACCCGTTAAAAAAACAAAACAAAACAAAAAAGAATATTGGATGTATTGGGTGAATCACTCCTTTCTTTTCAAATCAGAAGCTAGCGCTGAGAGTGAGCCTTAGGGATGGGAGGATAGTAATGAAATTCAAATCAATCTCATTACCTGCCTCAGCAGTTTTCAAGGTGTTTGGTCTTGGGATCTATTTATACCTTTAAAAATTATTGAGACTCCCAAAAAGCTTTTATTTTTGTGAGTTCTAAGAAGATATTTATCATGCTAGAAATTAAAATTGAGACTTTAAAAAATATTTACGAATGCATTTTAAGATAAACGTAGGAAGCCCATTACATGTAACGTAAACAGTATGTTTATGAAAAATGTATTTTCAAGAGCAAAAATTCATAATGAGGGTAGCATTGTTTCACATTTTCTGCAAATTCCTGTAATAACTGGCTTAATAGAAGACAGGGGGATTCTCATATCTGCTTCTGCATTCAGTCTGTTGTAAATGTTTTGGTTGAAATATACGAAGAAAATCTGACCTCACACAATATGTGACAAATAGGACAGTATATTCAAAAAAGGAAGGAGTATTTTGCAGATAATTGTAGATAATTCTTTTCTGATACTTCATCAAAACTCAAGTGGCAATTTCTTAAAGATTAGTTGCAATGTGAAATCTGAAGCCATGTTAATGAACTTCTTCATACTCTGCTACATTAAGATCCACGGTCTATCTCACAGTTTGCATGGATCATGTGATGTCATAAATGGGTCACTGTAAAATTTTGGTTTGTTGAGTTATGCAGATCTTCCGAATGTTGACACATTTCATCACATGATTTCAAAAACTCACATTCATTATATCACCTCAAATCTCATCAAAGAAGTCTTTAAGTACTAAAAAACCGTCAAAGCCATGGAGGTGGGGATACACGTTTTCCAAAATTCTATTTTTTTCTAATTTTTGCTTAGAAAAGTTTGAATTTCATCATTGGCAACAAATATGGGCAAATGTGTTCCTTAAAATGACACCCCCACGTTTTTTATTTCCAGGAAGTTCTGCCAGATATCAAGTCTAAATAACCATAGTTTGTCTGCCAGCCATTCCTTCAAGGAGATAGTCCATGAAACAAAGGGGCCGAAATCCAGTCCAAACAATGGCATGTGTTCCCTCAGGAGAACCCCTCGTAGTTCAGCAGGTGGCACAAGTGCTCTGAGCATGCTTCCCATCTCATCCCTCAAGACAGTAAAAAGACATGTTTTTCTATCAAAAGTCGAGGTGTAATAAAGTTAATCGTTTTTTAGGCCTTATCAAGGATGTTCTTAAGTGAAACTGGTTTGGGGGTTTTGCTTTTTTAAACTTGCAGTGCATAACAGTAGAATCTAATGACCCCCTGGTGAAGCATGGTCCTGCTGCTTTCATTCTTGCTAAGGCACCCCAGTCTTTCTTAGTGCCTTTGCATCACCAGTGAAAGTGTTAACAGCGTCAACACCAAGTAATAGTATCATTACAAAAATAGCTTTGACTTCACAGACCCCCCCTCAGTGTGTCACATGGTTCCTCAACCACATTCGAGAACCACTGTAGCTGGGAGAGGGCATGATTTTTATTTCTGATAAAGTTTAACTTCTGATTCTGCAAGTATTTTGTGGTGCCAAGCAAGAATGTTGAAAACACCAAAAACTATAAATAACGGGGAAAAAAATCACACAAATTTCAAAGTGGTGGTCATTTTAGAAGCTAAGAGATAGAGAAAAGAAGAGAGTCAAGGTTCAAACTATTCCTTACTTGAATGGTGAAATAAAATTTGGAGGAACTGTAAGTGCTCTAGCCTTACTCTTTACTCACATAACTTTTAAGATGGCCAATCATTCGTAATACTCAACATGTAGAGTTGGAATTCCTGACTGCTGAGATGTAATTTTGTATCTCCCCTTATTAAATATAAATCAAGCTCTGGAATTTGCTGAGTTGCTTTCTCTCCCCTCCATCTTGGGTTGTGCCCATTTTGCACATTCCCAGCGTGACCGATGCTGTGGCCCTACGTGCTGACACTTTCCATGCCATCGAGCACGTTTTGCTGCCATCAGCAAGGCCCCTCTCGCCCATTCATCTTGGCTCTCCTGGACCACAGCACAGAGAGGTGGCGAGCAGGAAGCATCTGAACATGTATTTCTGACTGCTGTCTCAAGTCTCCAGATAACAGAGGTCTTTCAGTAGTTTGAGAAACATCACATGGTTTGACGGAATATTACATTGCTCACCCAAGTGCTTGATGTCATGGAGATGTTGGCCAAACAGGGTGGTTCTGGGAAGATGGAAGAAATTTTGGTCCACAAAAGAGATTGTAAACTTGGAGGCTCTATTCTTGAGCAGTCTCTTTGTGTACCTCCAGTTTCATAATTTTCTGTGTTTCACCAAAATCTCTAAATCCCAAATTCTCTTAGAACTTCTGTAAGTAGCCTCCCCTTGCTGTGTCTTATTTAGTGAACTGAATAAATGCATTGTGATACAACAGAGTTGTTCCATTACCTGTTTAAGATTTAGTAGGATTCTTTTCTTACCTCTATAAAGAAAGATCTAACTTTTGCATAACATTTTTTTTTTCAACAGCCCAAAGCCTTGAAACTACTGGGAATGGAGGTAAGTATCTGCTCAAATTATTAGCATCAATTGTTTGTTCTCTATATTATACATTTTAAATAAGTTTATAAGCTCATTTTCATTGGAAGACTTACTACATGATTCTAAATAAAATAAGAAAGTGAAACTTTTTCCAGTGTCAAAGGGGCAGGTCTCACTAGCTTTGAAAATTCCACCATGAGTTACGTTAGCATTGCAAACAAGAAAATAAATCCTATTTGAAATACTAACTTGAAAACCAATGAAGCATATAAATTCCAGGAAGTGAAATCTATTCATTGGTGTTTACAAATAGCAACAAATCTAGAGGCTAGAAATCTTCACAAATGCATCTGAGAGGTATGTAGAAACTCAAGATAGATTATCTGTTTCTCATCTTTTATTCATGTGGTTATGGTTGTGTGTGCAAATGCAAGTATAGAATGTCCTTGTCCTTTCAGGGAAAAGGGTAGTGCTGTCCAGCATGTGGTACAAATAACCCTACCCGTAGAGGAAAGAGAAAAATGGACAAAAGTTAAAAAAAAAAAAAAGAAAATGGTCCATTCAAAAATACTTTTTAAAATTTATAGTATAACACTGACATATTCCCATAGGACTGTGCTTATGCCTTTATTATAACTTGTTTTGAAGTTAGGCATGTCTGAGCTTGTGAGTTCTGTTGTGATAGCTCGTGGAATAGGGGAGTTCATTGCTCATCTGTCCCACAGCTGTGACAGTAGTAGATATACAATAACTATTTACTGAACTCAATTGGTTAATTTCTAACTCCACCTCTGTTGGTTCCCAAAATTACAGGACGAAGTCCCCTTGCGGCGAGGAAGAAAGACAACCAAGAAGCGTGAAGAAGAGGTGGACATTGATTTGGATGACCCTGAGATCAACCACTTCCCATTCCCTTTCCACGAGCTGATGGTGTGGGCCGTCCTGATGAAGCGGCAGAAGATGGCCCTGTTCTTCTGGCAGCATGGCGAGGAGGCCATGGCCAAGGCCCTGGTGGCCTGTAAGCTCTGCAAAGCCATGGCTCACGAGGCTTCCGAGAATGACATGGTCGATGACATCTCCCAGGAGCTGAATCACAACTCCAGGTCGGTCAGCCTAGCAAGTGGGGTGGTCAGGGGAAGAGAAGAAAAGGCAGGCCCCAAATACTAAAGGGCCTGAGCTACCCAAACCTTCAAGAGGAGGCAGTATCTCCCAAGTGGTGCATACAGAGGGTGGGCACAAATAATTAACATTTATGGTGCATGGTACGTGATACAGAGAAACACAGACACACAGATTCTACCTCATTCTTGCAACTAGCCCAAGAGGTAGGTCCTCTTATTATGCATATTTTACAGCTGAAGAAACTAAGACTCAGAGAATTTAAGTAACTTGTCCAAGATCACACATTTGTGGTTGACAGGGCTCAGATATGAACTGAGGTCTGTCACATTTAAGAAGACATACTGCGCTCTACGCATTGATGTTGGTCGGCCTCCCCCATCCGCATGCATTGAATTGGGGGCCATGCGTGCAGGAGCACGCCTTGTTTGGCTTCCACGCCCAGTTCGAAACACCGCATCTGGTGCCTTAGATGCTTAATGGATGTTGGCTGAATGAATGAATTAATGGACCAGAATGCATGAGAAACAACTAGATGACACCTTTTGTGGCTTGGCCTGTGGTTCCCCGCATTCATCCCCTGTGTCTCCAAGATGGCCAAAAGACAGTTCCTCACATTCTCTCCTTCAGGGACTTTGGCCAGCTGGCTGTGGAGCTCCTGGACCAGTCCTACAAGCAGGATGAGCAGCTGGCGATGAAACTGCTGACGTACGAGCTAAAAAACTGGAGCAATGCCACCTGCCTGCAGCTTGCTGTGGCCGCCAAGCACCGTGACTTCATCGCACACACGTGCAGCCAGATGCTGCTCACGGACATGTGGATGGGCCGGCTCCGGATGCGCAAGAACTCAGGCCTCAAGGTCAGTGTGCCCAGAAGGCCCTGTCAGCTATGAGACCAGAGGGCTGGTTGGAATTTTCCAAGCCCAATCTGCAGTGGGGCTAGGCATTCTCTTACTTAGGAGGGTGGTTCTAAGCCTCAGTTGTGCCTCAGAATCTTCTGTGTAGTGGGTATTTTTTTTTTCATATAGAGACTAGGGCCCACCCCAAGTTCTGCCAAGTCAGAATCTCTAGAGGTGGCATGTCTAGACATTTTAATATTCTTCAGAAAATCCAAAGGTGATGGTCACACACAGGTACCACAGGAGGTACAATCTGCTTTGGCACAGGCCTTGCTGTGCCAGGAGCCCTTACCTGGGCAACCTCTCAGCACTGGGTACATCTGCTGAACACCTCGGCCCTCCTTTGCACCATGTCATAAAGAGACATTGGCTCTTACCAGCCTTCCTTGAGAAAGTTTTTAAAAATTAATTTTTAAAAACATCAGGAAAGATACGCAGTACATGGTACATATAACAGTTACTCTGGGGTTGAAAGAAGTAGCATGATGTGTGGCTTTCCCTTTTTTATGTTTCATCAATGTTTTACAAGGAAAACATTCAACTGAAAGTAGAAGAAAAAAGTGGGAGGGGAAAGATTGAAAGAGTGTTTTAAAATGCTGTGTATCTGTTTGGAGTTTGTGGTCGTTACAACTGAAGCCCGGCTCCTATTTACCTAGAACTACCTAGTCGAGGTAACTCTGAGGTCAGCTCAAAGCAAAGACCACCTGACCAGAGCTGTCCACTGAGGCCCCCCTGGTTGAACTGCTGCTCTTCCTCCCCAACCCGCCCTTCCCTCAGGCTCCTGGCCCAGAGTCACAGAAGGGTTCCGTGAAGTGGGTCATAGGCTCTCCATAGCCGCACTGCTCATGACTGCCAAGCGCAGCTCTCAGCTCTGAGGACAGGGTGTCACATCCCCTGAGGCCTGCCAGCATGCCACCGGAGCTGTCCTAGGCCTGCCGAGCACCCTGCACTCAGGGTCACATGCTCCCCCGTTCCCTCAGCTGCTCCCGAGTCACTGTGGGTGTCCAAGCACAGACTGTCCCTGCCTCTTCACTGGAGGATCATTTTTACTTGCCTCTCACTGTCCCTCTTAGCCCCTCACCTTGGTGTAATTTCTGCAGGGAGGTTCATACTCAGAAACCTTGTACACCGGAACCAGCATTTTATGATTGAGTGAAGAGGTGGGAGATTTGGGGAACACACGTCAGATGTCAGTATTATCCTGCAGAAGTGTGCTTGTTCCCTGGCAAATGGAGAATGAGATTGCCTTCTCGTGGGGAAGGCTCTGTAGATGGTACCACCACATGGAGATGCAAGCATGTTGTAGGTACATGAGAAAACTACAGTGGTGGACCTCCCGGGGCGTTTGCACAGGGAACTCGCATGGCAAATAAAGAGCTCACTGGCGTCGGTGTGGGTGTGTTCCTGTTGTATAGTAGCAAATGCTGGGGGAGTGCTCTAAATGAATAACATGCTTCCCTGCAGGGACTTTTTCAAGATCAACTCAGGACAGTATTTTTTACACAGAGATAACCAGATGACACATAATCAACTCCGCCTGACACGTTAGCAAATAAAAGCCAGTGGACATGTGTATGAATTGATTTCACAAAGACGAGTGCTATCCACCGGCTAACTGGGAATCTGAATTCTTCCCACTTTGGCTGTGGGTAGGGTCTCTTTTTCCTCAGTTTCCTCTCAGTGTAAAGTGGGTGTTGACTGGGTAAGATGTACTGGGGCAAGAAGCTTTGTTTCTCCCAAATCAGACCGAGCGACTGTGCACGAGTCCCCGGCTGGGCAGGGGTGGCCCCCAGCCCCGTGTGGGTCCTGACTCGGCGACGCACTGCTCGCTCAGGGCACGCCCAGCCCCACAGGCCCTCTGTTGCTAAGCAACCACCCTGATCTTAATCCTTTAAATGTGATTATTATTATTACTTTAGGTAATTCTGGGAATTCTACTTCCTCCTTCAATTCTCAGCTTGGAGTTCAAGAACAAAGACGACATGCCCTATATGTCTCAGGCCCAGGAAATCCATCTCCAAGAGAAGGAACCAGAAGAACTAGAGAAACCCACAAAGGAAAGAGATGAAGAGGACATGGAACTGACAGTAAGAAAAACGAGGCACTTGTTGTCTGTGGGGAGAATCCCAAGCCACATGTCCCATTGGTACAGCTGAAGAGCCAGTAACTCTTGAGGTCACCCTCCCGCCAGGTTCTTTCATTTAAGTGTTGAGACCAAGGTATAAAAATGTCCTCTCTGTGCACAAACAGTACAATGACAGGGACCAATTCTGTGAGAAATCCTTCAACTGGGCTCAGGGGAACAGGACAGTCAGTGAAATTCAAGAGCAAAGCACCCTAAATTTTCCCAACAGGCAGTGCTTCCTAGACAACCAGGTGATGGGGGCCTCAGCGCATGAAGGAGGAAGAGGATCCCGTGATTTGGGAGCAGCCGGCTTCACTGAGCCGGACCTGTTCTGTTGATCAGAAGCTAAGCCTTTATCTGTCTTCAGGGTCAGGCTCACAAATGCAGGGCTAATTGAATTTTGAGGTTTGTGTGCAGGGCTTTTATTAGCTCATCCTGGTATAATTATAGAGCATGGATGCTTTGTCCTGCAGGGGAATGGGGCAGCTGGGCATGGGACCGCTTGCCACAGCCCCCGCCTGAGCAGCGTGACTGCCCCTGGACTGGATCCAGTGTCTAAAAATACCACGTGCTGTTAAAGGGACAAACAAGTCTTCATAGCTTTGGAGACATCAAGTAACAACTCCAAAGGCCTCCCTTGATACCCCTGACCCACCCTGCCAGCCTGGCCATGACTGTGAGGGCCCGGGAGGAGCTGCAAGCAGAGAAAATAAAAATTGGTTTTGCTCAGGTGACAAAAGGCCTTTGCATTCCTGTCCCAGCGGGAACACCCTGTGAATTGTTTTTTGTCGGATAAACACTGTTTCTTTCCAGCAGGCCCTTCCTAAAGATCTCTTTCCAAGACAGTCTCAGCCCCAAGTGCAACACAGCATATGCATAGAGTTGCTCTTGATTAACTAATGCCCCACAGCTTCTGATTCACAGAGTAAAAAGCCAACATTTGTTTTCCATGTCAGAGTTCTTATAAAAATCTGTGGGAGAGTCTGCTTGCCTCTGTGATGGTATCAGATGACTGTCTTCCCTAAAGATGTTACCATAATTTTGGCCTTCGAATCCCTTTCAAGGATAGAAGATGATCATTTAATCATTACCAGAAACACCTGGTAGTAGTAATACCGAATCTTTACTGCAGGCTTCAGGAGAGGGGCAAAGAGTGTGCACGCTGGAGCCAGAATCCTGCCTCACCACATACTGTGGGATTTGGGCACAGTTTCTTAACCTCTAACATGGGAATCATAACCTTATCTAGCTCACAGGTAGTTTTGTGGTTTAACAAGTGCACGTGTAAACTGTGTAGTCTGGTGCCTGGCACACAGCAAGCCTTGGTAAATGTTTGCTAATGTTGTTATAACAGTGCAAAATGTTTTACATGCACTACTCATGGAATCCTCACTACACTCCCTTGAGGTAGGTACTGTTATTGTCCCATTTTACAGATGAGGAAGCTAAGACTCAGAGAGGTTAAATTGTTCAAGGTTACCCAGCTAATTGTCACCAAGCTGGATTAGAACCCAGTCATACAGACTCCATTGGCCAAACTTCTAGCCTATGGGCTGAGGGATGCAGACAATTTCTTTCTAGGCTCAAATGTAGGCATTGAGCTGGTATAGGCTACCACATGGCAGAAAGAACCCGAAAGTAATGCATGGCTCTCCTATGTCAAATATGACATGGCCTTGAAGGCTCAGGAGGGACTCTAGGAAGGCAGCCGGAAGCTGAGCCAGCATTCTTTCTGGCTGGGTGTCAAGGAAGAAGACACAGGAGGCAGCTCTCTTCTCTTGCTCAGTCTAGAGCTTTGAGGACCTGACCCTTCAAGAAGCCACCGTAAAGGATGCACCTCTACACTGAGAGCAAAGTCTGCTTCTTGGCGAGTAGCCCTGGCCACTGTTTACGAGAGCCCAAGGGAAAGACACACAACAGCGTTACTGCCTGAGCTTCTTCCCCAGGGCAGCCACAGCAGGGAGGAGGAAGGGGTGTGGGCTGGCAAAGTCCGGGCAGGACAGCATTGTCTCTAAGGGGAGCTTCCTTTGCTCCTGATGACAAATTCCGCTCTGCTGGGGAGGGTTGGAGAATGCAGCTTGTTGACACCTCTGCCCCTTTCATAGGATTGATATTTGAGCTTTTGTGTTAAACCAATATATCTTCTCTTGGCATGGGACGTGTTCCTCAGCCTTCCCAAAATTTTACCCAAAATATCATCAGCCTCGGTTTGCATCATCTTAGTAGGCTTTAGGAGCTTAGTTCATGTCAAAGGATTTTTCCCAGGCTTGCCATCTGTGTCCAGCCAGCAGAGATTCTCAAGCTAGATTGTGTGATTTTGTCTGTGTTTGACCCTGTTAACATTCTGCTTTAAGGAACCTAGTCTAAGAAATGTTTGACTACTGGAAAAAGGAATCAACACAATCAGTAAGTTAAGCTACTTAGTCTGGAATTAATGAAATGCCAAAAACGCTTAATGCAAACCCATGAAAAAACAAGCCTTTTAAAAATGCATTCATTCTGAATATATCTGAATAATAGAGGCAAAACACATTGTTGTGTTTCTTTCTTTGCTTTACCTGCATTGCCAGATAAGTGTCTTGCACTTTGCCTAGTAAAGTCCCAACATGTCCACAAACCCCAGGGCACTGTTTTCACTCTGTGGGGAAAGCCACTGTCCCTAGAGGTTACCCTAAGGTGCCACTCTTCAAGATGCCTAAAACCCTCCAAGCTGCCTCACTGCCATCCCACTGTGTCCCCATATGGTATTATATTATTGAGAATATAAATAAGCAAAATAGAAGCAGGATAATTATGGCACATAAATTATAAATTATAGAAGGACAAATATCATGTAGCCTCAGAGTTTCCTGAGGTCAATGATGAATATTTATAGAACTCTGTCACTGTCTGGTGTGCTATATCCATCATGGAGATTGGCTCTGTTCCCTGATCAACATTAAGGCTAAGATAGGCCATGATATGGAATCCTACTCATTCACTAAGTCAGGGTAATTTTCTAGCCAAAGGGCCCATAAAGTAATGGAAGTTACCTTTTCCAGAAATTCTATTGGTTACATGTAAATCACTTGCGATTGTTATCTAAGTAGGTGGACATTTGTGGCAATGATGAAAGCAGTTGAAACTAATAGTTGTATATTTTGGGTCAGGTAGTTTGAAACCAGAATTATCTAGTAAATCTCAACTTTAAGAAAAACTTACATTATTTTCATAATTAGATCTCTCACCTCTAAACCCATATTTCCAGTAATTTTTCTTGTCTCAAATCCTTTGTCAGTTTCTGAGCAGTTACAAGGTTGTACCCTGTTTTCACATTTAATAAAAATCTCATTTCCCAAACATTGTAGCACTAACCTTGTTTTAGAACAATATTGAAAGAATTAAAGCCAAGAAATTAGGCTGTAATAGACTCCTAACAACACACTTTTCTTTTTTCTAGTGAGAACTCTCCAGTAGATTTCATGGCAGTCAAGTCTAGAGTACATGGGAAAATCTCACTTTAAAGACTAGCTTATATCTGCTGAGCACCTACCAGGTGCCAGGTGCTTATTGCTTGGTAAAGCAACCCTGCAGCAGGTGCTGCTATCAGCCCACTTTACAGATAAAGAAACAAGTCCCAGCAAGGCCACGACTTGGCCTAGGTGCCGTGGAGTCCAGGCGTTCCAGTTAGGACTCAGGTCTCCTTCTGAACGATCCAAAGCCTGGAGCTCCTCGCCAGTGGGATCTTCAGCCACCTTTGAGGCAACCATCCTGTCACTTGCCCCCCAGACAAGCATGTGTGTTCTACCTGTTCTCAAATTCTGCCTTTTTTGTGATGTTGAATTGGTGTCACTGCTGCTGTCATCATTCATGAGAAGGAAATAATTCCATTTTTAAGGAGTTCTCCAACAGGATGAGACTTCTCCAAGGCCCTGGCTGGCTCACCCATGCAGGGAATAGCAGTGTGGCCAGGAATTGCCATGCAACTAATACCAGCAGTAATTCGGGTTTTATGGGGTTTGGAATCAGGGAACCAAGGCATATATCTAAGGACTGGGGAGATGTTCCTAACCTCGCTAAGCTCTAGGTGCTCACATAACTTAGCCTCTTGAATACTCATGACCTTTGGATAAGCAAGGTATCACTGGTCCAGTTTACCTTTGACTTAAGAGTTCATAGCATGAGTAGCTAAAGAATTCAAATCCAGATGTGCTGGTCTCACCATGTGCATGGAGAGAGAGGAGAGAGGAAAGACAGAGTCCTGGTCTATACTCGTTCTCCTTCTCCGAACTCTGGATATCTTCCATCACCCACATCCTCCAGGGGTTCTGGGGTGAAGGAGAGGAGAACCAAAACACCTTTGGTTCTATGTAGAATGCAAATGCATCCTTAGGGAAGGACAACCTCTGAATCTCTGGGGACCTTGGACAAAGCTCTTAGGTTCGAGGAGCATGCTTTCCTCATCTATAAAATGAACACACATAGAACTGCATGCTCTCCAGAGCCCAGCCATGATGGTATTGATCCTCATCTACTGTAGGCAATGTTGGGACGAAACAACGGGGAGTCCTCCAGAAAAAAGGATGAAGAGGAAGTTCAGAGCAGGCACCGGTTGATCCCCCTGGGCAGAAAAATCTATGAATTCTACAATGCACCCATCGTGAAGTTCTGGTTCTACACCGTAAGCATCTTTTCCTTTCTTTTTCCTGATGAATGGCCACAAATGCCCCCGTGTGGTGTCCTCTGCAAGTCATAATATAAGGTCCACATAGGCAGGAATGAGAGCTCTGCCACCTTGCTTTTTCCAGTAGCTTTGCAAGGTTTGTGGAGTTTGTGAGGCAGCTTCCTCAGCTTCTACATTTCTCCTCCTTGCAGAAAATAAAGCAAATGGTTAAAGTGGAAACTAAAAGAAAAGAGAGGTATAAATGAGTCTGAGTCTAGCCTAGCAGAAAAACAGATGTCCTTTTACAAAACACTTCCATGTTCTGGACTGATGAGGGCTGGATCGGAGATGCCTGTTTTAGATGCCAATCCAGGGCTTGGGGGATCATGTGACGGGTAAGGGCTGAGCGGTGGATTATAAGTAACACTGCTGCAGATCAGTACCGTAAGTATGTAACGGCTCCCAATCTGAGTGTCATCAAACAGCCTTTCTTGCTCTGATACAATAATACAGCATGTCAACTGAAATAGCAAAAAACTACTCAGAGCAAAAACAACCATCACAGCAACTATGGCTCAATATGCACACCCCGCAAACAATTTCACCCAGAAAATGAAAGATGGTCCCTGAAATCACTGCCTGATATGGTAGAAATGGCTTAATTGTTGCTTTTCTACTTCTGTTTTTCATGGTATTTTAAGCTGAAGGGGAGCTTTGGCCCAGGTCATCTCTGGTTCTGTGCTGGAACTGGACCCTTCTCCCAACGAGCTGCATGCACACAGACCCCCGAGTCAGCAGCAGGGCCATCCCAGCCTGAGGCTCAGATGCCTCACGTGACCTGCTGATGCGGTTTTGTGTGGTCTGTATGCCAGCAGTTAACGCTGGCTCTGAATAAGGCTTTCTCAACTCAACACTAGTGACATTTGGGGCAGCATAGTCCTTAGTGGAGGCCCGTCCTGCGCACGCCGGCCCGTTGAGCGGCCTCCCTGGCCCGGGCCTCCCAGGTGCCAGGAGGACTCCCGAGTGCCCGAGTGCCCGTGCAAGCGTCTCCACTCTCTGCTGCAGGTCCCCTTGTGGCTCCAACTGCCACCGTTTGAAAACCACTGCTTTCAAGTAGGCTCATGGAAAAGGATGAGATGTTATCAAAATATAAATAGATGTTTTTAAGTGAAGTAAAAATTCAAATCTGTCAATGATAAAAAAAGCAAAAAAAATTCTCCCCTGAAAAAAATGACTCAGACGTGGAAACTCACTGCTGCATATATATTTTATACAGATATATATTATCTTTATCTTGTGCAAACAACTTAGTGGGGACAGGCATGGACTTTGGAGTAAGGCAGGCTGAGTGGAAGTTCTGTCTGTATTTCTTAGTGTTATTGTACAACCTCAAGCAAGTTACTTGAGCACCCTGTGCCCAGATTCCTTCAGATGAGGATAAGAATACTTTGTAGGGTTTGGTGAAGATTAAATGTGCTAAAATATGTGAAGCACTTAAAACAGTGCTTGGCGCCTGCAAGCACAATATAAATGTAACTGCTGTTATTCTTGGGCTAGTCAGATTGGACAGGAAAGGTGTTTCTGATTCATTCATGCACTCAGCAATAATGATATCATTATCAAACACCTACTGTAAGGCACTGTTCTGGGTGCTTTACATAAATACATAATCATTTCACTGCATTTTGCCCCAAGGTCTGTACTTCTCATATGAGGCTTGCCTCAGTTGTCCCAACCTAGACCAAGGCTTGGCAAATGACAGTCTGCAGCCCAAATCCAGCCCCAGATCCTAGGCCTCTTATTGTGGCCTGTGAGCTAAGAATGGTTTTTACTTCTTTAAAGATTTGAAATAAAATCAGAGGAAGAATACATTCATTATCAAACATGAAAGTAATGTTAAATTCACATTTCAGTGTCCACAAATAAAGTTTTATTGAAACACAACCGAACTCATCAGGTTACCTGTAATCTGGCTGTTCTTGTGCTATAATGGTTGAGTTGATGACTTGTGGCAGAGACTGTCTGGCCTTTACAGCCTTAAAAATTAACTCTCTGGCTCTTTATAGAAAAGTTTTGCCGACGTCTGTTCTAGATCATAAAAGAACAAGTGGAAGTAATAGTATCAAGAATTACCCACCACCTTTACGAACAGATGACTCACTTCTCTTTCTGTTCCCCCTTGGTTCCCTTGTGGCCATTCATTCAACTGAGGCACTTCATTAGCCAAGAATGCTTTTAAATCACAAATGTCCTGGTTTTCAGTCTTAGATACACACCGGAATCACCTGGAGTGCTTTAAAAAACACCTGGGTTCCATTTAATCTGTATCTTTACCTACAAAATAAGATAGCTGGGTTCTTTTCTCAGAGACTCGGACGTCACTGGTCTGGGGCACAGCATGGGCATAAAGCATTTCAAAGCTGCCAGATGGTTGTAGTGAGTAGCCAGGGTTGAGAAGCAGTACCCCAAACAGAAGACTGAGTTTTTAGCACAGTGTTTCCAAAACTTCCATGATAAGTTTTGTTAGAAATGCAAATTCCTGGCCCCATCGCCGACCCACTAAATCAAATCTCCAAGAAGGAGCCTGAGGGGCTGTGTGTTTAATAAGCTTCCCAGATGCATTCTGTGGTTCTGGGAAGCTTGGGACAACTGCTTTACTTGTGTCCTAGGGGAAAGGTGGTGAAGCTGCCTCTTTGAGGAGTGGGGCTGTGTCTAGCTCCCTTCTGCATGGCTGACTGGGTTCGACTCAGCAAACCGATCAGACTGGATGCCATGTCGTGTTTGGTTGGGTTTACACAATGATTTTCAGAAATCCACATTTATATACTGACAAAGCCCAGGCCTCAAGGAAGTGAACTGAGAGGAGCAGTGCCAGTGTTTTCAGTCCTCAGAGATCCTTAACAAAATTCAAAGGTTCCTTCTGATTTGGGTTGCGTTCTTTTCTGTAAGAGTGTTTCCCACTCGGATTTCTAAGTCTCCTGTTCTAGGCCCCCAAGGTTCTGAAAGATAAGACACATCTCATTTCCACATAATTTCCCTTCCTTATCTTAGCAAATTCCCAGAGAAGCACGTTGGATCCTCTTCTGTTCCAAGAAGAAAGGAGGCATGGATCCAACTGGCTTCCAACCCAGTCTATGATGGGAGCCTGTTCAAAGCGCCCTGCTGGAGAGGATGCCATTTTAAGGTATAAAGGTAGTGCCAGGTTAGGGGGTAGGGAGTGTGCTCTGGGCTTCCTAGCATGGACAGATTTCTGCTCCTAAAGCCATGGGCCCCTCTGCTCTCTAGGGGCAGTAGGAAGAGCCCCAGCAGGGGGTCACAGCAAACTGCAGCAGGCGTTGGGGCTTGCATTTCATAGTTTAGTAGTCATGCATCTTGGTTAAGGGAAAGTTTATAAAAAGAATATATAAACAAATAAAATACAATTCTTATAGAATTCCCACTGTCTGAAGAATCATACAGTTATGTTTCTGCTCAAATCTGATTTTCTACACACAGCGTGTTAAAGCTTACAGAATATGTACATGTGTGTGTGTGTGTGTGTGTGTGTGTGTGTATGTATATATATATACACAAGCCATTCAAACATGGCATGTTAAGGTAATCTGTAGCAAGACCCCATAAATGTCAGTGAGTTCCAACATAGGCCACATCCAGACTGCAGCCGATGCTTTGTCGTGCCATTTAAACATGTTTAAAGCCCTATTTTCAGAAGCCCATATTTTGAGAGTCATCCCAAAATATTATACTGTAGTCTGGTTATGGAGAGAAAAGGTCAGTGTAGAATAACTGTGATTTAAAGAACAGGCAGGAGCTGAAAAGGATGATGTGAACTATAATGAGGGCAATTTAAAAAAGGCAGAAAAAGAGGTATGAATAGTTAACAGGGGATCAAAAGGAAGCAAGGACTGAGGTAAGAGGAGACAAAAGGAATGGAGGTTTCTTGAAAATAGAGGCGAATAATAATATTAGCCCCCAGTCACTGGGCCTCTACACTGTGTCAGGAAGTAGATTATATTCTCACCGTCCCACCGTCCCCACCCCACAATCCTTCTAAAAGCTCTTTAAGATCAACAGCAATCACCTCCATTTCACAGAACAGAGGAGGCCCAGGCAAATGAAGTGATTTACACAAAATGATAAAGCTTGGAAGTACTTAAGCTAGGATTTACATCCAGATTTCACGAACTTTTGCACCTACATTCCTTCCACCAAACAAATACATTAGACCTGCATTTGGAAGACAGAGGCAGGTTGGAGGAGTTAATTAAGCCCTAAAAAGTGGAGGTTCTGTAAAACCTGTGTGTGTGCACCTGCCCACATGTCACTGGGCTTGTATGTGATACACGAAGATAATGCTTTGGAATGTTTTGCAGTGAATTGAGTAAAATGATAAAAACCAGGGCAGTTAACAGGATTCATTTCACCTAGGAGTAATGGAATTGATCTGATAGATAAGGAAGCCACCAGAAGGAGAGAGGCTAAGTATCCTGGAGAATTAAGCCCCTGAAGTTCTTTCTTTGTGCTTTATAAACAACAGTTTCTCAGGGACTAGAGCGTCGATGCCAGGTTATAATGGCAAACAGGAACCGTATGAGCCAAGTTACATTTTAAACAGCATTCTACGTGATTTCAAGTAGAGGAAACTCCTATCAGGTGAGGTTTCACAATGTGCTCGTGATCCTGAGTAGGAACTGAGGCACGGATAAAATGAGGGTCCCTGACGTGGTGGGTGTACAGAACAAACCTCTCAGGTGGAGAACGCGGCTGCTGGGCTTCTAGTGTCCACGTGACTGCCCCCGTGCCTCCATACACATGCTCACTGAACTCAGACATGTTTATCTTTCAAGAGATGAGAAGTTATGTGGTTTTGTCTGTAAATGTGTCAACATAATAGGGCCTCAGAAAACAACTTTGACCCAAATTAAGAATCTATTCATTATTTATAAAAGACAGGAACAAAAAACAAAAGAAAGAGAAAGAAAGAAAAAAGAGAAAGAGAGAAAAAAAGAGAAAGGAAAAAGGGAAAGAGAAAGAGAAAGAAAAATTAACTAAAAAGAAAACAAGGAAATAAATAAAAAGAAAAACGGAAGGAAGAAAGAAGGAGGGTGTCCTACCAGTACAGAAAGCAGCATTCTCTCTCTGTAGAGCTACCAGTTCCACTCTGTATCTCCCTGCCAGGCTGCATTTTTCTCCTTCTAAGCTGCCTCCAGGGCTCCGGAGTCACACTGTATCTCCAGAATTCTCAACCCTTTTGTCCACACTGTGTCCTATTCTTTGCTATGTGGGCTCCAAAGAGTACAGATTTGAGTAAAGTCACTATTAGCTCCTACTCACAGCCCCCAAGTTCCCTAGAGTGCATTATTCAATTTGAAGCATGCCTAGAAAAAGTTTAGCTTGCATGCTGTTTCCTCAGGGGGAGTTTTTTCTGTAGAAGCCCCTAAGCCCCTCACGCAAGCACCTCACCAGCCCACCTACACTCCACTCCTCTGGATGTAACTGACTCCTCCAGGGATGGCCACCAAACCCGAACCCAGAGTTGTTTTCCTGGGACACCCAGCAACTCTGCCAGTTCGTCAGGGTTCCACCTCTGGCGCTAGAGCCTTGTGAGGATTAAATGCCACCCCAAGGCCCAGTTGGCACACTACCCATTCCTTTTTAGACATTGCTTTCTTTTCTCCTGTTTTGTTTCAAAGAAGCAGAAGAAAGGAAGAAATGTATCAGCCTGGATAGGCAGAAAGGTGGTGCAGCAGAAAATAGGCAGAGCCCCCCAGGGGCACTACCAAGCCAAGCATATTAAGGTAGGAATAAAAAAAGAAGATGTTAACTCAGAAGATAATTAAAGTGAGGCTTTGAGATAAAGCCTGGGCTATTTTCATGTTGGTCTGACCAGTTTACAAGTATAGCAGGTGTCTTCCTTTCCTTCTTACAGACATATAATCCACCTGGCACTCATTAGGCAAAAATCCTCTGTGTACCTTAGTTCGAGAACCTGAGGTTCACGCATGAGCCAAGAGCAGCCCCTGAGTGAAGAGGCTCCCTTGTTAGCCAGGAAGACAGAACTGGGCAATGCGAGCAAAGCGATGCACCATGACACATAGGTACAAGCAAAGCATTGGGACCCAGAGGCGCAAGAAGATTGCATATCAAATTATTTCAAATACTGCAGTCTTTTTTTAAGTCTTTGGGTAGTTTGGAGCTTTGAAGTTCATTTTGTTGTGACTCCCGAGTCCTGCTTGCTGACCTTGTTCTGTCCTGCTGTACAGTGGCCTTCATAGTTCCTGGGTCGTCACAGCCAGAACCCTGTATTGTGTTTCCCTACAGCTGGCGTACATCGGATACTTGATGCTCTTCAACTACATCGTGTTAGTAAAGATGGAGCGCTGGCCTTCCACCCAGGAATGGATCGTCATTTCCTATATTTTCACCCTGGGAATAGAAAAGATGAGAGAGGTAACTGCTTTCATAAAAGAGAATATAGGAGAAAGATGGTGGTAGTTACCTTGTGGATGGAGGGGACGGGGGGACGCTGAGGATTGAAATTAAGACAGGAATTGTTTTCTCTAATGCTGCCACAGAAAGAATGGACTTGGCTTTGAGGACTGCTGACAAACCTGGGGAGGCTTCACGGTGTGTGTTTATAGGGTCTTCACACTATATACACACCTAGGATTTAGTCTGTTTCTGTGAACATAGCACTTACCCCAAGAAATCTTCAGGTTGTCTTTGATGCTGTTTATGTCTCTTTCCTTCATCCCTATAAATATGACTTTAAAATTTTTTCCACTTTTTTGAAATCCCTAGATTTTTCCACTTTTAACTCCCATTGCAACCCCTTATTCTATGTCTCTTTGGACACAGCTCACCAATACCTATGGCTCTCTGAATGCACTTCAGCAGCTCCAGGAGGAACAATGTTTTCATTCATTAACTTATTCTCTGGTCTATTACTTCTCAACATTTATTATGCACCCGCTGGCCACCAGCCTCTCCACCAGCCCTAGGCATCACCGAGATGAACTGAACCTATTTCTTGTCCTTTAGGTTGAAGGTGTGAATCTCTCTTTTCTCCCTCCTCACTCTCTTTGCTTAAATGGAGCCATCCTAATGCCACCACAATATGATTTACTTGAAATCTAAGCTAGGCACAGGGGCGGTCAGAATCAGAGCCACTAATTCACAGTGTCAAGCAACGTCCACCAGAGGGCTCTGCAACCCTGCTCCACCCGCTGGCAAACTCCCATTCCCAAGCCTGTGCGGAAGGCAGGGCCGTGCAGTCTGAGGATACCTCTCCATTTCCTCCTGAACTACATACACTAAGCAAGAGAGGCCCTTTCTGGACGAATTGCTCCCTGTCAGTCCACCGCACATCAAGAGCTCCAGAACAGTCCTACTCGATGTATTACAATGAGTGGGATAATTTTGGGGGCTCCATAGGAAAAAAAAAAGATTTCTACAAATCCACAAAGGCACCCTTGCCTTCATTACTTAGGTAAGGCTGGTTCAAAGTCCCTTGCGATCTTAGGTTTTAACCTTAAATGTTCTCCAGAGAAGAAGATGGTTTGAAAAAGATCAGGGGGAAGGAATATGCATTTGGGATCATTAAATATATATATCCCCTGTATATTTAGAGGTCTTCCCTAGGCTTTTTCAGCTCCTTGGGGATATTTAAATTCTAACCAGCATGCCCCCACCCTGAGAGTTGGAGGTGACTAGTTCCATTTTATTAGGAACTGGATTTTTTTTTTCAAGGATGCCTTGTCTTGTTTCTCTAGTTGTCTACACTTCAGCCTTCCCATTCAGAGTCCCTTTCCACTTCCTGACCAGCGTTGTGGATTTCCCATTTGTAAACTGAAAAACAGTAATAAATTTGCTCTGGTCTTTGTTGTAGCTCTCTGAGGACTGAGGCCCGCTTCTGCAAAGGGCTCCGGGGCTGTGAAGGGCCAGCTCCCTCTCCTGTGCTTTAACGCCCAGATGCATATTCCTTCTTCATGAGAAGCAGAAAAGGGAAAGGCTTGAGCAGAGAGATTGGACTCTCTCCAGGGACTAGACTGGAAGAAGACAGGGAGCAGTCTGTACTCCACGGACTGTTCTGGAAGAGATGCCAAGCAGGCGGGCGGGCTGCCAGGAGCCTCCGGGCCTGGATATCCATGTGTCCTGGGGCGGCGTGTAACCGCGGAGAGGGCAGGGCTCGGGGGGTCGGCATCGGCAGCGGGCAGCCCAAGAGGCCTGGCTGCTGGGCGGCTGTGAGGAGGGAGGCACGAGCCACGCTGGCGGCTGACCTTTTCCGCTTCAGCCGGGTAAGGGGGCTCCCCGCCTCTGCACCCGTTCGAGATGCTCGGTCGGCCCTGGGGCGGGGTCTTGGCGGCCGCCCTGGTGCCGCCCCGCCGCCCGCCCGCAGGCCCGCGGCTCCCACGCCGGACCCGGGAAAAGGGCGCAGCCGGGGCCGCGAGGCTTCACGGGCTGCCCCCCTTCCAGCCCCACGTGCTGTGGGTGTGGCCACTCGACGAGCCCGGCGTCGCGGTAACAGCGCTGGGGACAGCGCCCCCCTCCGTGCAGGCATGGGAACTAAGCCTCGGGGACCGGGCGACTTCTCCGGCCGCGGATCGCCCCTGGCCCTGCGGCGCCGAGCCCCCCGCTGGGAGGCCCCTGGGTGAGGGGCCTCCGGGCAGGCTGGAGACGGCAGGGCGGACGCGGGGCTCCACCGTCACCCTCGCCTCGCCTGAGCCGCTCGGCTTTGATCTTTTTTTCATGTTGAGATCGCACAGTATTTTCACGATTTAAAAAATCATTCTATAAATCTCTGTGTTGAACAGGGTTGGGGAAGTGTGGGCAAAGGGTTAGAAAAACGCTAAGCACTGCCCATGCCTCCGTCCCCGCCCCCACACCCAGATTTTTGCCTAATGAAGATGCAGCTGGGGTGAGAAGCCATCAGGACGGCAGGGGCTGCGGGAAGTCCTGGTGGGTAGGACAGTGGCTCTTAACCTATGACCACGAAGCTTGACCTAGGAACTTGTTGGAAATGGAAAACCCTGGAGCTCCGCACCACGCATAGGAAGCAGAAACGCTAGGGGTAGGAGCCAGGTGGTTTCTCCAGACCCCCAGGTGATTCTGAAGCATGCTTAAGTGTAAGAAACCCTGGGCTCGGGCTTAGGAATGCGGCGCTGCAGAGGGGGAAGAACGAGGCTACCAGGTGGCTCCTGGTATGTTGCTCGGCCTTCCAAGCTCTTGTCCTGACTACTAAGGACTCCCTTCCTTAATGTTTCAGGCCAAGGTAAGACATTCAGGGGGACATCAGGATTCGAGAGGAGGTCCTGGGTCGGGAAAGGGGTGGGTTCTGGCTCATAGAGATGGAAATCCCAGGGGTCAACACAAATGATTCACCAAGGTGGCCCTGCTGCATAGCCTCACTAGGCTGGCCTCCCTGACTCCTCATATCCTGGGGTAGGCTGTGGTGTGGATGGGAGGTCATTGGCTGCTATGCAGCTGTGCATTTCATAGAACCTATGTGTGGCAGCAAGAAGGCCCTTCTATTTAAGGTAAATCATGGTCCCTCCCAGCAGTTAAGATATACAGCGACTGGAGAATTGCTGTGATGTGTCTATGCAACAGGCAGTGAGTCAGTATTTTTTGAGAATCTATTATGTAACCAGTCCTAGGGAACAAAGGGTCTCCCTCAGAGTGTATAGTCTAGTGGAGGTGGTAGATGATAGATGGAGAGAGGGACGCATGAGTGGATAGATAAAGAGGCAGACACATACACATATACATACATAGAGAAGTTAATTTCATATGGTGATAAAATCTATGAAAAAATTAGTACTATATTAGAAAACTTGGGAATGTGGAGACCACTGCACTAATAGGGTATAGTCCCGGAAGGTTTTCCTAAGGAGAAATTTGAGCAGAGAACTTGAGGATGAGAAGGAGCCGAACATATAAAAATCTGGGAGAAGAAAATGCCCAACAGAAGGAACAAATGCAATGTCCTGAACATAGAATGGACTCGTTATGCTGTAGAGCAGAGCACCAGGGTGACAGGATCGGGGTGGGGAGAATATGGTGAAACGTGCAGTGAAGCCATGGTAAAGAGTTTGCATCTTTATCTGTGGTGAAGTCATCAGAAGATTGAAGTATTTAATTATCATAATTTGCTTTAGTTTTTGTTGTTTATATATCTCTTGAGTTTCTCTTTTTAAAAAAAATTGAGGTGGTACAATAGAATTAACAACTTGTAAGGCTGCATACAGCACGAGTTTTTTTACTTACCCATACAACTATGTAGTCATGGTCCAGATCATGGCTTAAATTTTTTATCCTTCTGTGTGCTGCTTAGTGATGGATTGAGATGGTGGGCAGCAATGGCAGATGTTAGAAGGCTACTGCCACGATCTCATTGATGTGATGGGGCTTGGAATAGAGTGGCAGCAGTGGAGGTGGTGAGAAATGGTTGGATCAGGTTGTATTTAGAAACAGAGGGGATAGGACATGTCGATTACAAAGGATGTGGGTGTGAAAGACCAGAATGAACGACTCCTCCCAAGTTAGTGGTCCGAGTAACTCAGTATGGTGGTGCTGCTTTCTGAGATGGAGGAGGATTTTGGAGATTAACAGGGTATTAGGAATCAGTAATTTTATAGCAAAACTCTAATGTGTTTCTTAGAATTGTAAGGCAACCCAAAGGATCAAACCTGTTACTTATATCTGCCTCTGGAATATTTACAGCTGGATGGTCTAAGCTTAATTCAGTTGTACATTCATAACATGCAAGTATTCAAGTAGACACAGGTAAACAAAAGAAGCTATTAATGTCAACTAACAGACAAAGCACTTTTCAACTGTGCTGAAAATATAGACCAAAATCAGACCTCACCACATTCTCTTTCATCTTTTAGATTCTGATGTCGGAGCCAGGGAAGTTGCTACAGAAAGTGAAGGTGTGGCTGCAGGAGTACTGGAATGTCACAGACCTCATAGCCATCCTTCTATTCTCTGTGGGAATGATCCTTCGGCTCCAAGACCAGCCCTTCAGGAGTGATGGGAGGGTCATCTACTGTGTGAACATCATTTATTGGTACATCCGTCTATTAGACATCTTCGGCGTGAACAAATATTTGGGCCCATATGTAATGATGATTGGAAAAATGGTAAGCAGGGCCCTCTGATTCCATGCTATAAATTCACAGAGGAAGAGTGGTAATAATAGGAAGAGGGAAATAATTCTTTTGGGGTTGCTATCAAGGACTAACTGAGGTGGTTCTGGGAGTATTTTATTTATTTTTTAATTCCTTTTGAGGGTTTGGGAGTTTGACCTCATCTAAATACATAACTGGGGAATTAAACATCACTCACCTGTTTACTTACTGAGAAAGATGTAAAGATAATCTCTTTTGTGCCAAGCACTGACTTAGGAGTTGGTTATATAAAGGTGCTCATTCCATGAGATTGAAGATGAGAGAAAGAAGTAATTATCATACAATGTGAGAATGCTGTAAGAGCGATGTGTATAAAGTACAACAGGAGCAGAGAAAAGACAATTCAGGTCAGGAAAGCTTCACATGGAGGTGATATTTTAACAGGATCTTGGTGGAGGAGTGGGTCTCCAGTACAAATTGTTCTCCACTACAGGTTTTTAAGATTTTCAACTTTTTTTTAATAAAGTGCTATAAAAAAATACATTTCCCTACACAAAGGGAAGAAAAGCATAATTACCAATCTATCATGTATTCTGTTACACTACTGGAAAACGATGACTGTTAAAAGCTAAGTTTCAGAATAATGCCCCTCCTTATCTTATGCTTTGAAAGAGAATCCCATGGCAAACTCATATGCTTCCCAAAAATGTCTGTGGACTTGTTCCAACACTCCTTGACCACACTGGTTTCCAGACCTTCTCTATAAACACCAAGCCCTAGAAAAACCTGATCATTGACAAGTAAATCAGATCCCTCTCCAAACTCACTAGAGGAAGAATTAAAGACTGATGTGCAGAAACTAGGTGCTTATATATATATATATCCATTCTCCCACTTTTCTAAGTATGTCCTTATTTCGCCTTTACAGGACATATGTGGAAAAGCCAAGTCCATCTATTCTACCATGGCAAGGACTTCTTACTAAAATACCTCAATTCTAATAACCTCCATTCTACTTCCACTTATGAGCCGTTGAAGCCAACAAGTGGTCGATAGATGTCCTTTATCATTCTTACTCAAGTTTTACTATATACATCATTGTTGGTTACCTTTCAGTCAGTAAATTAATATTTATTACTATTATTATTGTGTTTGTATGAAAGTAACTCCACTGAAATGAATCTTAAATAATCAAGACTCTTCCTTCAAAAGCAGTAACAAACTCCTGCAAAGAGAAGGAGAATTTGAATCCAAAGAAAGGGGTTATGAGACTTTGAGCAATTTATTTAACCTCTTTGAGACTCAGTTTATTCCCATTTCTAAAGTAGTTATAATAAATGCATATCTTGTGAGGTTGTTGTTATGATTAGAAATGACACATGTTAAATAGTCAACCGAGTTTGGTACATAGTAGTTAATTGATAAATTATATCTGTTATCTTGTGTTAGATTATGTTTGCCAAAGTACGGTGAAAAGGGGGGAAATTGGTGAGCATTGTTATTCTGTTCTATTCCTAACCCTTTTTATACAAAAGTTTGGTATTTATAACACCTGCATTCTCTAGGGAAAATATCACAAAGTTCATTCTGGAATTCAGCAAGCTTCAGTTACTTACCCAAAACTGAATCCCAGCTCAACTGGAGATCCTTGACTTGGAAAATAATGTGCATCTTACTCTGTTTCACTGCCTGTTACATAA
Source organism: Smutsia gigantea (assembly GCA_032199065.1). NCBI lineage: Eukaryota > Metazoa > Chordata > Mammalia > Pholidota > Manidae > Smutsia > Smutsia gigantea. The sequence continues at coordinate 130,972 of JAVSCE010006135.1, forward strand.
TCTTTGTACTTGAACGATGAATTTGAGATTGTGCGGAAATTTTCTATGTCTAAATTAAGCAGTCTCAACTTAGATAGGAGAGAGGATCTGTGGCCCCTCCACCTAATTAATACAAAAAGTGTGTATAAATTTTCTGGACAAGAGAGGACAGGCTTCAGTGAGATTCTAAAGAGTACCCTCAAATGGACCCAATGAAAAACTATAACAGCTACAAAATTAAGCCAAGTTTCCTCAGCCTTGATGCTATTGATATTTTGGACTACATATTTCTTTGTCGTGGGAGGCTGTCTTGTGCGCCGTAGATGTTTTGTAGCATTGCTGGCCTCTACCCACTGGATGCCAGTAGTGTGTACACACATGCGTGCACACACACACACACACAGTTATGACAACAGAAATATCTCCAGACATTGCCATATGTCCCCTGGACGGAAAATTACCCTCTGTTGAGAACCACTACATTAGGCAATTACATAATCTGATTGTTTTTTCTGATTAATTGTTACCTCATTTTGTTTCAATAAGTAAAATCTGGAAAGATCCAAACAAAGCAACTATATCACTTTAAAAAGGTTGGGTGGCATTGAAATACTTGAAATAACTAAAGTCACACTAAAGCAGAAAGATTATTTTAAAATCCACGTCTATCATTTTAATAATGGCATAATTATCCATCCCCCGTTTTGACTAGAATGAAACTTTACTATGGAGTGAGCAAGAGAGATGTACCGCATCTTCTCTACCTTATAACTTATGAATGACTTCACCTGTCTGTCAAGAATAAGTAGAAAATGAGTATAGTTGGGGGCTTTGTTCTCTTTCACGGGGATTTTAAGATAATTAGTTCAATAACTGAGGCACTGATTCAGAAGGTAGGTAAAATATGCCTATAGAATTTATCAGTAAACCAGATGGACTGCCAGGCTGGAAGCTTAAAAAAATATGCCCAGATGTGATTATACTGAAAGTCCCTTAATGTTAGAGTCCCAATTCAGGACTAAATAGCCAAGTAATTCACTATGCCTTGTATTCTAGAGATAGACGGCTGCTAAGCTACCTAGACACAATATTCATCATATATGATTCCAGTCGATATCTAGATCCAGGAATCCTGATCCCTTACCTTCATATTCCACATCCTAATGGAATTTTCTAGGCCTAATACTAAGCTCACTTATATAATGCAGAATAAAGCAACAATAATAATAGCTATCATTTACTATGTGCCAAATACCATGTCAGCCATGTCATCATCACTACAACCCCATGAAATAGGTTTTAGTGCCTTCATTTTGCAACTGAGTAAACTGAAAGTGGGCAAGTGGCAAAGGCAGGACTGTAACTCCTGTCTGTCTAACTCCACAGCCTGACCTCCTTCCAATAGTAATAGTGGAACATTAACATTTACTGAGAACTGCCCACTTAAGTGGTCAACATATTATCTCATTTAATCCTTACAAAAATAATATGCAGTATTGTTAATATTATCCCGCTTTTGAAAATGAAAAAAGCAAGATTAAGCAACTTGCACAAGACTCCATAGCTAGTTTTACTAGCAGAGCCAAGATGGAAACACAGGCAGGCTGACACCTGAGAAGACGCACTTCACCTTGACAGTATATACCTGTGTGCTCCCCTCTGTAGAACACAGTCAAAGGACATGTACAGGAACGAGACAGAATCAGCTCGCTTAATCTTGAGTCAACCAAACTATTTAGCTTTGAAAACGGAGGTAGCCAGCCCCAGTTCTCACTAATTTCTATTTCTGCATTCCACTTTGACAAATTTCAGTATTTGAATGGAAGCCAAGACTTCTTTGAAATATATGACACTGAGTGTTTGGGAAGAGTGTTTCTTCTCTCTGGTTGTTTTGGCCCTTTGGATAGATATCACAATCAATCTGAATGAGAACAGTTCTGAGAAATGAAATTAGAACAGTTGCTGTTTTTACTAGCTGAGTTTTCTTGGATCAAACTAGCTCCTAAATTTCCCTTCCTCTCCCCACCCATCTTTTAATCACTCTAAATAAACATAACGTGGAGGACCCGTTAGAACATTTTATAAATAAATAATGAAAGAATTTTACACAATAAAAAGTGGATGAGAAACCTATGTTTCCTATGAAACTGTTTCAACACAGCTGGCTTGCTCACTCTTAAGAGAGTTCTGAGGTCAGTAAGTTGTGAAGGAAATAATTAGCACATATTTTTTTGAATTAAGGCATCATTGATATACAATCTTTTGAAGGTTTCACATGAGCAACATTGTGGTTTCAATATTCACCCATATTATCAAGCCCCTCCCCACTACCCCACTGCAGTCACAGTCTATCAGCGTAATAAGATGTTATAGAGTTATTACTTGTCTTCTCTTTGCTGTACTTAACTAGCATATATTTTTAAGGACAGTGAGCAAATATGAGTGAATGTCAAATTCTGTGAGATTCTTATTTTGTTTCAAAGCCAGACAATACTTGAGAGAGGGATTTTGAAGTTGCCTTGAAAGTTGAATAATTGACCTAAAATATACTGAGCCCTCAGTGTCGTAAGGCAAACAGGAAGGCTGTAATACTTTAAATAATAGGCACCATGGAATGTGGTCTTCTAAAATAAAAAATTGTAATTAATTTAAATACTTCATTATCATTGATAAACTTATCATTAGTCTGTCTTTGTGAATGGGCATTCCTTCAGGAAGTTTGGTATCCAAAAAAAAAGTAGTGCCTTGTATTAGATGGTTTGATGCAAGGGTTAGAAACCAATCTCCAACTTAAGCCTGGGAGCAATATATCAACTTATAGCAGGGTGTGATGGAACTGTCCTTAAGGCCACTGTCAGGACATGTGTGTGTCCCCCACACACACTGCCTGCTCTTGTCTGCTCCATTCACTCTCATCAGTTTCATCACTGGAGAATTCAGCCTCAGACACTGCATTCACAAGAAAGAAAGGGAGCTGCTCACTCCCAGCTTCTGTTGAAAAAAATCCAAAGACAGGATTCCAGTTGGCCTGTCTTATATCACATGCCCACCTCTGTCACTGTTGCCAGAAAGTGAAGTACCATGATTAACCTAGCCTGGAAAAGACACCTATCTTTGTGGCCAACATGGATGGGAACTGTTTCTAAAAGAAGAGGTAATGGGTTCTGGGCAGGCAAAATAATAGTTTTTGTATCCTTATCTATTTTCAGTGATAAAAGGAAAGTAATTTGGTATATGAGAAACAAATCCCAGATAGCATGTATCATGAAAACAAGCAAAAAAGAAGGAATAAAGAAGAACAAGAGATAACCCTGTACTTAAATGTGATCAAGAGAATTTTATAAACGTGTCACATTGAAAATCCAACATGAAATGAAAACAGCAGGCACAGGAATGAGCCATAGCCTATCTGATTCTAATGCCTAGGAAAACACCCTCTACAACTGTTAGGATAGACTGCAGGGGAGGTACAGAAAGAGCGGTCCTCTGAGACTGGTTTGTGGCAGATTACCATGCAACAAGGTGGGACCACAAGAATAAAATGGAATATGATGGGTATTTGGAGGAGTGTCTTAGCTTTGATTACATATGATTATTTTCTTGAGCTTTTCAACTCTTCATTAGCCTTCCAGAACTGAGGGAATTTATAGCGTTGCAATGGTTCTTGAAATTGTTCAACTATCCCAATTTCAATGTTGCTAAGAAGAAAGAGACCTCAGGAGGGTACTTGCCTTCCCCGAAGAGCAGAGCAAAAGTTAGTACTGGATTCATACAGAGACCAGGCTGCTTTGTTACATGACTCCCATGCCGAGTCTTGATTTGGTACCACAGACTGCAGTGGAAAATGATGGGGTTCCATGGTGTGTGTGCCTTTTTTTTTTTTTAATGATTTTTGAGTTACTGAGAAGATTCTTTGGATACTGGCTTCAACAGACCAAGTATTGTCTTACTGGACACGGTTCTCTATCTAAACATCATTTATCAGCAGTCTTAAAAATGAACCTCCTTCAAAGGTCTCTATCAATGTCAGTGTCATAAGAACACTCAATCATGTGGATTTTCCTTTATTTCTCCCTCTGCTTCCCCACCTTTCCAGATGATAGACATGATGTACTTTGTCATCATCATGCTGGTGGTGCTGATGAGTTTTGGAGTCGCCAGGCAAGCCATTCTCTTTCCCAATGAGGAGCCATCATGGAAACTGGCCAAGAACATCTTCTACATGCCCTACTGGATGATTTATGGGGAAGTGTTTGCGGACCAGATAGACCGTAAGCAAGTTTATGATTCTCATACACCAAAGTCAGGTATTTAACTTCAATTGGGTCATGTCTTTTCCAAGTTCATTTGTTCGTTCTCAATAAATGGCTCAAGATAGAGGACTGATTCCTAACTTGCTGTCTTGGAGGAAAAAAAAAAACAGTTACAGAAGATGAATATACAATTTTAGCAAAGTAGTCCTCGGGTGTTTCCATAGGTATGTCCTTTCTGTGACACAAATAGACATCTGGTGTGCCAAATTTTATCAAGAAAAAAATCATTTAAAAATATCTCAATTCTTCAGGAATTCGAAATCCTAGGTCCACGTGTTGAATATTTTAATGTTAGTAATATATCACTACTCCCTACCTCTCCCCCAGCCCCCAGCCTGTAAAAAAATTAATTTCCTGAGTTTAACTTCAGAACAAATAAACAATTCTCAATTTCACCATCAGAATTCAAGAGTGAGGGCAAACATCTGCATGGTGTTTTCCTTGCACTGGAAACTATTCTCCAGCTCTTTTTCCCACTGTCTTAAATTATGTGCTATTGAGACTCAAAAGAAGCTAGTGTTCATTGCCTGGAAGTATGGAAAATGCCTTAGGTTATAAAGTGAGTTGCTTGCTGTAAATGCCAGAGAAAGGAGTATCTATATCATGAAGTGATGCAGTGTGAGCAGTGAACACCAACAGGCCCCGATGTTTCATGCCCTAGTAAATGCTTATTCTCTATAATAAACATCCTTTTGTGTAGGCTTTGAAGATAGCTGTATCCTAGGAGTCTGTTCCAGCATTTTATTTGGACCAAATGTCAGAGCACACCAGGCATTGGGGCATTATTTGGGAAGAAAGCATCAGGAAAGAGATATCTTTCCATATGGAGACATTTGAATCCTGGGAGCAACTATTTCTCATTTTCCCTGAGGAGTTTAGCTCTAGAAATAACATCCCTCCAACATTGTTGAATTAACATTTTTCAAACATTTTTTGCTGACAGGACAGTCATCTGAGTCCTGGACTGTGGACATGGATTAGGGTTACATAACAAGGTGATACAGTTTATTAAGAGCAGAAGCCAAGAACAGTCAGCTTCCCCCTCACACCTACCAATCCCAGGTAGGACCGAGACCCAAAAAGTAAGAGCAAAGCAGTGAAGAGTGTGTGTCCCCCAGGCCTGCAAAGAGCCTGTGTACACTGGCAGTGGGACATGGCAGTACCTCATTTTTCCTTCGGTAGTAGATTTTGAGTAAATACCTTTCCTTCTCAAAATGAGTTATCTGAGGCAAGAAGGCTCTTTGGAACACCTAACTGGAACAAGTATTCATTTCAGGAGGCTTAGCCAAACTCACTGAGGAAGAATTTCAACTCCGTCTCCCAGTTGTAAAGTGTCTGGTAGACAGGGTACAGAGCCCTTTACCAAGACACCTTACCAGCAACTGGGAAAAACTCTTCTGGGGTCTTCCTTGTAAATGGCTCCTAAAGGCAAAACAACACTTAAAAAGCCCACCTATAATCAATTCTCCTCAGAGATTAAATGTACTCCTTTCCCGGAGAAATTAGTTTCCCACTTACATTATTTTACCTTCTCTAGTTTCCTTTCTTCCCCCAAATGAGATTCAGCCCCTGTGGATGTTCCGTCAATGCAGCATTTTGGGATGGGAGGAGGGAGGTGTAGGTGTGTTTTATAAATGGGATTCTGTCTGTCCCTCTACAAGTGGCCATTTATTGATGTTGTACTATGAGCCCAGCCTAGTGCAACAAACACCACCATCTGGCTGAATAAGAGGATTTATTATTGTTATTTTAAAAGAAGGGCTGATTGTAGTTTAGAACTTGAACCCCTCCCCCCGAACCGCAAGATGGAAGAGAGGTGCTTTGTGTGAATGACGTGTGAAAATAGATTTCCCACATTGTTAACTAGATCTGTGGTGCTGTACCCGTGTGAGAATAAATTTCGATCCCAAATCCCATATATAACTGACCCAGTCTTGAATGGATGCACCATTCATGACACTTCCCCTACTTCCCTTCCTTTTTGACTTTCTGAAATTGGCTGCAGTGGTAGCCATGTTCTAAGCTAAATCAGCCAGTTTTCTGTCTAGCGTGCTAGAGTATTTGTCCTTTCTCAAATGGGTGTAAAAGGCTACCCCCAAATTCGTCATTCCGTCTGGCCAAGATGATTGAACATCCCTATTCTTTAACAGATTTGATTTTCATGGTATGGCAGTGGGCGGGCTCAAGGGGCACTGAGTGACTGGCCCGCCTGGCCATTCCCAGCTGCCCAGTAGACCCTGGGACCAAGCTGTTTGAGAAAGGCACAGATCGTTTCTGCTGTCCTGCGATGCCTCGCCTCTTTCCTGTGCTGTGTCCAGGTTTGTGAAGCATGTGCTCAGGCTGACCGGATCTCATAGCCACCTGGACCCACGGCCCTGCCCAGGGTCTACCAACCCCATCTTGTGGCTGTGCCCTGTGTGGGCCTCTCCAAGTGCCGCTCATTCACACACACCTTCCCAGAGACAGACTCATTCCTAACGTAATGCACGCGCTCCGTATCTGACTCTTTTTGTTTTTAACTGAAAAATTGTGAACTCATTTCATGTTTGGGGAAATGACCTTTTCTTAAGTGGGATGAATGCATATGGATGTATGATAGGGCCTGGGGGGAGCCGTTAATTAACATCTGTCTGACACCTCAAAAGGGAGGACAGCTTTAATGCCCGCCCTTCTGGGAGGCAACGTTACCAAATTACAAATTTTTTATATACATGCCATTTTTTTTCTGTAGTTTGTCCTAAACCTGGATACTGTCAATAAGGCCAAAAAAGCTAGAATGAGATTTGTAAGGTCACTTTCCAAATGTACTTACAGACTAAAAGAAACAGAGAGAGAGAAAAAAAAAAAAAGAATGGGAGTCACTGTCAAATCACAAAATAATTTAGGTCCTTTTCATCTCTAAACCAGGTAGGATTGACACAAATGAGAGACCCACCTAAACCTCAGTTATCTGTAGAGGCTAACTACGTGCTGCAGTGTCAGGAGCAGACATGAGCGCAAGAATGTGATTGGCAGCAGCAGATAATGTAACTAAGGAAGGGACGGTGATGGTCTGCTCTGCTGGACACTTTGCCTGATACCTCGGTGAACTGGTGGGAATTGAACTTGCTGCTGTCATTTGGTGCTTTTTTGTTTCTGTTTTTTCAGATAGCCCCCAATTGTCTCAGGTGTTTCTGTTACGTATAATACCAGCTCCCTAAGACCCAACCTATGGGCTACCATGAGGTGACTTGGGCTCCAAGTTGCTAAATGCATTGCTACCAAATGGTGGCATCCTTCTGGCTGTGTCATCAAGGCGGTCCATGCTGCATAGCTTCTGAGATCAGGCCCAGGTCCCACTGGAGCCCGAGGGGAAAGCAGCCCCTTGGAGTAAAGGAGCAACAGCCGAAATGGTCAGCACATTCATTCCAAGGCCAGGCCAAAGCTAAAATTAGATGGACCATCACCAGCTGAGAAATCTGGTTCTGTGTTTTGGTGTGTGAGGTGCCTGGAAGTACCCCTTTGTTGGCCGAGAAAATGGGGTGTCTCAGGCTGCCTCAAGTCTCTGAATGAATGAGACTTCCCTTTATTTACACAGCATTCTTATGTTGCCTGCTGTACACAGATTCCCCAGGCTGTACCAGGGCAGGGGGAAAATGAATCATGCTGTTGAATATATTAAATCAGGATCTAAATTTAGTCCTTCTTTCTGCCTCTCTGAGTATTTTTACAAGTTTGGGCAGTAATGTGAAAGCAGAATATCCAAAATCTACTTTCCACCGGGACAACTTAATATTATTTGACCATTTCACTTTTCCTAAATTAACTACCCAATCTATTTAATGCATGGGTAAAAATGGTTTTTCTCTTGCTCTCTCGGGCTTTTCCCTCTGAAATTAATAGGGACTCTGGAGTAAAAGCATTTTTGTTGTTATCTGTTTTGTTTTTTGTTTTTTGGCTGGTTTATTATTTACTTATTTAGTACAAAAGTGTTGCTATAAAAAAAACCTTGCTTTTTTGTACCCTCACTGTCTGCGATGTCAATGGGACTTACACTTGTTTTTGTCAGGAAACAGAGAGCATGTATGTGCATATGAAGCTAAAATGCCTCAAATTGTCTGTTCCTAAATTCAGATGTGGAAATTACTGTAGCTGAAGGCCAGTCTCTAAAATTTGCCTGCTTGTGGCATTGCTTAGAACAATGTGAACGGAGAAGACGGCTATTGTTACGCATTTTAGTCATTAGACTCCAGTTCTTGGAAGCGCAGGGCTCTGCATCTGCTTGGTATTCAGGAGTGACCTTCTGTAATGGATTCAGAGCACACTAATGCCTAACAGCTAGAGCGTGGGGAGTGTTTTGGAAAAGAAACTTGAGCCTGTGCCAACTTTTGGGAAAGGTGGAATTGTTTTGCGGGGTTTTGTTTTTGCAAATTGCTGTGGAAGCCAGCCAATACGAGGCAGCACCCCTATTTCCTGCCCCTGAAAGTCAGCTTCCATTCTATCTTGTTTACTGTTGCAAACTGAGGCTTAACAGATTTACAAATAGCAGTTGTCTGCAGACAGGCCTTTGAGATGATTCAGTACACTGCTGTGATCAACATGTGTTCCACTGTCTTACTGTTCATTCAGCCTTTGCTCGCAGGTTGGGCCCTGTTTTTAATTTGCTCATTCTTCATTTGATGGATATTTATTTTGTTCCCACTATGAGCTAGGTAGGCACTGAGGGACAGAGATGCACGTGACAGATCACCTCATGGGAATTTATAGCCCAGGAGAGGCAAGCTGACATTGACAAAATATATGTGGAGTTGGAGCCCAGAAAGAAAGTAGTCATTTCTTCCTGAGGTGAGGGTAGTGGGGCCATAGATGAAGTCTGGCAAAGAATGGGAAGGTTGAACTGAGCCCTGAAATATGAGCAGATATTTACTACGCAGATGGGAGCAGAGAGTGTAAAGGAGAAGATGGCATTTCATACTGAGACTTAGCATGGAAAGTTCCAGGCACAGCAGGTAGTTTAATATGGCTGACTATAGGGTGAGAGGCAGAAGCAGGACAGAAGGGTCTGAAGAGAGGCAGGAGTATAGATCTTGGAGGACTTATACTCAGTGCGTAGGGTAGTACCATGATCTGCTACATGCTTTAGAGCTATCAAGCAAAATTGTAAAGGACCCATAAAAGGGGAGGTTGGGAGCTGAGAGGACATTAGATAATGCAGTAGCAGTCGGGATGGAGCAGACAGGTGGCAGGAGACATTAGGAAGGTAAAATCAGAAGGACCTGGGTAGTCATCACATGGTGCAGAAAGTGAGAGTGGAGGGAGGTGGATGAGGTTTCAATGTGGAGGAGTTGACAGTCACATCAAGGTCTCAGGCTTAGTCTGAAAGGTAATGTCATTTACTGAGAGAATCCAGGAGGAAGAAGTGTGGGGAGGGGATTTGCTCCGTTGGGGTTGGATTGAGTTTGAGGTTCCCATGGAGATTTCAGGAAAACCATGCAGAGGGCTGGTTTGTAGATAGACTCTGGAGCTAAGTAGAAAGAGCTGGACTGGAGATATAGATTTGGGGATCAAGAATATAAATACCATGGGAAGTGGGTGAGCTTGCCAGGGAGCTTGAGTAGAGAGAAGAGAAGGCCAGAGTAGAACACCGGGTACGGAGGAGTCAGCAGCATCAAAGGCAAGAGAAGAGTCAGTCAGGTGAATGTTCAGAAGAGCCCGTCCGGTTAGACCGGTAGGAAGTCTAACTGATGACTTTGGCCTGAGAATTACAGTTCAGTGGTGAGTGCAAGCACCAATTAGAGTGATTTAAGAATAAATGAGCAGCAAGGTGAAGCACTTACTCCGAGAAGAGGGAGAGAACAGTCGCCTGTGTATGGTAGCCGTGGGTGGGGAGTCAGTGAAGTGGGGCTTTGAGGAAAAGAGTGATGTTTTGTAATCACCGCTGAAGAGAGACACAGATGCAGTACACATCAAAGAATTGCTTAGGGCCACCTATTTGCATAGTTGGGTCATCTGTTTTCTCAGTCAAGACTTAGCAGCCCAGTCCAAGAAAAACAAATAGTTGGATTAATCTAAGATTGAAGCTTGGCTGTACCACTATGGCAAAAAGAAAGGGGGCCATGGTTTCTGAAGGTGCTTGCAAGGGTTCTTAATGTTATTTATATGAGGTCTAAGATGGAGGGAGAAGAAAATAAAGGTATAGTGTTGGTAAGTACCTAGGAGGAAAAAAGAATGATCGAAGGATTAGAGTTCAAGCCCGAGCACCACGCACATTGAGAACTATAGATCCCAAGACCAGTGGTGATAAGATGTGGTCAGAGAATAGTAAATGGCAGAATTCATAGGTGGAACGATTTAGGGTAATGATAAGGCCTAGAGGTGGTTATCAGAACTGGTTGCAGGATATGCTGAAACTGAGGTCAACATCTTGAAGCATCTAGGTTCTTCTGTGTTTGTCAGCACAGATACTGAAGAGTCTGTGATAGTGACAGAGAGAGAGTGGACAGGAAATCTTTGATCAGGGTGACCTGAGACTCAAAGGAGAAAGGGCTTTTTGCATAAAAATGAAAAACAGAGGTTTGGAAGAGGCAAAGCTTATCAGTGAGAACGCAGACATTACTTATGGGAACCACAACGGTGGATGTACAAGAATGTACGGCTTCCATTTGAGAAGGTTACAGGGAGGGGTGTTTCCCTGCAAAATGCATTCTACTTAAGGCAAGAAAATGCAGGAAGGGCTTATAAAAGTATGAGAAAGCAGAAGAGTTTGTAGTCAAGGATAAAGGTGTTCTAGAAGGCTCTGGGGAAAGGGAGAAAAGGGAGAAATGATGGGAAAATTCAGTGGGCAGAAAGCCCAGCATCATATGAGGACAAGAGCATGTGGGAGGATAGCTGAGCAGAAGAACTTGCATTGCAGGACTAGAGGGTGACAGGTAAGAGAAACAGGGTGGGAATAACTTTGGCAGAGTTTTGAGGCAGCTGAAATCTGGAGCCCTAGTAGTTTAAGAGACCAGAGGAGGCTAAAGGTATCTGGTCTCATAGGCAGTTTAGAGTAGCTGTTGCTCACGTTTCCTAGATCATGTTGGAGATAAGTTGTCCTGGCATGCTAAAAGGGGTGGATCTAGAGAGCTTGGGTAGTTGACGCAAAACAACCAGATCCTGGACAGGAACCCAGATGGCCAGAGAATCTCCACCTTGGAGGAGGCTTCCCTTTTGAAGTTAGCAGTGGCCTGTGAGAACTAAGGAAGTATCACTGATTGCCTTTCACAGGAATGAGATTTTATTATCACCTTGGAATATTCAATTTTTCTTTAACCTTTTCTAGACTTCCTAATACCTTGCCTATAATTAAATGCTGTGTTTGGGCTTGGCCCAGCCTGGCCATTTTCAGCCTGTGTTCACTCTGCCTTTAACAGCGTGCTTTTGGTTTACCTGGGCATGTACTCCAAAGCCCATGCTTTTTCTACGTGACCATGAATACCCTAGCAAGTGCTACCTACCCTGTGGAAAATAAACCAGCAGCAGATGGGATATATTTAAAATTCTTGAAACCTCCTCAAAAAAGCTCCAAGCCATTTCCCAAAAAGTTGTACTTGGGAGAGAAAAGTTGGCTCCCCGTCTAGTTGGTGGGACTATTTTGTCACCCCTGGGGACCTAACTAATCACTGGGGGTAGGGGGGAGAAATACAAAGTTTGTACCTCTCCAAATAGATGCAAAACAGTAGGTTTTCCTTAAAAACCGTGTTGGAACTTGTCATCTTTAGCAAGGGCAAGATTTAGAGAAGAAACCAGAGTCTATGGCAATACTGAATATTAAGCTGACAGCGAAGAGCCTTAGAAAGAGTTCATGTGGGTGCCAGCAGAAAAGCAGCAGATACGGTTTACTCTAAGCATGTTTAAGATGCAAGTAGTCATTAAAAAACAATAACACTCCATAGTCTAGCTAGGTGCAATTGACTACAGGAAAGGAGACATCATCACCATAGATTGAACACTAGAGATACCTACACAGTGTGTAACTCAACCTAAAATGCTACTAAACATCATTTAGAATAGAATGAAAACAAAAGGGGCTATCTTTATCTAACTCAAAGCTGTGGTTTGACCCTCTGCTGGGGACACTCAGTATAATCCTGGTCACTGTCCCTTAAGGAAGACATGAACATATTGAGCTGGAGAAGAGCAGCCAAACTAATGAAGGGAATGAGGGAAAAGCTGCTGTTTGATCCGAAAGATGAGAATGAGCATGTGAGGGCTAAGGAAGCATCACTGATGGCCTTTCACAAGAATGAGATTTTATTATCACCTTGGAATATTCAATTTCAGGCTGTGAAGTACCAAAGTGAATCTCTCTGCAGGTTAAGTGATCATGATATAGGTCCCCAGATTCCAGACTACTTGAGCCAAGAATCCCTTGAAGTGTGAAAGTGGTAGACTTAGGTCAAATAAAGAAATACCGTTCTACAGGGTGGGTAGAGAACTTAAGGGTGTTATTTAACCAAGAAGTGTTATGGGAGAAATGATACAGTCTCAAAGAGAATTTTGAATATTTTGTCTTTTCAGTCATACAAAGGAATATTCTGAACAAAAAGTGGCTCTATTTTTGCCCCTCCTCATACTCATTTTTCTTTTGAAGGAAAAGCAAGAGGATGAGGAGAAAGAGGAACGAGATTCTGCTATAGAGTGGAGTTTCCATAGCACAAAAATGGCTCAAATAATTCGGAATAACATATAATCCCAAAGCACGTGTAAATATTGGTGAAGAAGACACCCTGTCTGGCACATAGCAAATACTATTAGTTCTCTACCCAAATCCTCTCCCATCCCCCTTTACCAAAGTTTTGCACCCATCCTTGAGTGTCTGGGTGCTTTGATGCTAAGGGCTTTTAGCTGTGAACTTCAGATAATAGCCCCTGAGCTGCTGGAGTTCCTTCGTCACCCACAGAGCGACAGTGACTCCAGGACCTCCTACTCTGAGGCTGCCTGTTGGGACTGGATGGGTGGAGATACTAGAAATGCCTGGTTCCCTTGGCTCTTACTTAAGTGGAAAATACTACTACCTTCAGGACTGCAAAATCACTTCCTGCACGTGAGTGTAATTCATACTCCAGAGATCCCTGTAGGAGCAGGCTAAGGCTTGGACTTCCCCTGAAATCGCACTCTTTTTTTTCTTGCCATTTTCCCTACTCTGCTTCCTCTACTTTGTATCCAGTTTCTCTTCAGAGCACTGCCTTAACAAATCACTTCCACTTGGGTCCTTCACAGAGGGACGCTCCTGGTAGAACTCCACCTAACACAGACACTCAAGCTCCGAGTCTCCTCAGATCCGTGGTGTCTCCTCCAAGAGACCACGGGAGTTGGACGCTCAGGACTCTTCTTTGCAGTGCAGAGGAGGCGGCCACAGGTACCCAGACTGTATACAAAGCAAATGGCTCATCTAGTCATCTGAAGTAACAGGGTGATGAGATGAGATGCTCCCTCTCATTACCGATGACAGAGACTTACTTGCACCTTGCTGTAATTCAAGGCATTACATTCCCAGGAGTCAATGGAAGAAGTCATCCTTGTAGCAGAAAAGTTCATCCCAGCCTTACAATCTTCCCAAATCCCTGCTCTGCACCATGCTGGCCCTGTGAGGAAACAGGAAGATGTATAGATACTGTCCTTGTTTTTTAGGTTTCTGATCTTGGCCAAGGGTCAGCAGACTTTTTCTGTAAAGGGTCAGGTGATATCAGGAGTTTCTATTGTAACTCCTCAGTAAGACAATTAGTAAACTAATAGGTATGACTATGATCCAGTAAAGCTGTATTTACTAAGATAGGAGGCGTGTCAGACTTGGCCCATGGGCTGTCGTTTGCTAACCCCTCATCTAAATCATCTAGCCATGGGATTGCCCTGGCTTCCTTACCCTTACTTCAGCTGAGGAATATGTGAAGCCAGAGCTCCAGGATGGAACCGATTTCCTAACTATGTGACATGTTATCCAAATACATAACGTGACTCTGCTTTGTACATTCATTTCTTCCAGGAAAACTATTATTCTCCTGATTTAAACAAAGCAGGGCAAAGGAGATGATTACGTCCGTGGTGGCTGAGTTAGTGTGTAAGGAAGCCACGCTGCTTGAGAGGTGGTATGACTCCCAGACCACAAGTGCAGATGCTGCCAGAAAAACAACCTTATTTTTTATTGTAATTCTACTTATTTCTGTTTTGAACACCGATCCCCCTATGCTGGGGGAAACCGTAACCAGGGCTCACCCCTCTGTACCTTTGGTGAGGTGGGGAAAGGTTGGGGTGGGAGCAGCATGTAGTTTGACAGTCATCTGTTCACACAGTTTGCTGCTAAAACGGCCATCATCCCAGTCAGTTTGACCCTTCAAGTCTACTAGATTTGTGAGGTCTCCCCCCGGTCCCAAATCCTAGACACTTTCTCCCTCAGAGACCCTGCTGCCCCCACAGAACCGTCAGGAGAACCACACGTCTCAAACCCTTGAAGCATGTGCAAGCTGGCCTTCACTCTCGGACACCCTTACACGTGGGCACAGACACATTTCTCTTTCTGCCTCCTCCAGTCCTGCTACTCCCGAGACATTTGTATTTACTCCCCAAATCGTTCTTCCTGTTGTCCCTTCTACAAACTCTCAAAGGCCCTGAGAGGTTGTACATTTGGGCCACAGAAGCAGCCGGAAAATCAAAGGCTATTTCCAGGTTATGCCTGCCATCCCTTCCTCCCTGATACAGAGCCAATACCTGATTGAAAGACAGGAGGAAAAAATGAGTATTTCAAAATGCTGTTCAAGAACACCAATTTAACCATGTTGTAAGTGAAAATAAACATTGGCTCCAGGCATGCTAGATGTAAGCTCCATGTTTCAGAGGGAGGATTGTATATGAAGGAATCATGATCTGGTGTTATAATAAATCATCTCACAGTATTGCTGCAGGGTTTCTTAAGCCCTCATAATGCTAGCATGTCTAGCTATCCTGCAGAATAGCTTTATCCAATAGAACCTTCTGTGACGATGGAGCAAGGCTAGATCTACACTGTCCAATACTGTAGCTGCTCGTCATATGTAGCCAGCGTGCCCTTGATCTGTGGCCAGTGTGAATGAGAAAGTGAGTTTTTTATTTTATTTAATTTTTACTAATTTAAATTTTAATTTAAATAGCTTCATGTTGCTAGTGGCTACCATATTAGATAGCTCAGTTCTAGAATATAAAAATCCTTCAGAATGCCAGCCCCATGAGATCAGGGACCACCTCTGCCTTGTTCCCTACTGTAGCTTCAGCACTGCAAGCTGTGTCTACATAGTAGGTGCTCAGAAAATAGTGTGCATTTAATGAAACCCCTTGAAGGAATAAAATGAGAGTAGGTCGTTATCTGCTTTACACTACCAAAAAGAAAAGATATCAATGACTATGTATAAAGGAATGAGAAAAACCTCAATGAAGAGGATGAAAAGAAATTTATCATAAAGGAACTTAAAATTTTAAGTTAAATCTAGTGATCATGGATTCATGCTTCCTACACACAGAGAGAAGGAAGTGTGACATCAAAGAGGATCCTAGAATTGATAAATTCCTGAAGTTCAGGTGAATTTCTATTCAAGAAGAGAATTTCAGCCAGGTTCAAGGACTATTCATTGAACAAGTCATCATTTTTAAACTCCATGTGCAAATATTAACTGCTGGAGAGCTACAGGGAAAGAAACGAGAGAGAGAGATGGGGAAAGGGAGGGAGGGAAGGAGGCAGGCAGGCCCTTGGTTGTTGAAGGCAGCTGAGGGAGGGGGAGAGAGCTGAGGAGGGAGCCCAGCAGTGGGGCAGAGTGAGACCCATGCACGGGGCCCTGCCAGCTCTGAGCCTTGAAGCCCTAGAGGGAGGTGGTTGCTGTGTTTCCTGTAACTATGGGCCTTTCCAAAGGCCCCGTGTTCTGCCCAAACACAGCGAGGCAGATGGCAGAATTCCACTCAAAGCAGGCAGAGGACACCCCTTCTGATAACATGGCAGGATTTTAACTGATCTGTGTTAACAGCAACCAAAAAATAGACTGATCTCCACACAGGTTAACAATTAACAGATAATCCCAGCTAGGCTTCCACATCAATTGTTTTTTCTCAAATATGACAAGAGTCCAAGAAAGCCCACAACCTCAGTATATTGGGGCATGTAAGGTGCTTAAGATCTTTTACAAGATACTGTCAGGTGGAGCGAAGAGCTTCCTGCAGCTAGATTTCAGACCACGTCAGCCAAGTGATGTTTGAATAGCATGGCTTTCGGCCAAATATCTGGAATATCAGGCCTGAGGTTCAAGATGAGGACGTGGTTGGCAGAAGACCCCAATAATTTCAGGTCAGAAACAGAATTCTGAGTCCCTGTCTTAGTGACACACTCGATTCCACTAGATGACATCCACTGATGAGTTAAGAATAGAGAGAGCTCTTTCTTGACCTGGGCTGTGGGTATGTAGGTTTCCACTTTACACTGGATACATATGTTTTATGGACTCTTCTGTATATAGATCTCATACTGTAACATACAAAGGAATAAAGCAGATACCTGCTGTCATGTTTTCCAGATTCTAATTTGAATGGGTTTGTTCATTCAGTGACATTTCCTGAGCACTTCTCTGTGGCAGACACTGTGCTGGGTGCTGGGAATTAAAGAGACATACTTCATGCCCCAGCTTTGAAAAAGTATAATGGGGAAGGTCAACAAGTAAGCAAATCATTGCAAGTCAGCATGATATGCATTTCCTAAAGGTGACGTGTAAGGACTTAAAGAACACACTTTTATTTTGGGGTGGGCAAGGAGGGAAATGACAAAATGGAGGAAAGCAAGAGAGGGCGAAGTGTGGTCAGAAAAATTCTCCTGGAGGTAACAGTTAAGCTGGATCAAGGATATTAAGAGTCCTGCAGACAGATAATGAGAGGGGCATTCAGACAGAGGGACTATTGTGTACAAAGCTGGAGACTAGTGACAGGACATGCCAGGTGTATACATAGGGAGAGAGCAGAGGACTCCCTCTCTGGACCAGTCAGGAGCTAGTCCCGCCTACAAAGTTCTCCCAAGCCTCATTTCCCCACCCTGGGCTAATGTACCATATTCTCTTTGTCTGGTTTCTTATGTGTATCCCCCCAGCGGACTATACACATCTTGGGAGGATGCAGGCCAGGGTCTGTGTTCATTTTTTCCCCCACACTGGAATGAAGAAATGGAGAAGAGGTTAGAAAGTAGATTGTGAAGGGTGTTGTATGCCACGCTAAAGAATTTGGATCTTTTCTTATGGGAAATGCATAGCTCATTGTGTGTGCAGGGAGCCCCTAAGTGAAGGCCCTAGTCCACGGAACTCATAGGTTGTGATTGCTGAGTGGGGAGATGGTAGCTGGAAAATAAACAACCATGATGCTTATTTCCAGGAATCTAGGTAAGTGGTAGGGAAGACCTTTGTTCCAGAATGTCCTCTCAGAGAGGAGTAGCAGGTTCCCAAGAGTCAGAAATTCTGAGTAGGTTAAACCTACTGACTGCCAGGCGACTGTGTGCCTGGAGGACAGGGAAAGTGAGATGAGATATGGGGGAGGTTCCGAAAGAGACGTGGTGGCAAAAACAACCTTGCCTACACTGCATTTTTGCCAAGGGCTCTGGCAGATGCCCAGCTTGCATCCAAAAGCCATCTTCTATGTTACCTGCAGTAAATGCTCATGCCTGAATTTAAATATCAGGACTGCTTTAAGTTCTCAAAGCCTCAGGCTCCCCCACTCCAGCTTCTCCATTCTGCCAGTTCCTCCTCATCTGCACCCCTAAATTCTCCTACCAGAAGACTAGCACAAGTGCAAAGGAGAGGAAGGAAGAGAGAGGAGAGGAGTTAAGTACATTCAGATACCACCCTCTCTTATCTTTCCCTTTAGTTCATCCTTTGCCTATCTGCAGGTCCATCAAAAAGCTTTTTACCAGAAAACTCAAAGGTCTAAAAGCCTCAGGACAGCAAAGAGAAGCTGGAAGGCTCTTAAAGTTTTCTTGTAACTACAAAATCTCCCTCAATTAAGGTGCACCTCAGTGGTTCTCAACCAGGTGCAATTTTGCTCTAGCCCCTGCTCCCAGGGAGCATTTGGCCCTGCCTAGAATTTGGGCATCTAGTAGTAGAGGCCAGAGATGCTACTACACATCATATGATGCATAGAATAGCCCCCCAAACAGAGAATTACCCAAATTCAATTTACCAAAAACATCAATAGCACTAAGGTTGAGAAAACCTGGCCAATCAGAACCCAAAATTCAACTTCTTGTTGTTGCTTCTCAAAGAATCTGTAAAGTCCTGAAGGACCAATCTGAAAAGATCATAGGTCCTTACAACCTGAAGCCAGGAAGAGTGTGCCAGACCCCCATCTGCAATCACGTATGAGTTCCATAGCATCTCCCTCTGCTCTGCTTACTCTGTCTTCAGATCAAAGACCAAGTTAGGACATCATGCAATTATGGTGTCAAAATGGCCAAAGTGATAGAGCAAACACCAGTAGGTCCTATCTTTTGCTCTTGGGCACTGGTTTTAGATAGGGTAAATCCATCTTCCATTGCACTGAAGAACCAGGAGAGCCCAGAGGCCTTAGCTTTCATTCAGAATTTCACCATATATTTGGCAGATCCAGGTGAAGTCTACCAAACATCAACCCTTCTCTTCCCAAGGTTATAACAGAGAAGCCAGTGATTACTTTTTGGTAGGAAAGCACCATCCCACACTAACAGAGAAAGTGGTTTAAGTGACCTCAGAAGTCCTGTGAAACTGCCCAGTTCAGTCACCCCAGCTTATCATCTGGCTGAAGCAGGAAGCAGAACCATACTCCCCGTGATCAGACTCAATAGTTATAGTTACTGACCAGCTTAACACCACTGGACCAAATTCAAAACCGTCTTTAAACATTTGCTGGAGCCATTGACTCTCTCCTGAGTAAACCATGGGGTCCAGCTCTACAGAATCAGAGTCCTTGAAGCAAAGGAATGAAGTCTACGGCATGCCCTTTTTAATATTCTGAACAAGGGCTTCAGAAGCAAAATGCCACCGCGAACTGAATGGTTACAGTACTGTTCCAGGAAAGCCAGTTGCTGACAGGTACTTCAAAGTCACTGATGCCACCTGAGGAACATAGTGTTCAACTACCGAAGGAACTATATATGGCGCATGCGGTTCTATTATAAGCAAGTAATTGAATATAGAGGGCGAGGTACACCTCTGTCAAATAGGTCATGCACTGAAAGACTAGGTTCTCTTCAGTGGATTTAAGATTATAAACCCTATCAGAAGATCATGCATTGCTAAAAATGTCAGTGCTTTTTAAAAAAGGTATGGCAGTTGTTCTTAAGCAGACTGTACTGAATATAAGGATGCCAGAGTTCTTTATTAGCTGTCAGGTGTGTTACCAAGGCTGTGTCATCAGATTCATGGGGTTCTTCTGGCATTTCTAGGAAACCAGCTGACATTTGTTGAGAGCCTATTACAGTAGCCGGCACCAGACCAGGCACATTGATGCACTGCAGCTCGTTTCGTCTTGATGGGCTGTTGATGTATATAAAGAGCAGAGGTGAAATAATCTGCTTACAGCACACACCCAGAGCAGCAGAGGCAGAATCGGAACCATGCCTGTCTAACTCCTAAGCCTGTGCGCTTGGTTCTGTGTTATAACAGAAGGCTGCTCCCCTGTGATTCCACAAACCTCCTTTTTCCCTGGCACCTCACTGAGGTGACTGGACCGTTCATGCATTTATTTACTTAGCAACTACTTACCAAGTGCTTTACACTCAGTGCTGAAGAGAAAGCCTGCTAGACTCCTCTTTCCCTTCATAGGAGTTACATTCCACGAGGGGCGGGGGGTGGGGTGGGGATAGGCAATCAGTAAACAAATAAAGTTGTTTTCCGTCGTAATAAATTCCATAAAGAAAATAAATCCAAGTAGTGGACAAGGGAGTCAGTGGGGTGAGGAGCTGGGGGTGCGGTTTTACACAGGACGTTCACAGAAGGGCCTCTAAGAGATGAGATTGAGTTGAAGAGTGAATGATAAAAACAGGTATGGCGAGAACTGGGAAAAGAACATTCCAGACAGATGGGATAGCAAGGACAAAAGCCATGTGATAGGGATAATCTAGATGTTTCCACTAGGATCAGAAAGAATTACAGCATACATCCAGAGTGTGACTGGAGTTTAAGGTCTAAAGCAGCTTAAGTTGGTCTAACACACTGTGGCGGAATTCCTGGATCAGGTGTGCGACTTAATTCTGTTTCGAGGACTGGACTTAAGGACAGGATGAGCACCACTGCAGCCGTTCAGGAAGGCGCACAGCACCCTGTGCTGACAGAGGGTATGGAATGTTCCAGAAGCCAGTGGCTTCCAGAATCAAGAAGGGAGCTGCCCCCCCTGTCAGAGCCATCCTGGGACCTCACTGCGGCGTTCCTGCAGTGCTGAGGACACCCCGGATATTCTCCGAGGCACCCCCTCATGGATGAATTAGACACCCACGTGAAAAGCACGCTCTATCTCCCCCTGTCTCTGTGAGTGTCAGAAGAGCATCCATCATCAAAACTCTGAACATCCAAATAATGTAAACAAAAATGAAGCATTTGTAAATGAGACATGGCTCACAGATGGATCAGAAAATTACAGCTTGGGAAGAGGCAGCTGAAAAGTGTTAGCCCGTAGATGCCAGCAGCATGCACTGAATATAATGTATCAGGGGGAAGGAACCTTACAGAAGAGTTTGCTTCAGGGAGTGATCGTTAGTTCCATCGCGGTTCACATGGTTGGAGTACCTGGTGTGGGTGGAGAACTCAGTTAAGGATAGTTCTGTGAGAAACACACTTACCGGTCCAAATTCAGTAAGTGGACACGGAGACAAAGAGAACAGCGGAGCGAGGCTTTAATGACGGTCTTGCAAGAACGGGTGTCTGGTGAGCAGGCACACCTGGGGAGTTTGGTGCCAGTATTTTATCTCCTAGTGTGCGAGTCCCTCCCCTGGTTGCTCATTGGCTGAGTACTACAGGGCTCACATTCTCTCCTGGACACGTCGCCTAAGCCAGTTATATCTTTCCCTTACATTTGTCTTAATCTTATTGGTATGTTTAAAAAACCCAAACAGGTATAGCCAGGCCCTTATCAATTCCCACCCACCCCCCAACCCTCAGCCTGGGCAGCTTCCTCCATGTGGCCCTTTGTTAATACCTTACTGTTAAAATGTTTAAACATCCTGGTGGGAATAAATCAAATTTTAGGTTTAATGCCCTTTCCTAACAGTTTGACTTAGTGTGACAAGGACAGCCCAGGACAGAACCAGGAGCTAGACACTGAATCCCAGTTCTGTCATCTCCAGTGACTCTGTGACCTGAGCAAGTTTGTAAGCCTCTGTTCTTCAGTATTCTTAGCAAATTAAGGACAGTAAGGAGGTCTGCCTTGGAGTGCCTACCCTACAGGTACACGTAAAAAAAGAGCGGTCCTTTTCAGATGAATATAATAAGCCCACGAAATACAGCAGTTCATGGGTGTTAGTGTTTATGATGGAGCTAAAATCTCTATCAGTGTCAAGGTGTGACGTGTTCAAAGAACAACATTAATAAATACTAGCACTGGTGATGTGCAGATGTGCCAAATCAATGACAGTGAGCCCCCAGGGACTGAAGTTTGGGAAAGAATGAAACAACATTTGCACTATAAAAGGCACATTATGAAGGACTACTCAGAGTTAAGGTGTAATTGGTAATAACAGGGGAAGGATGAAGTAGAGTTCAGTAGGGTTCAGTCCTATAAAGCCAAAGCTTGCAAAGCTGTCACTGGAGCCTCCAGTCCCTTCCAGCAGGGAAGCCGGCTCCAGATAGAACACGAGCCTCGAGTCAGCCAAACAGCAAGGTGCCTTCCGGCCTCTTCTGTTCCACTGCGTTCTTTTAAAATCAAGTCCACTGAAACAAGCCAAAACAAGCCATCTCAAATAGCATGGCTTTCTCTCTTCACAGAAGATAGAACCAAGGTTCTACAGCTACTGCTCATCATGAAAATTTACATTGGTACATTACATGGCACATGAAAACCAGTTTGCCCTATTGTGTCTGTTTTCTAGCCAACCTGAAAGCCATTCTGGGCAGCTAACACAGTTATTCACCCATTCATGGATTCCCCAAATATTTAGAAGTCACTGTGTTCCAGGTACTATGCTGTGTGCTGGGGATACAGTAATGGGTAAAACCAGTGAAGCTCCTACCACCTGGGGAGCTAACAGCCTATGGAGATATCAGAGATTAACCCCAGAATCCCACACTTATTCATAAGCTCTGATAAGCATAAGTTCAAGAAATACAGCATGCTATGAGAACATCTAACAAGGAGATTTGAGGAAAGGTTTTTCTGAGGGAGTGATTAAGCTAAACTATGCAGAATAAGTAAAAGTTTGCCAGGCAACGAGTAGAAGAAGAGCCCAGAGAAGGGGAATAGTTTGTGCCAAGGCCCTGAGGCAGACAGGAGGTAATTCTTGCCAGTAACTGAGAGAAGACCAGCATGGTGCAAGCATAATGTGCAGGGGAAAAAGTAGTATGAAAAAAAGCCAGAGGGGCAAATGAGGGTCAAGTTGTGTGGGGCCTTTTAATCCTGTGTAAGGATGAGTTTTACCCTACATTTAACAGAAAATCTGTGAAGGTTTGGTGCAGGAACTGAATTGTGGTGATGATGGTGGTGATTGTGGTGGGGGATATGTGCATGCTTATGTGAGTGTGTGTGTGTGAAAGAGAGACACCATGGATGGTGTGGGTGGGAGACAAGAGCGGGGAAGGGGAATTACATGACTTGATCAATCAGCATCAACCCAAGATTACCGATGGGTTCTGTTTAGGGGTCAGCAAGCACCAAGGTCATGCAGATTTGGAGCTGGCAAACCAAGTCCAGGTCAAGTTTTGTACTCCTGTGCTGGCTACATGGACCTGAGCCCAGCTCCTAGCTGTGAATTGATGTAATTGGACTAAACAAGACCAGTGGTGGTCTTGACTGGGGCAGCATGGCCCCCATATTTTGGAAGTTTTATCTTGAAGTTTGAGGAATGTTTTTGCTTGCCCTCCCTATCCGGGGGGTGGGGGCAGGGGTGGGATGGGCACCACTGGCATTTAGCAGGTGGGGTCCAGGGAGGGTACACATTCTGCATTGTTCAGGACACCCCCACAATCAAGCATTGTCCTCTGTCCCACACAGCTTTCCAGCATTCCAGAGGCACCATGTTGGTGAAAAGCCTGTTTACGATGATCTGAGTCTAACTCCATTATACACTTAAAGACACAATATTTTTGCATGTTTGTACTGATCAGTGAATTTTTCCAGGAATGAAACCACCATGAAAACTGAGGGCAATGGTATTTTGTTTGCTTTGGAACTTTGCCGAGGGTTGTTCACCCTTTTAGAAAATCAACTCACGAATGACAAAGACGCTCATTGTACTTTCGCCGTAGTCTGTTTGTGTGTGTCTCGTTCTGGGACATTCCTCTTGGACCTGTAAGCATCTGACCTCTTCACTGTGGCTTGTGGAACAGACCTGACCATTTATAGATCAAGCATTTACTATTTTATCGTAAATCACTTTGCTTTTATTTCCCCTTTGTATTAAAATTAGGACATGATATTGATTTTTCTGTGATTATGTGTACAGGTAAATTATAGCATCTATAAATTTTATTTCAGAATAGTAAATGAGGCAGTAGAAAATATTTATTATAAAAAAGAGATAGTGGGTCTAGTAAGGTTGAGAACAACTGAACAAGCCTATTCAGGGGTTCAGAATGCTATGATTTTAGGACTCAAGCTACTTGCTATCTTTGAATAGTCTCTTGGTAACTTTCACATGTAGCAAGTTCTATGTAAAAATTGTACTGAGCTAAATGACCCAAAGAGGTACCAAGGTTGACCAGTGGGAAGTCATGTTGGTATCATTTACCCCCAATATGATCTGATGAGAAGGACGTTAGACCTTTGTGGTTCTCCTCTCCAAAATTTGTAAGCCCAGTCTCCAAAATTTGTAAGCCCAGTCTAATCATGAAGAGGAAAACATCAGATAACTCAAATTGAGTGACATTCTACAAAATGCCTGACCATTACTCCTCAAAACTGTCAAGGTCATGAAAACCAAGGAAGACTGAGAACCTGCCATAAACTAAAGGAGACTTAAGGACACATATGATGTGACACAAATGCAATATAGATCCCAGATGGGATCTTGGAAGAGAAAAAGGATATTCATGGACTATTGAATCAAGTGTGGAGTTTAGTTAATAGTAATGGACCAATGTAAATTTCTTCATTTGGGCAAATGTACAATGGTTGTATAAGATTTTAACCTAGGAGGAGACTGGATAAAGGGTATGCAGGAATTCTCTATACTGTCTTTGCAACTTTTCTATAAATCTAAAATTATTCAAGTTATTCTTTACATCTGATTTTTAAAATATATAGGGATCCCACACTTAAACAGAACTTAGAGGATTTTTCTAAAGCTATAAAATTATCAGCACATGAAAAGACACAATTAAAGCAGAAGAAATGTCATAGCCTCTCTGGACTCTCACACTCCAGGGCCAAAATATGAAGATGACAAAGAAGACAGGGGAACCACTGCCAGTGAACGTAAAGCCTCATGTCCTTAGTGAATATACAAATGCCAAGACATGGTAGAAATGGAGGGAATGGAGTAGGCAGGTCAGTCCGATGAACTGAGACGAAGCTTTTAAGGAGCAGAAAGGCATCGCAAGCAAGACAGAAAGGCTGATTGACAGAAGCAAAAAGAGGGATTAGTAAGCAGACTCTTCTTGGGAAAAGTTTGTGTCAAGCAGTAATGAGATGTGAGGGTAATAAAAATAATAGCAAATATATAGCGCACACTATATATCAGGCATTGTCCCTCATGTTTATGAATGCTCACTCATTTTCTCCTCAAAAGAATCCTGTGACATATGATTATTGCTCCTGTTCTTTTTTTTAAGGTATCATTGATATACACTCTTATGAAGGTTTCACGTGAAAAACATGTGGTTACTACATTCACCCATATTATCAAGTCCCCCCCATGCCCCATTGAAGTTACTGTCCATCTATTGCTCCTATTCTTAATGGGTAAGGAGACACAGAATATTATGTATGCATTAGGTTGCAACCTATGAATTTTGCCATTTTTGTAAGGCAAAAATTTTCTGCTCTTAAAAAGTTCATATGGTTTGACCTAATAAGTAACTTGCCTAAGGCACATGGCTATTTGAGAGGTAGAGCTGGACTTTGAACACTGGGAGCTGACTCAGGAGCTTGGTCTGGGAGCCTCCAAGCTAGGGGGCCTTTTACAGAAATGGCCGGCATTTACTGAGCGTGCTCAGTGAACCAGGCACGAGCTGAAGTTTTACATGTATCAACAACAACTCATTTGTCTTTGCAACAACACTCTTGAGGTAAGTATGATCACCCAATTTATAGTTGAGGAAATTGAAGCCCAGAGAGCTTAAAGTGACCCACTTCAAGGGTTACACAGCTAATAAATGGTGAAGCTGGGATTTGAACCCAGGCTGCTGGCTCCAGAGAGCCTGGGTCCATTGCTCACACCTCTCAGTATTTGTAGGTGGGTGTGGCAGAATTTGGACTGAGACAAGTTTTCACTGCAGTCCCATAATCTGGAGTGGAGAGGCTCTTCCTGTTAAACCTCAAAACTAATGCTAAGAACTTTGCATTTAGTAGGATACACAGCAGGGGGCATTATATTTTCTGGCCAACTCAAAATGAATAACATTGTTATCCTGATGGAACAGAAAATTGACCTCAGTCTCTTCAAAAATAAGCAAGGAATTAAAAGAGAGAATAAAAGACAATGGAGCAAAAGGAGAGAAAGAGAATGTGAAAGATTAGAAGATAGATCATAAAAGGTATTTCAAGTGTTCCTATGCTGAAGGTTTTTGGAATCAACTATTTTATTTGATGAATTGGCTCACTTCTCCCTACTCTCAAATGACTCGCTGGCCATTCAGTGGGCATTTAGTGCTTGGATCTGTTTATAATCAAGTGGTCATGTCATAATGGCCTAATATTCAATCTACTGAATTATATCAGGATTCTCTTAGGCAGAGAAGAAAAAAATAGTCAAATGTTGCTCTCCAGTAAATTAACTATTCTAAATGTCATTTAATAATATGACCTAAAACTTTACTAATTTTAACTTTATTAATTTAACCACATGAATCCAAATTAGCAAGAAAAAAAATCTGAATTACAGAATATTTTACTATCTAATTCCATTTTGTTCACATGTGTTCACTCTCTTAAGTCAGGCCAACTATGGATTGCCTAGCAAGAAGATTCTACAAAAATAAAGAGTTCCAGAATCTAAAGTAACTCCAGTCTTGAGCAATAAGTTATTCAGACTGCCAAATCTACCCAAAAATAGAAACATCCTTAACTTTAGATCTTTAAATCTCAAAATAGAGCAAATTAAGTCCCATGAACCATTGTTTGTGGATCAATATTCTGGGTCAGTTCCTTGGAAATATAACTTAAACTGGAAAAGGGTCTATTTCCTAAGACCTAAACAAGAAATTAATTAAATTCATATGAAAATGTATTTAATTCATTAAATGAAAAGAGTACTACCATGAATATATCACGGCACCACTCGGTCCACTTGGCCCTGTACACCTGCTGAGCAATGTCCATTCTCTTGGATCTTGAAGCATATCACCTGACTGTGACCATCTCCATTGGTCTCAGCTGCTGACACACAGACTTCCACCAGTTGGTAAAGCCAAATCCCTTTGTTTGATATTCCTCGACTCAACATCTCTGGTTCCTGTTGTAATCTAGGACCAGTTGGAGCAGGGCATATCCATGGCAACCATCGATATAACCAATTCCTTCACTCACCTAGTAATGTGAAATAAAAGGCTATCCCCATGACATTCAGCAAAATGGGATTTGGCCTTGTTCATTGCTTATACATTATTTTAGGCTGCTCCTCACCCCCTTCTCAACACAGATCCTACTGCAAAGCCTGCACTATTATGCTAAATAAGCTATCAGTCACGGTTGGTACAAATGGCTATGTCTAAGCAAACTCGTTATTCTCCGGCCCATCTACACACTCTCGTGAAATGGAGACATCTCTGTTTCTGTGGGATAAAAACAGGCTGTTTACACAGTTAACTGGGCTAAATGAGACCTGAAGAGAACTTAAGTGGAATCTCAGAGCCTGTGGGATGAAGTACCTTATGCAATGCACTATAAACAATACTTCTGGGCCTGGAATTGTTCATGACCCTCCCAAAGAATATCCGTTTACTCATTTCCAAAGGCACCATCAGACAATAAATAAAGTAAAAATTGGGTTTTTTAATTTCTCTCATTGTATCTGTGGTGGTAAATACATCATTGTGTATTTATCATTGTCAACTTACATTGAATGTATTATCCACATAGATGTAGTTCTTAAGTGAGCATGTTGGCCAGAAATCATTTATGGTCGAACTTAACTTGCAGGTGTCTTTATAACATGGAAAAATTGTGTTACCTATGGCCTTTTGAGAGCCACTGACCCAGACAAAAGAATGAAACACAAGGAAAGTCTCTGTGCAGATGTCTGGGCATTCAGGCCATTTTGACTTTAACATAATTGTCAACTCCCTCACCAGCGAGAAATAGCACAATGTGGCAGTTAAGGTGATGGAATCAGGTGTGAATCCAGGCTCTGACGCCCCTTACTAACTGAATGTCATTGGGCAAGTTTACTCATCTGTAATATGGGCATCATAGTACCTATTTGTTAGGGACTCAGTTGTTTCCCTCCCCAAATCATGTGTTAAGTCCCTAACCCCCAATGTGACCATGTTGGGACCTTTGGAAGGTGATTCGTTTTGATGTGATCATGAGGGTAGGTGCCCTTAAAAGGCGCAGCAGAGAGCTTACTTCCTCTCTCTCTGCCACAGTGAGAAGTTAGGCCCCTGACAGCCAGGAATAGGACACTCACTGGGAATCTGAATCAGCTGGCAGCTTGATCTTGGCCTTCCCAGCCTCTAGAATTGTGAGAAATATATGTCTGTTGGGTCAGCCACCCAGTCTATGGTATTTTGTAATGGCAGTTTGAGCAAACTAAGGCACTATCTTATTTTTTTTCTCATTTTCTCATACATATTTTTTCTTGTTTTTTTTTTTATGAGCTGAAATTTATAAAGCATGCATAGTAAAGCCTGGAATATAGCAAGGGCTTTATTAATTGTTTTTCAAATGAAATTTTAAAAACTCTAAGGTATTTCTTACAGGATATCTGCCATTTTGTCTTCATGATGAAGCTTTATAAACCTTAATAACTTTTTAAAACTGTGTTTGTCATTATGACAATCAAATGAACTAATACATGTAAAAACATGGGGCATAGAATCTGACACACCCATCTGTAAGATGGCTGTAACCTCCACTGTTTGCTACATAATTATAAATGCCTGCTGTACTTTGATTTGGAACTTGTTTCCTCAGAGCCATATCAGCTGTTCTTTAAAAAGTTGTAGAGAAATACTTGGCAATCTGCCTTATGTCTGTCTAAGTTGGTATGTCCTACTGTGGCCCCAAGTAACAGTGATATACTCATGCCATTGGACATTGGTTTTACATTGCCTTAGGTTGAATTGCATTGTATACCGGGGTTGGATTGTAGTCAGGTCATATGTTAAATGCATGCAGAAGGCTCCTCCTGTAAATCTTGTTAGCTAACTTAGCAATCAAGTTGGACTTGACCTGGTAACATTTAGCTCTCCTCCCCTTCCCCTTCTCTCTCTCCAGGGAGGGGGTGGTGGTGTCAGAGCACATATACATGTCATTGCTGAGCATGCAGCATAGAGCTTGCACCTTAATCATCCTTTTTACTAAATAGTTGTACAAAATAGAGAGAAAGAATGAACATTCAGTTACAAACTCCCCAGGTTTGCAACCTATGAGCTGGTCCACCAGAACCCAGAGAATAGCGTTTATTTCACAATTAGGCAAGGGATATAGTGGGAAAAGCCCAGCTTGTTTTCTTTCTGTATAGGACCCAGAAACCAGCCAATTTTATACTGCCTGTGGTCTAGTTTTCAGATTTTCCCACAGGTCTATTCAGACCAACTGGGCCAAAGGAAATGCTACCACATAGTGTTTTTGAGAATGGAGCTTCATGAAGCATAACCTTATTAAAAATAAGATGGCCATATTTTCAAAAAACAAACATAGGCCAACTTTCACACATTACTAGTTTGCGCTTTGTACAATCACCAAGTGAAGTATCTTACTTTCAAATATGCTAATCAACATAGTCCACTCAATTGATCATTCATGAAAACAGCAACTTCTTTGGTGTGTGTGTGGTTTGTGTCCAGGTCTAAGAGAAAAATATAGATTTTTATATAAATCATGTAGTTTGTTAAAATAGAAGTAACAACCTTCCTTCCCATCTTCATGAAGAAAGGAAATGAGAACCTAAGTCCACTTTCTCTTCACCTACTTGTGATGGATGTGCATATTCTGAGTAAAACTAGCAATTTTTCAGACTAACTGCTGGCTCTAGGTTTTGGTTGGGCTTCCCACCTCTGGAAAGCTTAAGGCACTTAAGGAATGGAGGGATTTACCTGTGCCTAAGCTTACTGTTCCTTGACACTGCAGGTGTAGCAAGCAAAAAAACAAAAAAAAGAGGTTTGCAGTAAGCAGCAGCCACTAAGAAGCTTAGCTGCAATGAGAAAAGCTGGGATTGTGCTCTGAAGTCATCAGGAAGAAACTGGTTCCCTCTCCCAAGCCTCATGCTGTAATGGTTTTCTCTCTTTACAAAAGTTGATTTTGCTCAAATCACATTAGAAATCAGCTTTCCCTCAGCGGGCTGCTGTTTAGCCAAGAAAGGCAGGCTAGTTGTTGATGTGGGTGGGATGGAAAGAAAGCCTGAGACAGCCCCGGCACTGGTTTTCATTAGCCCTCCATTTCTTCATGGTAGATGCAGAAGGGAGGCTGAGAGTTGCCATTACAGACTGCAGAGAACCAAAATTCAGCTGGCTTCAGTTCTCCTACCTGGGGACAGGGGGTTGACCCCTAGTTCATTCACGAGTGTTGGTGATCTATTGGGAAAAACAAGCAATAAAGAGAGGGCTTAGTTAGAATAAGAAACCATCAGGCAGGTGCTAGACAGGCTGAAGGGGAATTACTATGTCTTCAGGCAATAAAGGAGGACAGTAAATAATAATGCCTTGTCATGATCTGATTGGATCCTGGGAGGTCTTTCCAAAGGCCCCATGATTCTCTGTCTCACTCCACCCATTAGCTCTCTTTCCTCTTCTCCAGCTACTTTCCTCTGCATCACTTTAGACACTTCATCCTTCTTGCCCTGCCTTACTCCTTTCTTCCACAGCACTGATCACCTGCTAACATGCCACTTAGTTCGCTTATTTATTATGCTCTTGTTTATTTTCTGTCCATCCACCTCCACCACCACCTCTTTCCCAACATGGGCTCTGGAAGGACAGGGAACTCTGATATTTCATTCACTGGTCTATCCCAAGCATCTCACACAGTGTCTGGCATAGTAGGGGCTCCATACATACTTGCTGAATGAATGATGAGGGAAGCTGGGCATGTATCATCACCATTATTACTATGATTTCTATTATTATTTTATTTTATCAGGCTTAGATATGAGGAAACTGAGGTTCAGCCACATTAATTGACTAAATACTGCATAAATGGCCAGATATCAGATCTAGGACTCAAACTGAACCCACCCAAGGTTAGTGCCTTGTGTCTAGTGACTTCAAAGAATGATTTAGTAAGATGGATCAGTTATGGAAAGAGCCCAAAACAGGAAATGAATGATAATGTGATTATTTAAAATATCCAGATCATAATTAACAGCAAAATGCCTTTCCCACCCTGTCCCTTTCTCCATCTCCCACCCTGCTTCTTCATTTGACTGGCATCCGAGTTTCTTATTTTGAACAGATAACTCCTTCAAGATGAAAGTGTTTGTTTATTTTATTTTAACTGATGTGTGTCAGTTTTGCTCTGGGAAAGAAAAGTTGTTACTCTACTGCATAAGGTAGATGTTGTTATACAACTATTTTATTATATTAATAATGTTTATATTCAGCATACAGTTGGACTCTATTCATAATGTGACAGCAAGTGACAGGCACTGGAATCTGAGTCTGCCCACAGCAGTTTAGGGTTAATCAGAACATGGACTATGATCTGGATTCTTTGCTGTTTGAAGAGCATTAGTTAAAGTGTGAAAACACAATTTTTGACAGTAAACAGAGATGTGTGGGCAGCCTGGTCTTAAAGCAAAAAAGAGAGAGGACAGAAAAAACAGACCTGGGACCTAAGGGCAGCGAGGGAATGAGAGGCACTAGGACAGAAGCGTGCCAGCAGTTCAGAGCCAGGACCATGAGCTGTGAGTACAAGTAAATTTCTTGCATGGTCGCCGCCAGGGAATTTGTAAATAATGTCAGTGGAAGCTTGTGTTTGCTTATAAATGCATTGCTGAGTGTTAGGGGCCACATTGATTACCTCCCTTGATGTCCTATAACCCCAGGGCGGCAATCCAACGGGAGTCAGTGGGAGCCATGGATCATTGTTGTGGAGCTGGTGCAGCCCGGTGTTCCTGACGTACATCCGCACACAGGCACGCACAGAGCCGAGGCTCACTGGACTGATGCTTCTCAGCGCAGAGAGCCCTAAGGGAAGGTTGCTGGTTTCTTTTTACAGAAAACAAAGTTTCTTACTTGTTCAGATATCTTATAGGATAGATGTACGGGTTTCTGAAAAATCATGCAGTTCTTTTCAAACAAAAACAAGAAGCGTATTCCTTAGCTCGTGATACGGCAGCTAAGGTGGTATGGACCCCCAGGGCAGCCTCCCACGGCTAATGCAGTGATAATGGAGTTGAGCTCCCTGGCCCTGTGATGGAAGGGCCGCTCTTTCCTGCCCCCGCAGCTCTGGAAGGCCTATCGTTGCAACATGAGGAGTGGTGATGAGAAATCGTAGTCAGCAGTTACAGTGGAAGTGGACAGGAGCATAAAACTCTGGGAGAGGAAATCATTTATTTGACTTTTTCCCTGATTTTTTTTTCATTTTTGGTGTGAAAAAGAAAAAAGCTTATCTTATTTTGTTTAAGCAAATATCAAAAGGAACGAGGTGAGCCCTCAGTAAATTTGTAAGTCAAACTATTTTTATTTCCACCCTTCCAGCCCTTCCCCGGGCCGCCTCCTCCCTTCTCCCCAGCTCTCACCCTAATTGCCACAAGTTCCCGAGCTCCGGATCAGTGCCTCCTCTGATGAAACTACTAGGCTGAGAAGCTGATTCTCCCTAACGCGCTAATGACTGTGTCCTCGACAGGAGAAAAATGTTGATTACAAGAAAACGAAACTCACTCAAACTAGTTTAAAGAAAGATTGACTATAAGCGTGTAAGAGGAAATCTCAAAGACACCCAAAGGATGCACCGAGCGAGCCACGCTGCGGCTGCCTCCGCTGGGGGCCTGGCTGGTGGGTCTGTGCGGACCCAGGGAGTCCGCCGAGTTTCAGACTTCCGGGAAGATGGCGGTGTGAGCAGGGCGGCAGAAATCTCCTCCCAACACTATATTTATCTACGAAAACACAGCAAATACATCTATTCCTAAAAGAGAGACGAGAATACACAGAAAAGCGCACAGCGTGCAGCTACACTGGTGAGCACTCAACACCCCAAGAGGCGGAGCAATAAAGGGCCCTGCGGGGCGGCGCAGTCACAGCTGTGGAATAGTGGGGCAATAGCGCCACCTACAGCATTCCCACAGAATCTACGTCCGGTGGGCATCTTTTTTTTGTTTTTTTTGTTTTGTCTTGCTTTTTGTTTTGTTTTTGTTTTTTCTTTTCTTTCTTTCTTTCTTTTTTTTCTTTTTTTTTTCCTCTTTTTTTTTCTTCTCTTTTTAAAGTCTTAAAGAGCCCAGCTGACATACGTGGCAACTATCAGTGACCAATTATATAGCCATGAAAAGACAGAGGAATATGGTTCAGACCAAAATCAACCAGACAACCCCAGAGAGGGAGTCTGAAGGGATGGAAATGCACAGTCTTCCTGAAAAAGAATTCAGAATAAAAGTCATAACCATGCTGATGGACCTACAGAGAAATGTGCAAGAGCTGAGGGAGGAAGTGAGGGAACTGAGGAAAGACAATACAGAAATCAGACAAGCGATCGACGGGCTTAACAGCAGAATGGATGAGATGCAAGAGACTGTTAATGGAATAGAAAACAGAGAACAGGAGTACAGAGCAGCTGAGGCAGAGAGAGATAAAAGGATTTCTAGGAATGAAAGAATATTAAGAGAACTGTGTGACCAATCCAAACGGAACAATATTCGCATTATAGGAGTACCAGAGGAAGAAGAGAGAGAAAAAGGGATAGAAAGTGTCTTTGAAGAAATAATTGCTGAAAACTTTCCCTCGCTGGGGAAGGAAGTAGTCTCGCAGTCCACCGAAGCTCATAGATCTCCCAACACAAGGGACCCAAGGAAGACAACACCAAGACACATAATAATTAAGATGGCAAAGATCAAAGATAAAGACAGGGTATTAAAGGCAGCTAGAGAGAGAAAAAAGATCACCTACAAAGGAAAACCCATCAGACTATCATCAGACTTCTCAACAGAAACCTTACAGGCCAGAAGAGAATGGCATGATATATTTAACGTTATGAAACAGAAGGGCCTCGAACCAAGAATATTGTATCCAGCACGATTATCATTTAAATATGATGGAGGGATTAAACAATTTCCAGACAAACGAAAGTTGAGAGAGTTTGCCTCTCATAAACCACCACTACAGGATATCTTAAATGGACTACTCTAGATGGAGGCACACCTAAGGCTAAAAAGATGTCACCAGAGAAAATAAAATCATAGCAAAGAAAGCAGACCATCCAAATACTAACTAAAGGCAAAGAATAAAACACCTATTATAGAAAGAATGGAGGAGGAGGAATAAGAAGGGAGAGAAATAAAGAAACATCAGACTGTGTTTACAATAACTTAACAAGAAAGTTAAGTTAGATTGTTAGATAGTAAAGAAGCAACCCTTGAACCCTTGGTAACCACGAATCTAAAGCCAGCAATGGCAATAAGTACATACCTATCAATAATCACCCTAAATGTAAATGGACTGAATGCACCAATCAAAAGACACAGAGTAACAGAATGGATAAAAAAGCAAGACCCATCTATATGCTGCCTACAAGAAACTCACCTCAAATCCAAAGATATACACAGACTAAAAGTGAAGGGATGGAAAAAGATATTTCATGCAAACAACAAAGAGAAAAAAGCAGGTGTTGCAGTACTTGTATCAGACAAAATAGACTTCAAAACGAAGAAAGTAGCAAAAGATAAAGAAGGACATTACATAATGATAAAGGGGTCAGTCCAACAAGAAGATATAACCATTATAAATATATATGCACCCAACACAGGAGCGCCAGCATATGTGAGACAAATACTAACAGAATTAAAGGAGGAAATAGACAGCAATGCATTCATCTTAGGAGACTTCAACACACCACTCACTCCAGAGGACAGATCAACCAGACAGAAAATAAGTAAAGACACAGAGGCACTGAACAACACACTAGAACAGATGGACCTAACAGACATCTACAGAACTCTACACCCAAAAGCAACAGGATACACATTCTTCTCAAGTGCACATGGAACATTTTCCAGAATAGACCACATACTAGGCCAAAAAAAGAACCTCAGTAATTTCAAAAATATTGAAATCCTACCAACCAACTTCTCAGATCACCAAGGTATAAAACTAGAAATAAATTTTAGAAAGAAATCAAAAAGGCTCACAAATACATGGAGACTTAACAACACTCTCCTAATTAATCAATGGGTTAACGACCAAATCAAAACAGAAATCAAAGAATATATGGAGACTAATGACAACAACAACACAAAGCCACAACTTCTGTGGGACGCAGCAAAGGCAGTTCTAAGAGGAAAGTATATTGCAATCCAGGCCTATTTAAAGAAGGAAGAACATTCCCAAATGAATAGTCTAAAGACACAATTACTGAAATTGGAAAAAGAAGAACAAATGAGGCCCAAAGTCACCAGAAGGAGGGACATAATAAAGATTAGAGAAGAAATAAATAAAATTGAGAAGAATAAAACAATAGAAAAAATCAATGAAACCAAGAGCTGGTTCTTTGAAAAAATAAACAAAATAGATAAACCCCTAGCCAGACTCATTAAGAGAAAAAGAGAATCTACACACATAAACACAATTAGAAATGAGAAAGGAAATATCACGACAGACCCCACAGAAATACAAAGAATCATAAGAGAATATTATGAGAATCTATATGCTAACAAGCTGGAAAACATAGAAGAAATGGACAACTTCTTAGAAAAATACAACCTTCCAAGACTGACCAAGCAAGAAACAGAAAAACTAAACAGACCAATCACCAGTGACGAAATCGAATTGGTAATCAAAAAACTACCCAAGAACAAAACCCCTGGGCCTGATGGATTCACCTCTGAATTCTACCAGACATATAGAGAAGAAATAACACCGATTCTCCTTAAAGTTTTCCAAAAAATAGAAGAGGAGGGAATACTTCCAAACTCATTCTATGAAGCCAGCATCACTCTAATACCAAAACCGGGCAAAGACCTCACCAAAAAAGAAAATTACAGACCAATATCCCTGATGAACGTAGATGCAAAAATACTCAACAAAATATTAGCAAACCGAATTCAAAAATACATCAAGAGGATCATACACCATGATCAAGTGGGATTCATCCCAGGGATGCAAGGATGGTACAACATTCGAAAATCCATCAACATCATCCACCACATCAACAAAAAGAAGAACAAAAACCACATGATCATCTCCATAGATGCTGAAAAAGCATTTGACAAAATTCAGCATCCATTCCTGATTAAAACTCTCAACAAAATGGGTATAGAGGGCAAGTACCTCAACATCATAAAGGCTATATATGACAAACCCACAGCTAACATCATACTTAACGGCGAGACGCTGAAAGCTTTTCATCTAAGATCGGGAACAAGACAGGATGCCCACTCTCTCCACTGTTATTCAACATAGTACTGGAGGTCCTAGCCACAGCAATCAGACAAAACAAAGACATACAAGGCATCCAGATTGGTAAAGAAGAAGTCAAATTGTCACTATTTGCAGATGACATGATACTGTACATAAAAAACCCTAAAGATTCCATTCCAAAACTACTAGAACTAATATCTGAATTCAGCAAAGTTGCAGGATACAAAATTAACACACAGAAATCTGTTGCTTTCCTATACACTAATGATGAACTAACAGAAAGAGAAATCAGAAAAACAATTCCATTCACAATTGCATCAAAAAGAATAAAATACCTAGGAATAAACCTAACGAAGGAAGTGAAAGACCTGTACTCTGAAAACTACAAGACACTCCTAAGAGAAATTAAAGAGGA
The DNA here is from genome assembly GCA_032199065.1 of Smutsia gigantea. Taxonomy (NCBI): domain Eukaryota; kingdom Metazoa; phylum Chordata; class Mammalia; order Pholidota; family Manidae; genus Smutsia; species Smutsia gigantea. Next base: position 167,757 of record JAVSCE010006135.1, read on the forward strand.
CACTAACAAATGGAAATGCATCCCATGCTCTTGGCTAGGAAGAATAAATATTGTCAAAATGGCTATACGACCTAAAGCAATCTACAGATTCAATGCAATCCCTATCAAACTACCAACAGCTTTCTTCAATGAACTGGAACAAATAATTCTAAAATTCATATGGAACCACAGAAGACCCCGAATAGCCAAAGCAATCCTGAGAAGGAGGAATAAAACAGGGGGAATTACACTCCCTGACTTCAAGCTCTACTACAAAGCCACAGTAATCAAGACAATTTGGTATTGGCACAAAAACAGACCCACAGACCAGTGGAACAGAATAGAAAATCCAAACATTAACCCAAACATATACAGTCAATTAATATTTGATAAAAGTGCCTTGGATATACAATGGGGAGATGACAGCCTCTTCAGCAGCTGGTGTTGGAAAAACTGGACAGCTACATGTAAGAGAATGAAACTGGACTACTGTCTAGCCCCATACACAAAGGTAAACTCAAGGTGGATCAAAGACCTGAATGTAAGTCATGAAACCATAAAACTCTTAGAAAAAAACATAGGCAAAAATCTCTTGGACATAAACATGAGCAACTTCTTCATGAACATATCTCCCCGGGCAAGGGAAACAAAAGCAAAAATGAACAAGTGGGACTATATCAAGCTGAAAAGCTTCTGTACAGCAAAGGACACCATCAGTAGAACAAAAAGACATCCTACAGTATGGGAGAATATATTCATAAAAAACGTATCTGATAAAGGGTTGACATCCAAAATATATAAAGAACTCATGCACCTTAACAAACAGAAAGCAAATAATCCAATTAAGAAATGGGCAGAGGACATGAATAGACACTTCTCCAAAGAAGAAATTCAGATGGCCAACAGGCACATGAAAACATGCTCCACATCGCTCATCATCAGAGAAATGCAGATTAAAACCACAATGAGATATCACCTCACACCAGTGAGGATGGCCAACATCCAAAACACAAAACAACAACAAATGTTGGCGAGGATGTGGAGAAAAGGGAACCCTTCTGCACTGCTGGTGGGACTGCAAATTAGTTTAACCATTGTGGAAAGCTGTATGGAGGTTCCTCAAAAAACTCAAAATAGAAATGCCATTTGACCCAGTAGTTCTCCTCCTAGGAATTTACCCTAAGAATGCAGCAGCCCAATTTGAAAAGGACAGATGCACCCCTATGTTTATTGCAGCACTATTTACAATAGCCAAGAAATGGAAGCAACCTAAGTGTCCATCAGTAGATGAATGGATAAAGAAGATGTGGTACATATACACAATGGAATATTATTCAGCCATAAGAAGAAAACAAATCCTACCATTTGCAACAACATGGATGGAGCTAGAGGGTATTATGCTCAGTGAAATAAGCCAAGCCGAAAAAGACAAGTATCAAATGATTTCACTCATATGTGGAGTATAAGAACAAAGAAAAAATACTGAAGGAACAAAACAGCAGCAGACTCACAGAACCCAAGAACGGACTAATAGTTACCAATGGGAAAGGGACTGGGGAAAATGGGCGGGAAGGGAGGGATAAGAGGGAAAAAGGGGCATTACGATTAGCAGATGTAATGTTGGGGGGGCACGGGGAGGGCAGTACAACTCAGAGAAGACAAGTAGTGATTCTATAGCATCTCACTACGCTGATGGACAGTGACTGTAATGGGGTTGGTGGGGGGCTCCTGATGAAGGGGTAGGTTAATAACCATAATATTGCACATGTAATTGTAGATTAATGAGAATAAAATAAATTATATTTAAAAAAAAGAAGGGAAAATGGTACATAGGGATGACTAAAAGACATGTGGTCAGTTTATTGTCCTGCATATTCCAACATTTTACCTTGGATTAGCCCAGATCACCAGTAAGTTTAGTACCATACAACATTATTCCCTCATGCCCAGAAAATTATTTTTACTGAAGTTTAATTTGCTGTTGTATCACAAACCAAAAAGAGGAATGTTGTAAGAAATGGCTTTATAATTTAACCCTGACTTAAGCCAAAGGAATACTCATTTTAGTGTTATAGCCTAAATGTCTAACAATAGACAATTTGCTAAATAAATTATGGCATATCCACATGATGAAATACTATGCAGCCATTCAGAACAGTATTATAGAAGAATATTTGATGACCAAGAAAATATTCATGTAATGTATGTGTAAGTGGAAAAAAATAGAATATAAAACTTTAAAAATAACTGAATAATTACTGAAAGCTCTGTGCTGGGTGCTTTATATTTTGTAGTTCATTCTAAGTTTGAGGAAAGAGAGACACAGAGACATAAAGTAACTTGCCTGATGTCACAGGGCTAATAAGTAGTAGGATTGGGAAATCAGCTGTTTTATATGAACCCAAACTTAGTTCTGAGCCCACATTTTAACCAATGTGCTACACAGCCTCTGGCAGATGGTATAATGTAATCCCTTAAAAAAAATGTTGCATGTGAATCTGTATATAATATATACTCATTTTTTAAAGAAAAAAAACAGGAAAACCAAACTGTTAAAGTGATTTCATCTTATATTTACTTATCTATATTTTCTATATTGAACATGTAGTATTTAGTATTAATGAAATTAAAAAGTCATTTTTAAAAGAAACAGCACATTAAAAAACTGGTGCAGTTTTTTGAATTACAAAGTTACAGTGATTAAGACAGCATGGTATTGGCACAATAGACAAGAATAATTTGGTATTACCCATTAAAGTTGAAGATAGGCATACCCAGTGACCCAGCAATTCCATTTCTAGGTCTGCACCCTACAAAAACTGATATTTATGCGCCAGGGTCCATGTTCAGGAATGGCATTATCATCAGCAGTAGAATGGATAAATAAATTGTCATATTTGTTCATGCAGTTAAATACTATACAGCAACAAATATGAATAAATTACTTCTGTGCATGTGGCATACGTGACTTTTAAAATAATTTTGGGAGAAGGAAGCAAAACACAAAAGTATATACAGCACAATTCCATTTACATAAAATTGAGTATTTCATGGGTGGTAAAATGAGAAAGAAAGAAAGAAATCAGTGGTTAACATTACAAAGTCAAGATAGTAGTTAGCCAAGGAGGGAAAGAGAAGGCTGGGGCGGTGGGGAGGCCACCTGTGGGGGTGCTTTTGAGCTGCTGGCAGTGGTCTTTTTCATGTTATGCCGGTTCTTACACAGATGCTTGCTTTGTAATTTCCCATTAGCTATATGTCCATATTTTAAGCCCTTTCACATGTGTGCTATATACTACAAGTGAAGTGAAACAGGGTTCAGAAAGCCCAGTGCAGTGAAACTTGAATTAACAGTAAGGATATTTATGAAGGCCTGCAGGAGGAGGTATTCTCAGGATCAGAAATAGTTGGCCATCTCCTAATGTGCTAATCTTTATTATTAGCTAGTAGACTCTGATTCCTTGTTACTTGTCTTTGTTACGTCTTTGCTGTTGGAAAACTCAGAGCCAAATTTGTGTTATGTGTGCAGCAAATCACATGACCAGCATCTGTTGTCTGGACCTTACTCCTGCCCTCATCCTACTTTTATTTTCTTTATTTTCCTTCCCTTTACTCTTATTTCCTCATTTAAATAAATAATTTATATATGTATATATATTATATCTGAAGCTACCCTTACCAGAAAGACTACAAATACATATGTTTGATTTAAGTTAATATCTATATTCCCTACGTACCTTCAGACATTGGACAAGAAAAGGAATATACCACGTATGTCTTTGGTACCAGGGGAATTTTCACTGAAATTGATTTCCTTGCAAAAGAGAATCTACCAAGGCACAATCCTTTCCTTTCAATGTTGAGTTGGCTCTACTTGTTACTGTTATATTTCCTGACTGAGTTTGACCTGCCTATGTGTTTTCTGTTTAAAGGGAACTACAGTGTGCACAGCCAGTTGCCTTCAGCTTCATAAGCGAGCAGAGAGGATCGCATCAGTCCTTGGTGATAAGGGACATCTGAATGCGGGAGACAATGTGGTGTTGCTCTATCCGCCTGGTAAGTGTTGGGTTGGTAGACTAAACTTAAGCCCATAAGCCCCACGGCCAGATGACAAACTGTAAGAGGACAGGGATTCAGGGCCGTAGACAGGACCATGTAGGCTGAGTGCTTCCCAGCTCCAGGACACAGGCACACAGGCTGAGGTGGGAGCCCAGGTGCAGTGGCTCTGCTGGAACCACATGGGTCTCATCTCTTGTATTTTCTGTATGCTATCTAGGATAATTCCTGGCACTATGGTAACTATTGAATGAGTGAATGAAAAGACTTCTGACCTTTGGAAACTCTCAAAAGAGATGCCTTGTTTCTAGGATTGTTGAGGAACTGAACCATTTCACCCAGTTCCAAATGTGCACAACCTCTTTTGACACCACATTCTTCATATGCTTGATGTCTAGCATTCCAAGATTTTTGCTGTTTTCTTCTTCCTTGCTCTAATTTAATTCAGTAACTTCCTCACAGTAACAGGGACTCAGAATTACTGGATGTCAGTTTGGTGTAAATATTCAGACTTTCAGTGAAATACCTGAGTTGTCCCTTTCTTTATTCTCCTGCCACTTAACTCTCTCATACGTCTAGCCTTCTTTTGGTCTTTTATCCCCCCTTACTTCTTTTTGTTCTGTGACCCTTCCTATGCTATTTTATTGACATTGATACTAAGATTTCTGAAAAGGTTGTCTGGCAAAGGAATCCATCCTGCAGTATTCCTGTGCGACCTGCAGTATTCCTGTACGATTGTCTCCCATCTCCCAGTTAATGACATGGTGATGGGGCAGAGCACTGCCTGAGAAGGCCGCTCTCCATGCCCTCCTATTGCAGTCTTCTTCACAGTGAATCACACCTTGTCTCCCTAAAACCTGCACCCACTGAGGGAGTCACATCTCAGAAGTCTCATTGCTCTTCACTATATAGCAGCCCTCTAGATTATTTCAAGAAAGCTGAGGCGTTCCTCATCCCTTCTTTCCCCATTCTTTTATTTCCCACATTAAGCAGCCCTAATTTATGCAGTTTTTGTCTCCTAAGCAGCACCAAATAATGATACCAAAATACCTTCCATAAGAAGCCTGTCAAGAGTTTTCTTTAATTCTGTCTTCCTCTCTTTTTATTTATTCTTGGCTTCTCTATAGTCGAAGGTTTTTTTTGATGCTTCCTTTTTTACCTTCAATTCCTTCTTAATTTAAAAGGTTTCTTCTGCTAGTGTCTCTGTTAAGTTGTGGTCTAAATAACCCATCTGGCACATGATTTAATAAATTGCTGCATAAATAAAAGATCTGCCTGTTAGTTTCTCAGTGACCGTAGGCAGCTAAGTGATTCTGTCTTGCAGGCATCGAGTTAATCGCTGCGTTCTACGGCTGCCTGTATGCGGGGTGCATACCTGTGACCGTCCGGCCTCCTCATGCTCAGAACCTCACTGCCACATTGCCCACTGTCCGCATGATTGTTGACGTAAGTGCCAAATGTATTTTGCCTTATCTTTGTCTTCTAATCCAGTCAGACAACTAAGGATCCTTACTAATTTTCCAATTCTGTTGAGTCAGCAAATCAAATCTGTCTTCTGAAAACTCCATCCATTTCCTTTATCTGGCCAAGTGACCAGCACTCTCAGTGAAGGAGGATGGGAATGCGATTATTGGTGAGCTGTAGAATTGTTTCTTTATCATGAACATTAAAAGGGGGTGAAGCCATCATTTGTAATTCTCCATTAGCCTTGTTTTTTTTCCCCTTCCTAAAAAATGTTCTGATATTTTTTCTGCATAGTAACCAAGGTAATTTTACATGCCAGACTGAATTCTCACCAGTGTCAGGTCATTTTTATTTTGGTTGGTTTTATAAATTCACTTGGTATAGTACTGAAAGATGTCCAAATCTTGCTCTGGAGGTGGTAGACATTTCTACAGGATATGAAAATGGAGAAAAGTAAGATAAATCTGTACATCATATCCTAATGTACTTTAGAGCAAAGAGTTACAAAATCCAAATTTATGTAATATTTGTTTCTCTTAGAACTGCTGCTCCGTCAGCAACTGGAGCCTGTACTAGAAAAACCATAGGTGATGTCATTACAAAATCCAATTCAGCAAAATGCACTGGTTATATTCTGCAAAACAGGCCAGAACAGCAGGGAGAAGGGTTTCCTTCCATTGGCGCAGTTTATGGGAGAAGCTGGTCACCTGCATTTCCCTGTGCCGGTGTGTGTGCAGGAGAGTTTCGTTTCTGTGGGAGCACAGAGCCGCTCAGATTCAGGATATGTTCTAGGTCCATAAGTTTCACCATTCACCAGATTGTTGGAAACACTAACTCCTTTGGAGATGATCCCCTGACTCCTTTCCTTCCCTGAACACCACAAAGTCCATCTTCTTCATTTTATTATGGGCTTCATGAATCCAAGAGATTTGGAGATTCATACTGAGATTATAGCTATGAAATACTTTGGCATCACTGTTGTAAACAGTAACTTGCATTGTGAACAAGTGCATCATTCTGAGACAGTGAAGCATAACACATTTCCAGGACAAGTGTAAGGGGAAACACTGAGCTCCTGTGTGTGTTCTTTGAAAATTGATACTGTCCAGTATGGTGTGGGAGTTGCTCTTAGCAGGGCCAGAGCCTGTGGTGCTCCCTGGGGGCTCAGCCTCCTGGTGCTTATTTCTGTTCATGTGTTCTAGGTTAGCAAAGCAGCCTGCATTCTCACCACACAGACCCTAATGAGGTTACTGAGGTCCCGAGAGGCAGCGGCAGCTGTGGATGTGAAAACCTGGCCAACCATCATTGATACAGGTGACGAGGAGATTTGTCCAGAGCTGTTGAAGGAGAAAGAACATTCACTCCCTGAGACTTCCTAAATTCTCATGCCAAAGATGTTTGTGTGGCTCTTAGGTTGCAGCATATTCCATCTGCTAAGACAGAGGCAAAACTTAATATCTAGTCAACTTGTGTTTCCAAAGAGCTGGGTACTATGGAACTAGGTCCCAAGAAGCAGACTGCAGTATACTAAGAACTCTTGAAACAAAAAGTGTCTTTGCTCTTATTCTTGGCACCAGCAAACAGTGGTTAGGTTCTGTCGATGTGACCACGTACACATAAAGCCACATAAAATATTGAGAAGATCTGATCCTTGACTTCCAGATGTGATACAGTTGAAACAGCACTGGACTAGGAGTCATAAGACCTGGTTCTAGTTGGAACTATTTTTATCTTCATTTTACAGATAAGAAAACTGAGGCACAGGGAGGGAGGGGAAGTAAGTGGCAGAGCTGAAATTCAAACCCAGTCAGTTGGGCTCCATTCCCAACCTTTTAACCATTAATCTCCTCCCTACCTGTTTGTGGACCACAGTGTCACTTCAGGACGTGTATATGGGTTTCAGTGCAGGGTGACACGTACTGGCTGCCAGGTGCGGAACTCAGATTTTTTGCATTTGTTACTTAAGGACATAGCCACAGTCATAATAATGTGTGACACAGATGGACTGAGTTGGTGGTAACAATGCAGACAGATCTACTATGGTTATTGGACTCAATATTGGAAGACCTGAATTGTGGGCTGGGATATAGACAACAGAAAGTTTTCTTAGGCACATGAATGACCCTACCCCACACAAGGCGGGGGTAGAAGGTGACAGAGAAAATCTTTGGTTTGACCAGAGGTGGGCACCCAGTGACACAGAGATTTAAGAGGCAGAATTATTTCTTGACCCAGAAAGCCAAAGCAGCCACTGAAGAGGCATGGTTGGGGCCAGGGAAATCTTTGACATCCTTGGTTTTGACATACTTATAAAGCAGATTTGGAGGAAGGGAGAGGTATGTAAATAAATGAGCAAGGAAATAACTCCTAATTCTAGGTTATCATTCTTTAAAATCTCCATGTTATTAACTTGGAGAAAAATAACTTTTAAAGCAGTCCTTGATTAGTATTACATGTACTAAACTGTAAATAGTGAAGTTTAACTTGGAACCAGTGTGATAACAACTGAAGTTTTTTGAGCTTTTTAAGTTGTTTTAAAAGTTTTTGGGTGAATTAACTTCGTAACAATTTCCATGAGGATAAATACTGTTACCATTTTAGAGCTAATGAAGGAGACGCAAAGAGGTTACATAACTAAAATCACATCCCGATAAATGGCTGAGCTGGGATTTGAACACCAGCAGTCTGCTTCCCTTAGTCCATGTTTTCAAGTACTACGTTTTGTTACCCTCGCTAACCTAGTAAATACATTTTACCTGATGGAGATCTGCTTGTTTATGTTACCTGGTGGTATCTGCAACTCCAGCCCACCTCTAGGAGTGACATTCGTGAGCTGCTTGTTTAAATACTGAGAAGCCTAAGCTTTATTAAATCCCAGACACTAAATTTGGCCGTAGCAAAGCCACAAGAAGCCAGGTGACGTGTTATGATTTTCATGCTCCAACGTGTCTGATTGATATACGATGTTTTCTTTCCCTGCAGATGATTTACCCAGGAAAAGGTTACCTCAGCTTTATAAACCACCCACTCCAGAGATGTTGGCGTACCTTGATTTTAGTGTCTCCACAACTGGCATGCTTACAGGAGTGAAGGTACAGTAGTCTGGATATGTTCACTCACTCGCCGATGCTGGGAAGAGGCCAGGTCTGCAAAAAATAGAGATGACCACTGCCTCAGGGACTGAGATAATAGAGGCCAAGTGGGTGTACCAGAGTCCAGTAGGCGGAGGATCAAGGGTCCCTACTATATTTAAATAAAAGCATTGACTCTTCCGGAATAAGTTATCCCAAGGAATTTGTGTTATGAGGTGTTCTCAACCTAGCATAGAAGCTAACAGATAAGAGTTACAGTGAAAGCCAGCATGAAATCATAGATTCATATTTCATGAAACTCAGTATTGACTAATGAACAGAATTATATTACTGTAAGTTAGACTTAGATCAGTCTTTTTGAAGCAATGAAAAATATACGTCATTTTGAGGAGTCTGGGGAAATTGAAACTTCCCAGAACTATTGTTAGCGCTTCTTTGAGCCTGTGGGATGTCAATTCCATCCTGTTCCATGTACTTTACCTTCCAGATGTCCCACTCCGCAGTCAATGCTCTGTGTAGAGCCATCAAGCTCCAGTGTGAGTTGTATTCTTCTCGGCAGATCGCCATCTGCCTTGACCCTTACTGTGGACTTGGCTTTGCACTCTGGTGTCTCTGCAGGTAGGAATGGAAAAGCAAACAAATGTGGGGGGATGTCTTGGCTCTGACATCTTCCCTTTGCTCCCTTACTGTGGTAAAGTTTCAGCAAAATGCTGATGTTTTCAGAATTTGTGCACCTGACGTATTCTGATGTGATTTAGTTTTTTGTATTCCCTTTTTTTCTCTTTTCTGTTTGTTTTATGCCTCTGAAAAGGTCAGTGGTCTTCTTACCTGCTTTCTGCTTCATCCTTTAATCCTCATTTTCGGATTGGACCCAGGTGGGAGGATGAACATAGGTGAAATATGTTATGCTTTGCCAGCCAGAACGCACCCCCTAGGCCTGGCAGGAAGGAATGTGAAGAGATGGGGTGACAGCATGTGGCTGGAAAGTAGCATGTGTGTCCTGGCCAGATTGTTTCTTGTGGAACAGCAGACCCCCACTCCTTGCACTGTCCTCCCAGGGAACCCTACATCAGACCTTCATTCTCACTTCCTCAGTGGCTATCCATCTCCACGGAGGCTTCACAGACGTCCGCAACTCCGCCTCCTCCTGGGTCCCCATCTCTGTTAGGATGGGACCGTTGACCCAAGGGCCCAAATGGGGCACTCAGGCATTATCTTCAACTGCTGTACATTTATGTCTCACTTCCACTTAAATGGCATGTCCTTTGGTTCAGCTGTGCCTAAGCCTGTCTATACACAAGAATCACCTGGGAAGGAGGGCTTAAAAAAAAAAAGAGCAAACATATTAATGCCCTCCCCTGACCTTTTAACTCAGATCTTCAAGGGTGGAAACCATAATTCCAGTATTTTTAAATACAGGATTCTTGGGCTTCTGGTGATTCTGATATATACTCAGATTTAGGAAGTTTGAGGACTCAGAGCTGTAGGTTATACATATGATACGTGACTCTGCCGTTCCTTCCTTTTTCTCCTGGCTGAATTGTTGGGGTTCAAGCCCTCATCATCTCTCACCTGAACTATTGCAGCCTCTCTGTCTCTCAGCCATCTGTGTCCTGTGTCTCCAATCCCTCTTCTATGTTGCTAGTTTTGTCCCAACTTAGAGCTGCAATGACCACCTGCTGGGTAAAGTCTAAAGTTCTTCATATGGTAGTTAAGTCCTGGCACAGTTTTTGGCCTCACTTCCCACCACTTTGCATGCATCCTGTGCCCAAGTATTTCATCCTGGGATATTATTTCTGACGACCTTAAGCATATCATGTACTTTTATACCTCTGTGCCTTTGCATATGCTGTTCCTCTGCCTGAAGTGCTCCCTCTACCATCCCCACTTCCTCCAGCCACTGTCTTAATTCCTGCTCATTCTTCAAGGCCCAGCTCAAGTAACACCTACTCAGTGAAAAACTGCCCACACCAACTTTCCCAGGTTGAATGACTTGCTCTTTATTCTGTGATCTGTGTCCTGTTCATATCTCAGTTACTCTCTGTACTGCAGTCTGCTTTATACTTAAGAATTACTGTGAGTTCCATAGGAACAAGGCCGATTCTTAGGCCTTTACATCTAATGTGACCCCCATGCCGTCCTTCATGCTCAGTAAATATGTGTTGAATTGATAGTGTCATAAAACATCAAGCTGTCTAGGATGAATTGATCATGTCAGCTCTTGCCTTTTTTCATTGCAGTGTCTATTCAGGCCACCAGTCCATCTTAATTCCTCCTATGGAGTTAGAAAACAACCTTTTCCTCTGGCTGTCCACCGTCAACCAGTACAAAATAAGAGATACTTTCTGCTCCTATTCAGTAATGGAGCTCTGCACCAAAGGGCTTGGAAACCAAGTGGAGGTGCTAAAGGTAATAAGTAGCCACATGGGACCAGTCCTGAGAGGCTTTAAAGAAATGGGCCAGGCGTGATGGTACCCGAGTAGGGGTTGACAGACATCTGCCATTTTTTTTTGTAGCCTATCAAATGGGCATTTTGTAAACCTCAGGAAATTTCTCTTCAGACTCTAATTTATTGCACTCTTGCAGAGTCCTACTTTGTGGAGATGAAGGTGAAACTGGTTGGGAAGCTGAATGGAAATGACTTCATGTAAAGATGAAAGGGAACTGTAACCCCCCAGTAGGATTTTTCCCAGTAGAATTTGCAACCTCAGAATATTAGAGCTTGGGACTGCCTCATAGATAAGGGTAGCCCATTCATGTGTGTATCCAAGGATGGATACCTGACTGGCATATGAGAGTCAGAAAACACTGAATTATTATCTTTAATAAAGAAATACAACCTTAAGAAGGAAAAAAGAAACAAGAGATTCGTTCTTCAGGGTGCTAGATTTCTTCTCCCAGTCCCATCTCTCCATTTTGAAACAGGGAGAGATAAAATGGATTACAATACACAGTGCCTTGCCTTTTCGTGAACAAAGAGACAGAGCAATGGCCCTACCTCTTCATTGCTTTTATGATGCTACTAACTACAGCTTACCTGCATGTTGTCTTACAGACCAGAGGGATCAACCTGTCCTGCATCCGGACGTGTGTGGTGGTGGCCGAGGAGCGGCCCCGCATTGCCCTCCAGCAGTCCTTCTCCAAGCTCTTTAAAGACATTGGTCTGTCCCCTCGGGCCGTCAGCACCACTTTTGGATCTAGAGTCAATGTAGCAGTATGTTTACAGGTGACTATCATGCAGGCTTGCTTGGTAACAAATGTAAGAGGAATGTGTGGTGCTCTGCAGCAGAGGCTTGGAAGCCAGACTACCTACTATGAGCTCCGGTTCCACTTACTTGCAAAAGACCCTGGGCTTTTCATTTGAACTTTGCTCATCTATGAGATGTAGATAATAGTTTGATCCTTCGCAGGGTCATTTTGCAGAATCACTGAGTTACTAGGTGCCACACCCTGGGAGCCACACCCAGCAGTAGAGCACCAGTGTAAACATTTACTCTTAGTAGTAGTTTTATGGTCTGATGAATCAAGATTTCTGAGTCCCATTTGAATTTTATTTATATCTTCCTTCTGTTTTTCTGTCTCCTCCATATTTTATATATATATATATATTTTTTTTTAACAAATTACAAATGAGGCTGTATTCTTTTCTCTAGCCAGATGGCAACTTTGCCATGTTATTCTTGGTGGGTGCATAACAAGAAAGAGACTGAAAAAGCAGAGAAGAACTGAGTCTGATTTTATGTAGTGTAGAGGCTAACAAGGTAAGTGCAGATGTGAACAAGAGTGAGAGTACAAGAAGGTGGCTTGCGTGGATGGGTACGCTGAGGTCTTCTGTGACTGTGCTCAAGTGACTTTGAAGTAGCATCATGATGTTTTAACATTGGACCCCATCACCGGCTTCTTGCTGTCACCTTGGGCCAGTGCTGGTGTTCACAGTCCCATGATGCTGGCCTGTCTTGTCCCTGCTTGAATCCAGGGATGAGGACCCTCCTCAGCCTGGAAATCTTTCAGTCCTGGCACACTCTCCCAGGAAAGGAAGAGAAAGAAGCTTGAGAAGAAAGCCAGGCCATGAGTTTCTTTCAGGTGTTGACTGCAACCCTGCCTCATCTGGTTGAAGAAAGCTTTCCAAATAGTTTGGATTATCATGTATATGGCTTAATTATCTATTTCTTGATTCAAAAATAAGAAAAATGGAAAAACAGTTCATTTAACTTTTAAATAAATAAGGTATTGACTTATTTTTCCTTAGGGAACCTCAGGGCCTGATCCAACTACTGTGTATGTAGATCTGAAATCATTACGACATGACAGGTACAGTAGATTTATTATGCTCATTCCCTGTTAGAGTTCTGAAGCATAAAAGTTTGAGCCTCAAGAAAGCCAGCACTCTCCCTCATTCCTTGTGTTTGTATCTTCCAGGAGAGGGAAGGAACACGTTTTCATTATTAATATCTGATAAGGTTTACATTTATAAGAAGAAAGCATGAATTCTCACAGTCATTGCACTATTCTTTAATGTTGAGATGTAATGCATAATTCCTGCCTGTATAAAAGTGTTTTGTGACACTTGATGTAAATTAAACTAAAATGGGTAGACTCTCAAAGACAAATACCATACAATTTCACTTGTATGTAGAATCTAAAAAGACAAAAAACAAGTCAGCAAAGAACAAAACTGAAGTAGGCTCATAAACACAGAGAACAGACTGGTGGTTGCCAGTGGGGAGGGGGTTTGAGGGATGGGTGAAACAGGTGAAGGAGGGGAAAAAAATTAGTGAGAATGTTTGATAACTTGATCCGGGCAATGGTCACATGAGTGTGTACACATCTCAAAATTCATCAAGCTGTACACTAAAAAAAATGGATAGGCTATGACTGCTGGGGTTTAAAAATAAAAGATGGGACAAACAAGATAAATAAAGCAGAATAGGGTTTTTGTAACAACGCTTTACCTGAGCCCTAGGAGTAAAAAGCCTTCCTCCTCAGCTTACAGGGGAATGTCAGCTGTGTCCCAAGGTGAGCACTGACTGGCCCACGGGCTCGGGGACCATTTCCAGGTCCTGCTGACGTTAGCCGTGGTCACTGGTGCCTCCTAGGTGGTGACTAGCCTGCCCAGCTAGAGCATCTCATGTGCAGGGATTCTCAGCCTGGGCGATTCTGCCCTCCAGAGGGCATCTGACAATGTCTGCAGACTTCTCGTTATAACAACAAGGGGGTTACTACTGACATCTAGTGGGTAGAAGCCTGGGATGTTGCCAAACACCTTACAATGTACAGGACAACCCCTCCCAAAAACCCTGCCCTAAAGTGTCAGTCAGCTAAGTGTGAGAAACTCTGCTGTAGCTGAGGAGGAGAGCCAAATTAGAGGAATGCAATGTGCAGTGGTAGTAGACATGGTGCAGTCATTTTTAAAAAGGCTTACTTACAGTAACTACTCTTCCTCTGCAGGGTCCGTCTTGTGGAACGGGGTGCCCCGCAGAGCTTGCTCCTCTCAGAGTCTGGAAAGGTGATTTGTTCTGTTAAACTTTGGGAAGGTGATTTGTTCTGTTAAACTTTGGGAAGGTGGTCTGTGTGGAGAAGTAGTTTGTTTTAAAGAAGAATGAAGCCGTATAATGTTTTAGTAACCACACCAAGACTAAATTGAAATCTAAAGATAATTCAGTAATTTTAGTTTAGCTAATTCAAATTCATATGGGTTTATAGATAAGAACAATACTAGATTTGAAACTTCTTTATTTCCATAGATTTTTTTTTAATCCAACAAGCAGTGTTAGGCTTATTTGACAACCAGCAAAATTCAATATTTGTTATATTCCAGGTGGACATATGAGCAACAGTTACAAAGAGCCAGTTTTATCTTATAAATGTTACAAGGAGAAATATAAGGTGGCAGTGGTTTAAGATCAGGGAAGACATACATATTTAAAGTTGAAAAAGAAGTCAAAATGGGGAAGAGATTAAAGATATTCAAGAGTGATTATGGGGATAAAATTTCTTAGAATGACGCTTTAAAATATACAAAACTGGTGGCTGACATGGGGGTGGGGGTGTGGATGGGTATAAAGAGTACAAACTTCCAATTATAAAATAAATAAAAGTACAACATAAGTTGTGCAGTAATACTGGAATAACTTTGTATGGTGACAGATGGTATCTACACTTAGGATGACGAGCATTTTGTGATGTATGTAATTGTCCAGTCACTTTGTCGTGCACCAGAAACTACTAGAATATTGCATGTCAACTATACCTCAGTAAAATAACAGAGTCTGGAAAAAAAATTAATTAAAAAAAAGTAAAAAACAAAACAAACCCTGGAAAAGGTGTCACGATGAACTCCTGGTTATTGTAGTGCCAGGAAGTTAGGAAGTGCTCACCAAAAAAAAGTTCCAGGAGAGATTTTGTTACTGTTTTGTAACCGTTAGTTCCTTCTTAGATTCTGTGAGTCTGCGGCTGTTTGGTCCTTCAGTTTTGCTTTGTTGCTATACTCCACAAATGGGTGAAATCATTTGGTACTGCCTGGCTTATTTCACTGAGCCTAATACCCTCCAGCTCCATCCATGTTGTTGCAAATGGTAGGATTTGTTTTCTTCTTATGGCTGAATAATATTCCATTGTGTATATTTACCACTTCTTCTTTATCCATTCATCTGCTGGTGGATACTTAGGTTGCTTCCATATCTTGGCTACTGTAAATAGTGCTGTGATAAACATAGGGATGCATATCTCTTTTTGAATCAGGAATCTTATTTTCTTTGAGTAAATTCCTAGGTGTGGAATTCCCGGGTCAAATGGTATTTCTATTTTTAGTTTTTTGAGGAACCTCCATATTGCTTCCCACAATGGTTGAACTAGTTTACATTCCCAGCAGCAGTGTAGGAGGGTTCCCTTTTCTCCACATCCTCGCCAGCATTTGTTGTTCCTTGTCTCTTAGATGTTGGCCATCCTAACTGATGTAAGATGATATCTCATTGTGGTTTTAATTTGTATTTCCCTGATATTTAGCGATGTGGAGCATCTTTTCATGTGCCTTTTGGCCACCTGAATTTCTTCTTTGGAGAAGTGTCTGTTAAGATCCTCTGCCCGTTTTTTAATCAGGTTATTTGCTTTTTGGGTGTTGATGTGTGTGAGCTCTTTATATATTTTAAATGTTAACCCCTTGTCAAATATGTCATCTACAGATATATTTTCCCATATTGTAGGATGCCTTTTTGTTCTGCTGATAGCGTCCTTTGCTGTACAGAAGTTTTTTAGCTTAATATAGTCCCGTTTGTTCATTTTTGCTTTTGTTTCCCTTGCCCGAGGAGATGCGTTCAGGAAAAAGTTGCTCATGTTTATTTCAAGAGTTTTGCCTATGTTGTCTTCTAAGAGTTTTATGGTTTCATGACTTACATTCAGGTCTTTGATCCATTTTGAGTTTACTTTTGTGTATGGAGTTAGACAGTAATCCAGTATCATTCTCTTACATGTAGCTGTCCAGTTTTGCCAACACCAGCTATTGAAGAGGCTGTCATTTCCCTATTGTATATCCATGGCTCCTTTATCATATATTAATTGACCATATATGTTTGGGTTTATATCAGGGCTCTCTACTCTGTTCCTTTGATCTATGGGTCTGTTCTTGTGCCAGAACCAAACTGTTTTGATTACTGTGGCTTTGTAGTAGAGCTTAAAGTTGAGGCGCATAATCCCCCCAGGTGTATTCTTCCCTCTCAGGATTACTTTGGCAGTTCAGGGTCTTCGTGGTTCCATATGAACTTTAGAATTATTTGTTCTAGTTCGTTGAAAAATGCTGTTGGTATTTTGATAAGGATTGCATTGAATCTGTAGATTGCTTTAGGCAGGATGGTCATTTTGACAATGTTAATCATTCCTATCCATGACCACAGGATGTATTCCCATTTATGTGTGTCTTCTTTAATTTCTCTGATGTGTGTCTTCTAGTTTTCAGGGTTATAGGTCTTTCACCTCCTTGGTTAGGTTTATTCCTAGGTATTCTATTCTTTTTGAGTCAATTGTGGATGGAATTGTTTTCCTGATTTCTCTTTCTGCTAGTTCATCTTTAGTGTATAGGAATGCCACAGATTTCTTTGATTAATTTTGTATCCTGCAACTTTGCTGAATTAGGTTATTAGTTCTAGTAGTTTTGGGGTGGAGTTTTTAGGGGGTTTTTTTTGTACAATATCATGTCACCTGCAAACAGTGACAGTTTAACTTCTTTCTTACCAATCTGGATGCCTTTTCTTTGTGTTGTCTGATTGCCGTGGCTAGGACCTCCAGTACTGTGTTGAAAAAAGTGGGGAGAGTGGGCATCCTTGTCTTGTTCCCAGTCATAGAGGAAAAGCTTTCAGCTTTTCACCATTAAGTATGATGTTGGCTGTGGGTTTGTTGTATGGCCTTTATTATGTTGAGGTACTTGTCCTCTATACCCATTTTGTTGAGAGTTTTTATCATGACTGGTTGTTGAATTTTGTCGAATGCTTTTTCAGCATCTATGGAGATGATCATGTGATTTTTGTTTTTTGTTGATGTGGTGGATGATATTGATGGATTTTCAAATATTGTACCATCCTTGCATCCCTGGAATAAATCCAACTTGGTCATGATGGATGATCTTGGTGTATTTTTGCATTTGGTTTGCTAATATTTTGTTGAGTATTTTTGCATCTTTATTCATCAGAGATACTGGTCTGTAATTTTCTTTTTTTGTGGTGTCTTTGACTGCTTTTGGTATTAGAGTGATGCTGGCTTCATAGAATGAGTTTGGAAGTATTTCCTCCTCTTCTACTTGTTGGAAAACTTTGAGGAGGATGGATATTAGGTCTTCTCTAAATGTATGATAAATTTCAGCAGTGAAGCTCTCTGGTCTGGGCATTTTGTTCTTGGGTAGTTTTTTGATTACCAATTCAATTTCATTGCTGGTAATTGGTCTGTTCAGATTTTTTGTTTCTTCCTGGGTCAGACTTGGAAGGTTGTATTTTTCTAGAAAGTTTTCCATTTCTTCTAGATTATCAAATTTGTTAGCATATACTTTTTCGTAGTATTCTCTTAAAATTCTGTGTGTTTCACTGGTGTCTGTAGGGATTTTTCCTTTCTCATTTCTGATTCTGTTTATGTGTGTAGACACTCTTTTTTTTCTTGGTAAGTCTGGCTAGGGGTTTATCTATTTTGTTTATTTTCTCAAAGAACCAACTCTTGGTTTCATTAATTCTTTCTATTGTGTTATTCTTCTCAATTTTATTTATTTATTCTCTGATCTTTAATGCATCCCTCATTCTACTGACTTTAGGCCTAATTTGTTCTTTTTCCAGTTTCATTGTGAATTTAGACTGTTCATTTGGGATTGTTCTTCCTTCTTTAAATAGACTTGAATTGCTATATACTTTCCTCTTAGCACGGCCTTCGCTGCGACCCACAGATTTTGCAGTGTTGAATTATTGTTGTCATTTGTCTCCATATATTGCTTGATCTCTGTTTTTATTTGGTCATTGATCCATAGATTATTTAGGAGCATGTTATTAAGCCTCCATGCGTTTTGGGGATTTTTCATTTTCTTTGCATAATTCATTTCTAGTTTCATTCCTTTGTGGTCTGAGAAGCTGGTTGGTACAATTTCCATCTTTTTGAATTTACTGAGGCTTTTTTTTGTGGCCTAGTATATGATCTATTCTCGAAAATGTTCCATGTGCCCTTGAGAAGTATGTGTATTCTGCTGCTTTTGGGCATACAGTTCTGTAGGTGTCTGTTAGGTCCATCTGTTCTAATGTGTTGTTCAGTGCCTCTGTCTCCTTACTTATTTTCTGTCTGGTTGACATGTCCTTTAGAGTGAGTGGTGTGTTGAAGTCTCCTAGAATGAGTGCATTGCATTCTATTTCCCCCTTTAATTCTGTTAGTATTTGTTTCACATATGTAGGAGCTCCTGTGTTGGGTGCACAGAAATTTATAATCATTATATCTTCTTGTTGGATTGACCCTTTTATCATTATGTAATGTCCTTCTTTGTCTCTTGTAACTTTCTTTGTTTTGAAGTCTATTTTGTCTGATATAAGTACTGCAACTCCTGCTTTTTTCTCCCTATTAGTTGCATGAAATGTCTTTCTCCATCCCTTCACTTTTAGTCTGTGTATGTCTTTGGGTTTAAAGTGAGTCTCTTGAAGGCAGCATATACATGGGTCTTGTTTTTTATCCATTCAGTGACTCTATGTCTTTTGACTGGTTTATTTAGTCCATTTACATTTAGGGTGATTATGGATAGGTATGTAGTTGTTGGCATTGCAGGCTTCAGATTCATGGTTACCAAAGGTTCAAGGTTAACTTCCCTACTATCTAAGAGTCTAACAACTCACTTAATATGCTATTTACAAACACAATCTAAAGGTTCTTTTTTTGTTTGTTTGTTTCCTCCTTTTTCTTCCTCCTCCATTCTTTATATATTAGGTATCATATTCTGTACTTTTTGTCCTATCCCTTGGTTGACTTTGGGGATAGTCTATTTAATTTTGCATTTTCTTAGTAATTAGCTGTTCTATTTTCTTTACTGTGGTTTTATTTTTTTTTTTAATATAATTTATTTTATTATCATTAATTTACAATTACATGTGCAATATTACGATTATTAAACTACCCCTTCATCAGGTCCCCCCCACCAACCCCATTACAGTCACTGTCCATCAGCGTAGTGAGATGCTATAGAATCACTACTTGTCTTCTCTGAGTTGTACTGCCCTCCCCGTGCCCCCCCAACATTACATCTGCTAATCTTAATGCCCCTTTTTCCCTCTTATCCCTCCCTTCCCGCCCATTTTCCCCAGTCCCTTTCCCTTTGGTAACTATTAGTCCGTTCTTGGGTTCTGTGAGTCTGCTGCTGTTTTGTTCCTTCAGTATTTTTTCTTTGTTCTTATACTCCACATATGAGTGAAATCATTTGATACTTGTCTTTTTCGGCTTGGCTTATTTCACTGAGCATAATACCCTCTAGCTCCATCCATGTTGTTGCAAATGGTAGGATTTGTTTTCTTCTTATGGCTGAATAATATTCCATTGTGTATATTGTACCACATCTTCTTTATCCATTCATCTACTGATGGACACTTAGGTTGCTTCCATTTCTTGGCTATTGTAAATAGTGCTGCAATAAACATAGGGGTGCATCTGTCCTTTTCAAATTGGGCTGCTGCATTCTTAGGGTAAATTCCTAGGAGTGGAATTCCTGGGTCAAATGGTATTTCTATTTTGAGTTTTTTGAGGAACCTCCATACTGCTTTCCACAATGGTTGAACTAATTTGCAGTCCCACCAGCAGTGTAGGAGGGTTCCCTTTTCTCCACATCCTCGCCAACATTTGTTGTTGTTTGTGTTTTGGATGTTGGCCATCCTCACTGGTGTGAGGTGATATCTCATTGTGGTTTTAATCTGCATTTCTCTGATGATTAGCGATGTGGAGCATCTTTTCATGTGCCTGTTGGCCATCTGAATTTCTTCTTTGGAGAAGTGTCTATTCATGTCCTCTGCCCATTTCTTAATTGGATTATTTGCTTTCTGTTTGTTAAGGTGCATGAGGTCTTTATATATTTTGGATGTCAACCCTTTATCAGATACGTTTTTTATGAATATATTCTCCCATACTGTAGGATGTCTTTTTGTTCTACTGATGGTGTCCTTTGCTGTACAGAAGCTTTTCAGCTTGATATAGTCCCACTTGTTCATTTTTGCTTTTGTTTCCCTTGCCCGGGGAGATATGTTCATGAAGAAGTTGCTCATGTTTATGTCCAAGAGATTTTTGCCTATGTTTTTTTCTAAGAGTTTTATGGTTTCATGACTTACATTCAGGTCTTTGATCCACCTTGAGTTTACCTTTGTGTATGGGGCTAGACAGTAGTCCAGTTTCATTCTCTTACATGTAGCTGTCCAGTTTTTCCAACACCAGCTGCTGAAGAGGCTGTCATCTCCCCATTGTATATCCAAGGCACTTTTATCAAATATTAATTGACTGTATATGTTTGGGTTAATGTTTGGATTTTCTATTCTGTTCCACTGGTCTGTGGGTCTGTTTTTGTGCCAATACCAAATTGTCTTGATTACTGTGGCTTTGTAGTAGAGCTTGAAGTCAGGGAGTGTAATTCCCCCTGTTTTATTCCTCCTTCTCAGGATTGCTTTGGCTATTCGGGGTCTTTTGTGGTTCCATATGAATTTTAGAATTATTTGTTCCAGTTCATTGAAGAAAGCTGTTGGTAGTTTGATAGGGATTGCATTGAATCTGTAGATTGCTTTAGGTAGTATAGCCATTTTGACAATATTTATTCTTCCTAGCCAAGAGCATGGGATGCATTTCCATTTGTTAGTGTCCTCTTTAATTTCTCTTAGGAGTGTCTTGTAGTTTTCAGAGTACAGGTCTTTCACTTCCTTCGTTAGGTTTATTCCTAGGTATTTTATTCTTTTTGATGCAATTGTGAATGGAATTGTTTTTCTGATTTCTCTTTCTGTTAGTTCATCATTAGTGTATAGGAAAGCAACAGATTTCTGTGTGTTAATTTTGTATCCTGCAACTTTGCTGAATTCAGATATTAGTTCTAGTAGTTTTGGAATGGAATCTTTAGGGTTTTTTATGTACAGTATCATGTCATCTGCAAATAGTGACAATTTGACTTCTTCTTTACCAATCTGGATGCCTTGTATGTCTTTGTTTTGTCTGATTGCTGTGGCTAGGACCTCCAGTACTATGTTGAATAACAGTGGAGAGAGTGGGCATCCTTGTCTTGTTCCCGATCTTAGATGAAAAGCTTTCAGTGTCTCGCCATTAAGTATGATGTTAGCTGTGGGTTTGTCATATATAGCCTTTATGATGTTGAGGTACTTGCCCTCTATACCCATTTTGTTGAGAGTTTTAATCAGGAATGGATGCTGAATTTTGTCAAATGCTTTTTCAGCATCTATGGAGATGATCATGTGGTTTTTGTTCTTCTTTTTGTTGATGTGGTGGATGATGTTGATGGATTTTCGAATGTTGTACCATCCTTGCATCCCTGGGATGAATCCCACTTGATCATGGTGTATGATCCTCTTGATGTATTTTTGAATTCGGTTTGCTAATATTTTGTTGAGTATTTTTGCATCTACGTTCATCAGGGATATTGGTCTGTAATTTTCTTTTTTGGTGAGGTCTTTGCCAGGTTTTGGTATTAGAGTGATGCTGGCTTCATAGAATGAGTTTGGAAGTATTCCCTCCTCTTCTATTTTTGGAAAACTTTAAGGAGAATCGGTGTTATTTCTTCTCTATATGTCTGGTAGAATTCAGAGGTGAATCCATCAGGCCCAGGGGTTTTGTTCTTGGGTAGTTTTTTGATTACCAATTCGATTTCGTCACTGGTGATTGGTCTGTTTAGTTTTTCTGTTTCTTGCTTGGTCAGTCTTGGAAGGTTGTATTTTTCTAAGAAGTTGTCCATTTCTTCTATGTTTTCCAGCTTGTTAGCATATAGATTCTCATAATATTCTCTTATGATTCTTTGTATTTCTGTGGGGTCCGTCGTGATTTTTCCTTTCTCATTTCTGATTGTGTTTATGTGTGTAGATTCTCTTTTTCTCTTAATGAGTCTGGCTAGGGGTTTATCTATTTTGTTTATTTTTTCAAAGAACCAGCTCTTGGTTTTATTGATTTTTTCTATTGTTTTATTCTTCTCAATTTTATTTATTTCTTCTCTAATCTTTATTATGTCCCTCCTTCTGGTGACTTTGGGCCTCATTTGTTCTTCTTTTTCCAATTTCAGTAATTGTGTCTTTAGACTATTCATTTGAGAGTGTTCTTCCTTCTTTAAATAGGCCTGGATTGCAATATACTTTCCTCTTAGAACTGCCTTTGCTGCGTCCCACAGAAGTTGTGGCTTTGTGTTGTTGTTGTCATTAGTCTCCATATATTCTTTGATTTCTGTTTTGATTTGGTCGTTAACCCATTGATTAATTAGGAGAGTGTTGTTAAGTCTCCATGTATTTGTGAGCCTTTTTGATTCTTTCTAAAATTTATTTCTAGTTTTATACCTTGGTGATCTGAGAAGTTGGTTGGTAGGATTTCAATATTTTTGAAATTACTGAGGTTCTTTTTGTGGCCTAGTATGTGGTCTATTCTGGAAAATGTTCCATGTGCACTTGAGAAGAATGTGTATCCTGTTGCTTTTGGGTGCAGAGTTCTGTAGATGTCTGTTAGGTCCATCTGTTCTAGTGTGTTGTTCAGTGCCTCTGTGTCTTTACTTATTTTCTGTCTGGTTGATCTGTCCTATGGCGTGAGTGGTGTGTTGAAGTCTCCTAAGATGAATGCATTGCTGTCTATTTCCTCCTTTACTTCTGTTAGTATTTGTCTCACATATGCTGGCGCTCCTGTGTTGGGTGCATATATATTTATAAAGGTTATATCTTCTTGTTGGACTGACCCCTTTATCATTATGTAATGTCCTACTTTATCTTTTGCTACTTTCTTCGTTTTGAAATCTATTTTGTCTGATACAAGTACTGCAACACCTGCTTTTTTCTCTTTGTTGTTTGCATGAAATATCTTTTTCCATCCCTTCACTTTTAGTCTGTGTATATCTTTGGATTTGAGGTGAGTTTCTTGTAGGCAGCATGTAGATGGGTCTTGCTTTTTTATCCATTCTGTTACTCTGTGTCTTTTGATTGGTGCATTCAGTCCATTTACATTTAGGGTGATTATTGATAGATATGTACTTATTGCCATTGCTGGCTTTAGATTCTTGGTTACCAAAGGTTCAAGGGCTGCTTCTTTACTGTCTAACAATCTAACTTAACTTTCTTGTTAAGTTATGGTAAACA
This sequence comes from Smutsia gigantea, assembly GCA_032199065.1. NCBI lineage: Eukaryota > Metazoa > Chordata > Mammalia > Pholidota > Manidae > Smutsia > Smutsia gigantea. Next base: position 191,161 of record JAVSCE010006135.1, read on the forward strand.
CAGTGTGATGTTTCTTTATTTCTCTCCCTTCTTATTCCTCCTCCTCCATTCTTTCTATAATAGGTGTTTTATTCTTTGCCTTTAGTTAGTATTTGGATGGTCTGCTTTCTTTGCTATGATTTTATTTTCTCTGGTGACATCTTTTTAGCCTTAGGTGTGCATCCATCTAGAGCAGTCCATTTAAGATATCCTGTAGTGGTGGTTTATGAGAGGCAAACTGTCTCAACTTTCATTTGTCTGGAAATTGTTTAATCCCTCCATCATATTTAAATGATAATCATGCTGGATACAATATTCTTGGTTCGAGGCCCTTCTGTTTCATAACGTTAAATATATCATGCCATTCTCTTCTGGCCTGTAAGGTTTCTGTTGAGAAGTCTGATGATTGTCTGATGGGTTTTCCTTTGCAGGTAGATCTTTTTTCTCTCTCTAGCTGCCTTTAATACCCTGTCTTTATCTTTGATCTTTGCCATCTTAATTATTATGGGTCTTGGTGTTGTCTTCCTTGGGTCCCTTGTGTTGGGAGATCTATGCACTTCGGTGGACTGCGAGGCTACTTCCTTCCCTAGTGAGGGAAAGTTTTCAGCAATTATTTCTTCAAAGACACTTTCTATCCCTTTTTCTCTCTCTTCTTCCTCTGGTACTCCTATAATGCGAATATTGTTCGATTTGTATTGGTCACACAGTTCTCTTAATATTCTTTCATTCCTAGAAATCCTTTTATCTCTCTCTGCCTCAGCTGCTCTGTACTCCTGTTCTCTGTTTTCTATTCCATTAGCAGTCTCTTGCATCTCATCCATTCTGCTGTTAAGCCCGTCGATCACTTGTCTGATTTCTGCATTGTCTTTCCTCAGTTCCCTCACTTCCTCCCTCAGCTCTTGCACGTTTCTCTGTAGGTCCATCAGCATGGTTATGACTTTTATTCTGAATTCTTTTTCAGGAAGACTGTGCATTTCCATCCCTTCAGACTCCCTCTCTGGGGTTGTCTGGTTGATTTTGATCTGAACCATATTCCTCTGTCTTTTCATGGCTATAGAATTGGTCACTGATAGTTGTCACGTATGTCAGCTGGGCTCTTTAAGACTTTATAAAGAGAAGAAAAAAAGGGAAAAAAAGAAGAAAGAAAGAAAAAAAAGAAGAAAAGAAAAAACAAAAACAAAACAAAAAACAAAACAAAACAAAATGCCCACTGGACATAGATTCTGTGGGAATGATGTTCGTGGCGTTATTGCCCCAGTATTCCACAGCTGTGACTGCGCCGCTCAGCAGGGCCCTTTATCACTCTGGCAGGGGTGGGAACGAGTAGGAGGCTGTTGATCTCAGTGAGAAGTGTAAGTATGGCTACGCTTCCTCAGTCACCAGCTAAGGCGTCTGAAACTCCCCAGGACTCCCAGACTGCTGGGCTGAGTGTGCTGGGGCGATCCGGCTCCTCCACTGGGCTCCTGTCTCTTTAAGACTGCTGAAGAAAGCGCGCTCGCTTTTTTTTTCTTCCTTCCCGGGAGCCGGCTGCAAGCACCCTGGCGCGTTCCCCACTCAGATCCTGCCCCTCTGTCTCTCCAATCTCTGCTGCCCTGCGCAATGTGGGTCAGCGCTCCCCCCGCAGATCACCGGGGCTGGCTACTTCGCGGGGTGTACTTCCACTCCCTCCCGGCTCTGAATCCTTTCCTCCCACCGGTGCGCTGGGGTGGGGGAGTGCTCGGGTCCTGCCGGGTCGTGGCTCTGTATCTTACCCACCTCTTGGGGTGCCGAGTGCTCTCGGGTGTAGCTGCACGCTGTGCGCTTTCCTGTGTATTCTCATCTCTCTTTTAGGAATAGATGTATTTGCTGTGTTTTCGTAGATAAATGTAGTGTTGGGAGGAGATTTCTGCCGCCCTGCTCACACCGCCATCTTGCCCCAGAGACTTTCATTATTTTCTTTTCTTAGCCTAGAAGATAATTCTGCTTTTTCTTCACTAGCTCCAACTTGTCTGTCAGGTGTATTCCTGTAACCCTCTTTGAGAGTCCTAATGCCTCCATTCCCTGCCTTATACTGGGTAAGGCATTCTTATCTCTATAGCAACTTGTATTCACATACCCCCCCCACAACATAGGTCCATATTTGGTTTTAAATTAACTTTTATATAGCCTTCCCCACTAGCCTATAAGCCCTGTGAAGTCAGGGACCATGATATATTGCTCACTCTAGCTCGTGGCTCATAATCAATCAATCAACACTTGTTTTACTAAATCCAAATTATTAAATCCCACTAGTTACACTGTCAACAAAATGTAAACCATTCTAGATGAGCTTTGAGATAACATATTACCTTCTGTGCAGGGAAGTGGACTGTAGGAATACGGCCTCTTCTGCTTTTGTATGTAGCAACTCTGCCGGCACAGTCCTGTTCCCTGCTTTCCCCTGGCATATGAGCTTCCGCTCTGCTCAGGCCGTTTCCTCACTAACCCTGCGTGCCCTGTGTTGACTCTTTCCTGATACTGTGCCTCATGTCACTTCTCCACTACAGGAACTTCCCCATCTTCACCACAGTCTCAAAACAGGTTTTCCCTAAAGGCCCTGTTCAAACACAATATCCCCTATTAACTCCCCCAAACAAGGCTGATAAACTAGAGCCCTTCAGATTAGTCAGTGCCCAGGACAAACTGGTTAGTAAATCATTATCATGGGATCTCTCTGTTGTCTCCTCCTCATTCTCCTTTTCTATTAAACCCTTCACCTTGACCAGAATGTGGTCACATGGAATTTATTTTGTTTCATCTATTTTTGGCTCATTCTCCAAGTTCAGCTGTAAGTTACAATACTTTGCCATATACCAGTGGTCCTTAAGCTTTTGATTTCAGGACCCCTTATATACTACTGGGAACCTAATGATTCTGATCATCAGTTCTGTTGTGTAGAGTAGGAATTTCCCCACATCACCAAGCAATTCTCAGACAGTAGTTGGGTGTCTTACAATTCAACTCAATTCTGACATTATTTACTTGGAGCTAGTATGAAATCCATGGGTTAAGGGCTCAGTCCTATGATATTCTTCAAATGCTGGTTGTAAGTCCAGATTGCTTCTGACTGACTGGCTACAGACGAAGTTATAACAACCCTCTCTTTGGGCCTAATTAATTTGCTGGAGTGGCTCACAGAACTCAGGAAAACATTTTACTTACTGATTTATTATAAAAGGATATAACTCAGGAACAGCCAGATGAAAGATATGCATTGGGCAAGTTATGGGGAAGAAAGTCAAAATTGCATGCCCTCTCCTAGTGCACCATTCTCCTCAAGTCTCCATGTGTTCACCAACCCTGAAACTCTCCAGACCCTGTAGGGTTCCAATTTTTATGATTTTTTATGTGGGTATGATTGGTTAAATCATTGGCCATTGGTGATGGAACTCAATTTCCCTCCCTGGAGGTCAGGGAATGGAACTAAAAGTTCTAACCTTCTAATCATCATTGATTCTCCTGGCAACCGGCTCCCATCCTTAGGTGAAGTTCGAAAGTCATCTCATTAATACAACAAAAGACACCTTTAATCAGCCTCATCAGGTACAAATCCAAGGGATTGAGAAACCTTGTGCCAGAAATAAGGACAAAGACCAAAACATACATTTCTTATTCTAAATCACAATATCACAAACTCCAAAGAGTTTTTGTTTATGTAGTTATATCTATTGATACTTATCATATTAGAACTTATAACTGAGAAATTAAATAATATTAATTTACTAAAATAAAAAATCCATTGTACATTAACATATTTTATGAAATATAGCTATACTTTCCAAAAACATAATTTCTGTGAGAAGATGGCATTGTCCTATATTTTTTCAAGTCTCTTTAGTATCCAGCTTAACAAAAGACAGCTAGATTCTCATGTTTGCCTCTACGTTCAATCTGCTGCAATATCACATGTCCTATACCCTCTAGAAACCTTCACTGTCTACTCCTACAATAGCAAGAAAGAGCAAAAAAGGCGCATAGTATCTTATCAATATTATAAAAATAATTTTAGCTTCATGTACTCTCTGTAAAATGGTTTGGGAGCCCTAGGGTTCCCTGAAGCACATATGGAGAGTGTTTCCTTTATGTGTCTCTATTTCTTCCAGAGTGTTGGGCCCAAAGTAGAAACCCAATATATTTGTTTACTAATAGAAAATGAACTGTAGTTTTACTTTTTTCTGCTTGCCATTTTGGTTTATTTACTTATTCTTGCACATAATAAACATACATAAAGGTACCAGTTTTCAGCCAATTCGAGTAATGGTGGTTTACTTTGTGAAGCAATGCAATGTAATCATGTGGAGGGGTAGGCAAAATATGGAACACATAGCCTGCACTATGTCATGTGAGGATAGCAGTGCATATCTAGGCAGGAGAAAGCTGGGCTGCAGGAATTTCAGGACCATCACAGAGTGCAGAGAGGGGTGGATGTGGAGCTAATGTTTGGTGCATTAAAACAAAAAGTCCTCGGTCAATGTGATTTTTTCAAGTCTCTTTAATATCTAGCTTAACAAAATATAGCTAGATTCTCATATCTGTTTCTCATGCCTGTCAATGGTCATTGCTCAGGACCATGGAAAAGGAGTTGGTGATACCTCATGGGTCAGGACAGACCCCCTTGCCAGGCTGGGATGAAGCCTTGTAGATAGTAATTTCCTTGCTAATCACTCATAAATCCAAAATGACTTGACTTGTTTATAAAGTACTTTCAGATTTTGTATGGCACAGACTAATGTCTAATAAGGTTTAGTAGAAGACATAGAGAGGCACCAAAAAATCGGGCACTCCTCCACCCCCTTACAAATGACTTTTGCAGAAGAACTTAACCAGCCATATTTGGTAATGAAAGAGAATCACATAGCCAGAAGGTGATTGCCGTTTTCACAGTGTGAGCTGTGTTCTGGAGGAAGCCTTTCAGCACAGACTTCTAACAAGCCAGATAAGACCCTTGATAACTGGATAAGTTGATCTGAGGACACTTTCTCTAAATTCCTGTGTGAGACTGAAAAGCTCCAAAATTAAAGTAGTACAGTATTGGGAAAAGAGTGAAACTGCACCACTCTCTTACACAATACCCCCAAATTAATGCAAAATAGATTAAAGACTTGAACATAAGACCTGAAACCATAAAAGTCCTGGAAGAAAATGTTGGTAAGCTCCTTGACATAGGACTTGGCAATGATTTTTTAAAATCTGGAACAAAAGCAGAAGCACCAAAAGCAAAAATAAACAAGTGAGACTACACCAAACTTAGAAGGTTCTGCACAGCAAAAGAAACCACCAACAAAATGAAAAAGTTAGCTATTGAATGGGAGAAAATAATTGTGAATCATATATCTGATAAGGGGCTAATATTTAAAATAGACAAAGAACTAGTACAACAAAGAACAAAAAAACAATCCAAGTAAAAAGTGGGCAGAAGATCTCAACAGACATTTTTCCAAAGAAGACATATAGATAGCTAACAGGTGCATGAAAAGATGTTCAACATCATTAATTACTAGGGAAATGCAAATCAAAACCACAATGAGATATCACTTCACACCTGTTGGAATGGCTATTATCAAAAATATAAGAACTAACAAGTATTGGTTAGGATATGGAAAAAAGGGGACCTTTGTTCACTGTTGGTGGGAATGTAAATTGATGCAGCCACTATGGGAAATAGCATGGAAGTTCCTCAAAAAATGTAGAATAAGGCTACTACAGGACCCAACAATTCCACTTCTGGGTATTTTATCTTAAGAAACTGAGAACAGGGACTTTCAGGAAGATGGCGGTGTGAGCAGGCAACAGAAATCTGCTCCCAAAACTATATATATCTATGAAAATACAACAAATACATTTATTCCTAAAAGAGAGACCATAATACACAGGAAAGCGCACAGCGTGCAGCTACACCTGAGAGGACACGGCACCTCGTGAGGCGGGTAAGATACGGAGCTGCGATCCGGTGGGACCTGAGCACTCCCCCAACCCAGCGCACTGGCAAGAGGAGAGGATTCAGAGCCAGGAGAGAGTGGAAGTACACACCGTGAAATAAGCAGCCCCAGTGATCTGCGCGGGGAGCGCTGACACACATCACGCGGTGTAGTGGAGATTGAAGAGACAGAGGGTGCAGGATCTGAGCGGGGATGCACCAGGGTGCTTGCAGCCGGCTCCCGGGAAGGAAAGAAAAAGAAAAAAAAAAAGCACGCGCTTTCTTCAGCCGTCTTAAAGAGACAGGAGCCCAGCGGAGGAGCCAGATCGCCCTGGCACACTCAGCCCAGCAGGCTGGGAGTTCTGGGGAGTTTCGGACCCCTTAGCTGGTGACTGGGAAACAGTGGCCGTACTTCGACTTTCCACAGAGATCAACAGCCTCACATTGATTCCCACCCGGGCCAGAGCTATAAAGGGCCCTGCTGAGCTACATGGCGAGAGCTGCAGAATAGTGGAGCGACAGTGCCACCTACAGCATCCCCACAGAATCTACTACAGGTGGGCTTTTTTTGTTTGTTTTTTTTTCTTTTTTGTTTTTTCTTCTCTTTCTTTCTTTCTTTCTTTCTTTTTTTCCTTTGTAAAGTCTTAAAGAGCCCAGCTGACATACGTGGCAACTACCAGCGACCATGTCTATAGCCATGAAAAGACAGAGGAATATGATTCAGACTAAAATCAAACAGACAACTACAGAGAGGGAGCCTGAAGGGATGGAAATGCATAATCTTCCTGAAAAAGAATTCAGAATAAAAGTCATAACCACACTGATGGATCTACAGAGAAATGTGCAAGAGCTGAGGGAGGAGGTGAGGGAAGTCAGGAAAGACAATGCAAAATCAGACAAGGGATCAACGGGCTTAACAACAGACTGGATGAGATGCAAGAGACTGTTAATGGAATAGAAATCAGAGAACAGGAGTACAGAGCAGCTGAGGCAGAGAGAGATAAAAGGATCTCTAGGAATGACAGAATATTAAGAAAACTGTGTGACCAATCCAAACGGAACAATATTCGCATTGTAAGAGTACCAGGGGAAAAGAGAGAGAAAAAGGGATAGAAAGTGTCTTTGAAGAAATAATTGCTGAAAACTTTCCCTCGCTGGGGAAGAAAATAGTCTCGCAGTCCACCAAAGCCCACAGATCTCCCAACACAAGGGACCCAAGGAAGACAACACCAAGACACATAATAATTAAAATGGCAAAGATCAAAGATAAAAACAGAGTATCAAAGGCAGCTAGAGAGAGAAAAAAGATCACCTACAAAGGAAAACCCATCAGACTATCAACAGACTTCTCAACAGAAACCTTACAGGCCAGAAGAGAATGGCATGATATATTTAATGTAATGAAAAAGAAGGGCCTCGAACCAAGAATATTGTATCTAGCACAATTATCATTTAAATATGATGGAGGGATTAAACAATTTCCAGACAAATGAAAGTTGAGAGAGTTTGCCTCTCATAAACCACCACTACAGGATATCTTAAATGGACTGCTCTAGAGGGAAGCACCCCAAAGGCTAATAAGATGTCACCAGAGAAAATAAAATGATAGCAAAGAAAGCAAACCATCCAAATACTAACTAAAGGCAAAGAATAAAACACCTAGTATATAGAGAATGGAGGAGGAAGAATAAGAAGGGAGACAAATAAAGAAACATCAGACAGTGTTTACAATAACTTAACAAGAAAGTTAAGTTAGATTGTTAGATAGTAAAGAAGCAACCCTTGAACCTTTGGTAACCACGAATCTAAAGCCGGCAATGGCAATAAGTACATATCTATCAATAATCACCCTAAATGTAAATGGACTGAATGCACCAATCAAAAGACAGAGAGTAACAGAATGGATAAAAAAGCAAGACCCATCTATATGCTGCTTACAAGAGACTCACCTCAAGCCCAAAGATATACACAGACTAAAAGTGAAGGGATGGAAAAAGACATTTCATGCAAACAACAAAGAGAAAAAAGCAGGTGTTGCAGTACTTGTATCAGACAAAATAGCCTTCAAAATGAAGAAAGTAACAAGAGATAAGGAAGGACACTACATAATGATAAAGGGGTCAGTCCAACAAGAAGATATAACCTTTATAAATATATATGCACCCAACACAGGAGTGCCGGCATATGTGAAACAAATACTAACAGAATTAAAGGAGGAAATAGACAGCAATGCATTCATTTTAGGTGACTTCAACACACCACTCACTCCATAGGACAGATCAACCAGACAGAGAATAAGTAAAAGCACAGAGGCACTGAACAACACACTAGAACAGATGGACCTAACAGACATCTACAGAACTCGGCACCCAAAAGCAACAGGATACACATTCTTCTCAAGTGCACATGGAACATTTTCCAGAATAGACCACATACTAGGCCACAAAAAGAACCTCAGTAAATTCAAAAATATTGAAATCCTACCAACCAACTTCTCAGATCACAAAGGTATAAAACTAGAAATAAATTTTAGAAAGATATCAAAAAGGCTCCCAAATTCATGGAGACTTAACAACATTCTCCTAATTAATCAATGGGTTAACGACCAAGTCAAAACAGAAATCAAAGAATATATGGAGACTAATGACAACAACACAAAGCTACAACTTCTGTGGGATGCAGCAAAGGCAGTTCTAAGAGGAAAGTATATTGCAATCCAGGCCTATTTAAAGAAGGAAGAACATTTCCAAATGAATAGTCTAAAGACACAATTACTGAAATTGGAAAAAGAAGAACAAATGAGGCCCAAAGTCACCAGAAGGAGGGACATAAAAAGATCAGAGAAGAAATAAATAAAAGTTAGAAGAATAAAACAACAGAAAAATCAATAAAACCAAGAGCTGGTTCTTTGAAAATATAAACAAAATAGGTAAACCCCTAGCCAGACTTAAGAGAAAAAGAGAATCTACACGCATAAACAGAATCAGAAATGAGAAAGGAAAAATCACAACGGACCCCACAGAAATACAAAGAATTATAAGAGAATATTATGAGAATCTATATGCTAACAAGCTGGAAAACCTAGAAGAAATGGACACATTCTTAGAAAAATACAAACTTCCAAGACTGACCAAGCAAAAACAGAAAAACTAAACAGACCAATCACCAACAACGAAATTGAATCGGTAATCAAAAATGTACCCAAGAACAAAACCCGCGGACCAGATGGATTTACCTCTGAGTTCTACCAGACATATAGAGAAGAAATAACACCCATTCTCCTTAAAGTTTTTCCAAAAATAGAAGAGGAGGGAATACTTCCTAACTCATTCTATGAAGCCAGCATCACTCTAATACCAAAACCTGCCAAAGACCTCACCAAAAAAGAAAATTACAGACCAATATCCCTGATGAACGTAGATGCAAAAATACTCAACAAAATATTAGCAAACCGAATTCAAAAATACATCAAGAGGATCATACACCATGATCAAGTGGGATTCATCCCAGGGATGCAAGGATGGTAAAACATTCGAACAATCCATCAACATCATCCACCACATCAACAAAAAGAAGAACAAAAACCACATGATCATCTCCATAGATGCTGAAAAAGCATTTGACAAAATTCAGCATCCATTCTAATTAAAACTCTCAACAAAATGGGTATAGAGGGCAAATACCTCAATATCATAAAGGCCATATATGACAAACCCACAGCTAACATCATACTTAACAGCGAGAAGCTGAAAGCTTTTCATCTAAGATCGGGAACAAGACAGGGATGCCCACTCTCTCCACTGTTATTCAACATAGTACTGGAGGTCCTAGCCAGAGCAATCAGACAAAACAAAGAAATACAAGGCATCCAGATTGGTAAAGAAGAAGTCGAATTGTCACTATTTGCAGATGACATGATATTGTACATAAAAAACCCTAAAGACTCCACTCCGAAACTACTAGAACTAATATATGAATTCAGCAAAGTTGCAGGATACATAATTAACACACAGAAATCTGTTGCTTTCCTATACACTAACAATGAACTAACAGAAAGACAAATCAGAAAAACAATTCCATTCACAACTGCATCAAAAAGAATAAAATACCTAGGAATAAACCTAACGAAGGAAGTGAAAGACTTATACCCTGAAAACTACAAGACACTCCTAAGAAATATTAAAGAGGACACTAACAAATGGAAATGCATCCTATGCTCTTGGCTAGGAAGAATAAATATTGTCAAAATGGCTATACTACCTAAAGCAATCTACAGATTCAATGCAACCCCATCAAACTACCAACAGCTTTCTTCAATGAACTGGAATAAATAATTGTAAAATTCATACGGAACCACAAAAGACCCCGAATAGCCAAATCAATCCTGAGAAGGAGGAAAAAAACAGGGGGAATTACACTCCCTGACTTCAAGCTCTACTACAAAGCCACAGTAATCAATACAATATGGTATTGGCACAAAAACAGACCCACAGACTGGTGGAACACAATAGAAAATCCAAACATTAACCCAAACATATACAGTCAATTAATATTTGATAAAGGAGTCTTGGATATACAATGGGGAGATGACAGCCTCTTCAGCAGCTGTGTTGGTAAAACTGGACAGCTACATGTAAGAGAATGAAACTGGACTACTGTCTAGCCCCATACACAAAGGTAAACTCAAGGTGGATCAAAGACCTGAATGTAAGCCATGAAACCATAAAACTGTTAGATAAAAACATAGGCTAAAATCTCTTAGACATAAACATGAGTGACTTCTTCATGAACATATCTCCCTGCGCAAGGGAAACAAAAGGAAAAATGAACAAGTGGGACTATATGAAGCTTAAAAGCTTCTGTACAGCAAAGGAGACCATCAGTAGAACAAAAAGACATCCTACAGTATGGGAGAATATATTCATAAATGAAGTATCTGATAAGGGGTTGACATCCAAAATATATAAAGAACTAATGCACCTTAACAAACAAAAAGCAAATAATCCAATTAATAAATGGGCAGAGGACATGAATAGGCAAGTCTCCAAAGAAGAAATTCAGATGGCCAACAGGCACATGAAAAGATGCTCCACATCGCTAATCAACAAAGAAATGCAAATTAAAACCACAATGAGATATCACCTCACACCAGTGAGGATGGCCAACGTTCAAAACACAAACAACAACAAATGTTGGCAAGATGTGGAGAAAAGGGAACCCTCCTACACTCCTGGTGGGAATGCAAATTAGTTCAACCATTGTGGAAAGCAGTATGGAGGTTCCTCAAAAATCTCAAAATAGAAATACCATTTGAACCAGAAATCCCACTCCTAGGAATGTACCCTAAGAATGCAGCAGCCCAGTTTGAAAAAGACATATGGAGCCCTATGTTTATCGCAGCACTATTTACAATAGCCAAGAAATGGAAGCAACCTAAGTGTCCATCAGTAGATGAATGGATAAAGAAGATGTTGCACATATACACAATGGAATATCATTCAGCCATAAGAAGAAAACAAATCCTACCATTTGCAACAACATGGATGGAGCTAGAGGGTATTATGCTCAGTGGAATAAGCCAGGCGGAGAAAGGTAAGTATCAGATGATTTCTCTCATCTGTGGAGTATATGAACAAAGAAAAAAACTGAAGGAATAAAACAGCAGCCAACTCACAGAACCGAAGAATGGACTAAGAGTTACCAAAGGGAAAGGGACTGAGGAAGATGGGTGAGAAGGGAAGGACAAGGGGGAAAAAGGGGCATTACGATTAGCAGATGGAATGTTGAGGTGGCATGGGGAGGGCTGTACAACTCAGGGAAGACAAGTAGTGATTCTATAGCATCTCACTATGCTGATGGACAGTGACTGTAATGGGGTTGGTTGGGGGGACCTGATGAGGGGGGTAGTTTAGTAACCATATTATTGCACATGTAATTGTAGATTAATGATACCAAAATAAAGTATATATAAAAAAAGAAACTGAGAACACGAATTTGAAGAGACAAGATAATGCACTCTAATACTTATTGCAAATTTATTTACAATAGTAATTTTACAAGATATGGAAGAATATCAATGTATAAGTCGTGAAAGGATGAATATAATGTGATATATATATATATATACATATACACACACACACACACACACACACACACACACACACACACACACACACAATGGAATATTACTCAGCCATTCAAAAGAACAAAATCCTGCCCTTTACAGAAGCATGAATGGACCTTGAGGGTTATGGTATGTGAAATAAGTCAGAGAGAAAAACAAATAAAAAACCAAGCTCATAGGTACAGACAGCAGATTGGTGGTTGCAAGAGATGGAGGTGGTGGTGAGAGTAGGGTGGAAGAAATGGGTGAACTGTGTGTTTTTATTTTTATTTTAAAGAAATCAAATGAAAAACTTTTTAGGACGAGAAAAACTCCACATTTCATGGGATGTGTGACAGCTCTAAACTGTACTGTTTGTAGGGAGGACATGTAAAAGTAAAGGTCCTTCTTCAGCTTTTAAAGAGTGTATGAAAGTACCAGTTGACTCCCTAGAGCTACAGGACAGTTCAGAAAACACCAGAAAAGACAATGGAGGAAAACTGAGGCACAGTGATGTTTGTAGTGGAATTGGATGCCAGCTGTTGTGCAGGGTCACAGGAGTGACCATAATTCTTTGATTAAAATTCAGACATCGATAATGATAAGGGAAGGAGTGTTAGACACTGATAGAACATTAAGGATTTATGTGTCAGAGAATTGTCCAGGTAAGGATGCATGTTTGGCCTTTCATAAAGGAACTAGAATGCAGGTGAGCTTCTCTCCTGAGGTAGATACTCTTGTGTTGCTCAATTCAGGCATGACCTTGATACTTAAGAAGCGAAACCATTCTGCTTCTTTTCTGAAGCTATCTGTTAACACCACAAGTGTCCTGATGCCTTAGGGGAAATGAGATTTAAGTCAGGCCAAGAGGACAGAAGGAGAGGGAAGAGGTTTTATGAGCATCTCATGACTTCATTTTATATCTATTTTTTCTGGACTGGAAGTTAACAGGAAAATAAGGGATATTTAATTGACTCCAAGACACTGCTGAAAAGTGCTAAATTTATGGATCATCCAATCAGTCTAATGTGACTGACTTTTCCATATTGACCTCCCCCACTTCATTTCATTAACATAATAATGTGTTCATATTGGCTAGATGTAACCTTAGGATATGTGCCTAGCTGAGTTTTGCATAATTTCTTAAAAGACCTTAAATCCAGTAATCCATAGCAGGGTGAAGTACACTATTTTTTTGGACTATACAAATAGAAGTTTCACTGTTGCTCTTTAAAGAAATGACAGAGAAGGCTCCTTTCTGGTTTGGGGGTCTCTGAATTTCTGAAATGTGTTCTTTGAGTTATTAACAAATTGAAAATATAGAAGATGCCTGTAGAAAATGAAGTAACATTCACCCCTCACCCCCAAGAAAACCAAACAATGAAGGACAGCTGCTGACAGGGAGACTGGATTAACAAAGGAGCAAGTGTACGAAACACTGGTATTTGCCCAGACACTGCATTTCTTTCAGCCTTTCAGGCTGGCGGTGGTGACAGAGCCATCTGTCCTATAGTTTTGCCCTCTGTAGTCAGCCATTAATTTTCCACAAGGGCTCTCAGTGACAGCGCCATCATAGTGACTGTACTTGGACATGAGGTATAAGACCCACTTCAAGAGACTAGCTTCAAGGATTCAAGGCTTGTAATACTGAGACTGTGGAGAAAGAGAAACAGAAAAATTTATAGGCAAGCCGAAGGTAGATGAAAAGCTAGAGACATTGACTTATTTGAGGAAAATGTTATATTTACTTGTGTTACATTTTGTCTTGAAATCCCATGCTATGTGGGTATTAACTCTTGATCCACATATATTGGGGCTTGTAAACAACGGAACATAAATAGAGATGGAGGTGGAGGCGAGAAATGGTTTTCTGTGTAAATAGCGAGGAAGAGATGCTGATACATTGTTCTTGAAAGTCAGAGAAAGGACAAAAATGCAAACTCTCCTGCATCTTACTTTGAGATGATTTTCCTTTTTTTTTTTCCCACAAGATCCACAAGATTCTCTTCTCTCTCCTTCCTAGTGTTTTCTCTCTCTCTCCTGCAGCTGTTCTAGTCTCACTAGAAATAATATGCATAAAAAGTGTATTCTACAAATATGCATCAAAATTGTCATGCTATTTTCCTCCTGCTTGCACTGATGCTAGAGACTATTCAGGCTTGGTTTTGAGAGGTTGAGGTTTCATGAGGTAAGATTTCAAGGAAACATTTAAAATAATCTCCCTGAAATGTTACCAACATTCCATTTTAGGAAGAATTCAGTAATCTGCTTGGAAATCTTTTTAGTTGCTTGCAAACTTTATCATTTCCAATGATCTTTATAATAGGAGAGCTACTTTTTCTGGGCAAAAAAATCTTTCTGTGATTTTGGGGGATGTAAAAATGTAAAAACTTGGTCTAGGAATTTCAGTTCTATTTTTCCTCTGTGTGTGCTGTGTAAGGTAGAACTTTATATGCCTAAGATCATTTGTAAAATGTCTTCTTAAGACTCATGCTACAAATTAGGCTAAACTCTAAACTGGGGGAGAAGTTTACAGTTAACATGCTTGATTCTAGCTGTTGGGAAAACAATTCTCAAAGAGAACAAAGAGTTTGAGATAACTGTTTAACATAATATCAGAAAACCTCAGGGGTCATAGGGGAGAACATTGAAAGACATATGAATATTAAAAAGTTGTAAAAACAAAAAGCAGATTAAAAGAAAATACAATGCAACAAAAATAAAGGAAAATTCTCTGAATATAAGGGGCTTCTACAAAAATATAAGATGAAGTAAACATGAAAATGAGCAAAAAATGTGGTCAGGCAATTCACAAAAGAATAATAAAGGGCAAATAAGTATATGAAAATATGTTTAACTTCATTAGCAATTGGAGAAATTCCAATAAAAAAAGATGATTTTTTGCCCATTGTTTGGAATGTATTAAGCATATATCCAGTGTTGAAGAGGGTGTGGAAAAGAACAAAATGTATTATGAGGACCTTCTTTAGTTTAATTTTACAAAAACACACCAACTGTGAAAGAAAAGCTTTGAGAAAATTGGGTGAATTTTAAATATAGTCTGGGTATTAGAAAACATTAGGAGATTGCTGTTAATTTTGTTAGGTACGATTTAGTTTATAAATATGCACAAAGAAGTTCTTATTAGTTAGAGATACAAAATGAAATAGGTATAAGTGAAATGGCATGATAGCCTAAGATTTGCTTTAAAAACACTCCAGAATAAAAAAATAGGTGGGCGTAGGATAGATGAAACCCTATTGACAAAATGTTGGTAACTATTGGAGGTGGGTGTATTAGTTTGCTAGAGTTGCCATAACAAATACCATGGACTGGGTGGTTTAAACAACAGAAATTAATTTTCTCACAGTTTTGGTGCCTAGAACTCCAAGATCCAGGTGTTGGCAGGTTTGGTTTCTCCTGATGCCTCTCTCCTTGGCTTGTAGATGGCCGCCTCACTACCATGTCCTCATGTGGCCTTTCCTTTGTGTGTGCACATCTCTGGTGACTCCTTTGTGTGTCCAAATTTCTTCTTCTTATAAAGACACCAGTCCTTGGGTTAGTGCCTATCAAATGATCTCATTTTAACCTAATGCCTTTGAAAGAGCTGTCTCTAAATGCAGTCACATTCTGCGGTACTGGGGGTAAGGGCTTCAGCATGAATTTAGGGGGATTATAGTTCAGCCCATAACAACAGTGATAATGAGTTTTATATGGGTTTATTATATTCCCCCTACTTTTGGTAGAGAATGGGGGAACATGTCCAAAACACCTTCTTAATTTGACTGTGTTGTTTAGAAAAAAGAGGAAAAATAATGAATTAACTATTATCTACCTGTATCTGTATCTATCTATCTATCATCTATTTATCTATATGACTGCATGAAAAATGGGTGGAAATATACACACCATACTGTTAACAGCTGTTACTTCTAGAGAGGGTAGTAGGATAAGGGGAGGTACGGGGTATTTTAGGTTTACTTACATTCATCTATATGTCTACTAAATGTTTTTTGTTCTTTGCTCTCTCTCTCTCTCTGTTGGATTGATAGTTTTCTTTGCTTTTTTTCTTTAACACAAATGAAAATTTTATCATTAATTTAATTTAGTAGTTTGAAGGTGAGTTTTAAAAAGTACATATCTTTTTTAGTTAAATGTATTGAAATCTTCCAAACAATAGCTGATCAATATTACTTTTATTATTTCATATACTGCTCTATAGTTTTAAAAACTATACTTTTTAGAGTAACTATATAGTTCATAGTAAAACTAAGCAGAAGGTAGAGAGAGTTCCCATACACTACCTGCTCCCCCATATACATAGTCTACTCCAATGTCAAAATCCAACACAAGAGTTGTACATTTGTTGCAATTGACAAACTCACATAGACACATCATTATCATCCAAAGTCCCTAGTTTACATTAGGGTTTACATTCTATGGGTTTGACAAATGTGTAATGACATACATTGACCATTATAATATCACACAGAGTAGTTTCAGTGCCCTCAAAGTCCTCTGTGCTCCATCTGTTCATCTCTCTTTTCCTACCAACCTCTGACAACTGCCATCTGCATAATTTTGCCTTTCTCAGAATGTCTTGGAACCATACGGTAAGTATGCTTTTTATATTGGCTTCTTTCACTTTGTAATTTGCATCAAAGTTTCCTTACACGTTTTCTTTGCTCAATAGCTCTTTTTTTAAAGTACTGAACAATGTTCCTTTGTACATTTCTCCATTCACCTACTGACGGACATCTCAGTTTCCACACTTTGTTAATTATAAAAAATGCTGCTATAAATATGAATGTGCAGGTTTTTGTGTGAAAATAAGTTTTCAACTCCTTTGGGTAAATACCAAGAACTGTAATTGCTGGATAATATGGTAAGAGTATGTTTAGTTTTGTAAGAAACTGCCAACTGTCTTCCAAAGTGGCTGTATCATATTGCACTCCAGCCATCATAAGTGTTACTGCAGCTCCACATTTTTGTCAGCATTTGGTACTGTCAGTGTTCTAGATTTTAGCCATAGGTATGTAGTGATATATTGTTTTGTTTTGCATTTCCCTAATGACATATTACATGGAGCATCTTTTCATATGATTATTTGGCATCTGTACTGCTTCTTTGGTGTAGTGTCTGTTTGGGTCTTTAGTACACTTTTGAATCATGTTGTTCATTTTCTTATTGCTGAGTTTTATCTTTGGTTCATTCATTCCCTAGTGCTTTAGATCTTATTATCTCTGATTTTAGGTCTTATTTTGTTCTTTTCATGATTACTGCTAATATTTTAATATATATTGAAGAAGTTTTTGTCTAATATTAATCTACACCTATTTTTCTCTGTAAACAAAATAAATACATAAGCTCAGTTTTGTCTACTGCATCACCATTCCTATCTTGTATTTTGCAACCATTGGGATTTTTAGATTCAGCTTGTTAAATACTTTATTAAACATATCAACCTTTATCTAGACTTGATTATATGATTAATTTATATCTTTGTTCTCTACAGTTTCTTTAATTCCATAATTCTCTTCTTTGAATTTTTTTTCCAGGAAAAGGTTTGTGGCTGATAAATATTCTTAATATCTAAAATGATCTTTTACCCTGCACTTAATGCTAGTTTTGCTGGGTATAGCATTGTAGATTAAAAATAATTTTCCCTCAGGTCTTCAAAATATTGTTGTATTGTCTTCTAACACCTATTATTGCTTATTTAGCAATCTTATACTAATTGGAATATTTTTCCTTTCTAAGTAATGCTCCCCCAGTTTCTGGAAAGTTTAAAAATTTTCTTTTTTCTTTTTGGAATTTTAAAATTTCAAAATGATATATTAAGCTCTAAATCTTTTATTGTGACTGTTCTTGATGGAAACTTTCAGAGTGAAAGCTAATACTTTTCCACAGTTCTGAGAAAGTTTCTTTGATTAATTTTACATATTCTTTCTTTTCTTTATGAAACATCTATCAATACATGTATAGACAATGAAATGTCCGGATCTATCTTCCTATCTCTTTTATTCCATCTTTATACCTCTGATTTGGTGGGCTCGTTTACTGATTTGCTTTTTATCTGTGGTTGCTTTGCTCACCAACTCATGTTTTGAGTGCTTTTAAAAGATAACAGTCAGATTTTAAATTTCCAAACTTTTTAGTAGTTTCTTTTTCAGGGATGCTCTATCCTTTCAAATCTCTCTGAGGATGTCAATTGTACTTATTTTAAATTATTTTTACTCTGTTTTTTAAAAAGCATATTTATTGTAACATCTTTTCTCTAGATTACTAGTCCTTTTGTTTTCTTCAGACATTTGGTAGTTCCTAGTTGTACACAGCTTTTTATTTGATATTCTCATTAATGTGCTCATGAGCTAGTTCTGAGTAAAGAAGGATTTTTAGGTATGGCTAGATGTGGTATCAGATGTTCATATCTTACCTTAAGTGAGGACCGCATGCTCTTTTGGGTATAACTACTAGTTGGGGCTTTGCCCTACCTGTATGAGTTAAGTTCCCATAATTAGCTTTATTTGACAATGGATCTATATTACTTCATAACTTTAAAAACCATAAAAAATAAATTTTAAAGCATTAAAAATATTTTAAAAATGCAGTGTAACTGTTTTACTGCAATAATTGACTTCTCATTGCCTGAATCTGCTCAATGCACCTTTAAGTTTATACTTCCAAACAATGGTTAGAGTGTGAAAGCTCTTAAGAAACAGTGCAGTAATTGAGAATAGTCATCCTTTAACAAAATCCTTTAGTGAGAAATATATATTATATATATGTAAGTATATATTATAAATATATATATTCATAAAATATCATTTATATATAACAAAAAAATAAACATTTGCATATAGCAGAGAAAAGAAGGTAGGTTTGTAAGTGAGTGTTAATATTGTTATTTCCTATTATTGTTATTTCTTACCATTCTTTGATGTTGTTGGTCTAGGGAAAATTCTTACTAACTCAAGTTTTACTCATCAAGGCAGGAACTAAATCTACTCTGTTATTTGAACAAGTGGCTCTGTGAAAGGTAAACTCACTCAAGGGTTCTTAATAGTAAGACAGAATATTTTGGGAGGAAGGTGATGAGACTGATAGGCACTGTAATTATTTTCCTCACAAAAATAAAGCGATAGATGTGTAATAATTTCTTTATGATTTATGTAATGGCAATTTTAAATGATGCTGGTCAGGCACAAATATAAACTCCCAACTATTGCAAACATAGGTTTTCCTTAATACCATTTAATCTGGTTAACTTGAAGAAATTCTGAAATATAACACTATTCATATATCTAACTGATAACTGCTAGAGCAGACATCAGTCCTTTTATAGCTAGAGAACTTGAGACTCAGACTGAAATATCTTTCTTAGCAAAACCATGTACAATCAATTACAAATGTCTGGAAAGTCACTTGGATTCTAGATAAATAGTTTTTGTTATTTTCTGCAGTAGTGATTGATTGGTTCATTCTTTTATTTATTTAACCACAGTCCATTAGTGAGTATTAAATGCATGTCACAATGCATGTCATTATTAATTTCTTGAATAAGTTAAATCTGCTAGGTTTAAATCTTTCTTTCAGCATGTCCTAAAATGAGTTATTTCAAATAGTACTTTCACAGAACTTTCTTTTTAAACAGTAATATGAAGTGAAACACATTTAAGCAGATTTTGATTATAGGCATTTCATAGTCTTTACTGAGCTTATGTTTTCTGTTAATATCCTAGTGAGGATAATATGCTGATTTTTTCAAACTTATTTCCACCAAGAAGTGCTTTTTTTCCCCCCAAGGAACATCTTGTGTTTTAATGTTCTGTGGAACATACTTGGTATTTTTGGTTTATTTGAAAGTTACTTTCTTCTTGTTTCCTGTCTTGTGTAACATGCTTTGTTTTTTTATTCTTGGATTCTGCAATAATAAATTGTAAGGAGAATCAAGAACTTTCTTTTGAGCTTGTTTCTGTAAATACATCATTCTCTAACCTATAAAATAAATACAGCAGGATATTGATACATGGGAATCCCAGGGTAGACATTTTCATGAAGGTAATAGATCTCTAATTAGAAACAATGCTTGCTTTTTTCTCTGGTGGCCACATGAGGGAGCTAAAAAGAACCAAAGATTTCCTTTTTTTTCAATAGTGAATTTTATCCTCTTTGAAATACTCAATGTTAGTGATTTAATGACAGTTGTTACTTTTTTTCAAAACTCTACTAACAATACTATCTACAGGAGAATAAAAGCATCAACAGAGCATCAACTCCACACTGCCACACAAATAAATGCAGGTGGTTGTGGTATATGTTATCTGTGTGATTCTCTTACCAGCGCACCAGAGAATACAGGGACATAAACTTTCAGAAGGAAGGCTGTATATTTATTTACCTGAGAATTGTTAGGATTGCATTTCAACATGATAAGAGAAACAGTGGTAATGATATTTTAAAACATTTATTATGTAATATTTTATATATATACATGAATGAATGCAACATACATATAAGTAATCAGGCATAGTAATGAAATTAACCTTTTTTATTCCAATTCCTAACACATGGACTACAGCATTTCCAGGACACGCAAATGTCCCTTTTCTAAAGGCCCTGTCCCTGCCTCTTCTCCCTAGACCAGAGGTCAATATCATCCTGAGTTTTGTGTTTTTCATACATTGCATAATAGTTCATATAATATATGTACGCCTTCCTAAAAATACATATTTAAAAGCTTTTTCTTGCTATGAGCTTTATAAAATTACTTACAATTAGTCTTCATAGGCTTTTTCCCCATCAGCATTGTTTCTAAAATTCATCGAAGTTGTGCATTGAGCTGTAGTTCACTTACTGTCACTGCTATATGACATTCCAGGTTTTGTCTATGATTTTCAAATTATTCATCTTTTCTGTTTATGTACACTTGGATATTCTTTTATTTTTGTTCTCATGAAGACTGTGTACATTTTCATACTATGTCTTATGGTGCAAATTCAAAGGAGTTTCTTTATGATAGTCTGAATCCCTTGGGAGAAATTACACACAAATAAATTAACATTAAAAAGGTGATCCCAATTTTATTTCAAAGTTTGCACCAGGAGTGAATAGGAGTTTTTGTTGCCCTATATCCTTGTCAACACTTGTTTTTTCTTAATTTTAATTTTTCTAATTGAGTAGGTTTAAAATGTCATTATTGAGGTCTTAAATACATTTCTTTAATTTCTATTGAGGTTGAAAACAACTTACATGCTTATTGGGCATTTATGTTTCTTTTTACGTAAAATGCCAGTTTGTGACCTTTGCCTATTTTTCTTTTGGAGTTAAGTTCTTCTTGAATTTTAAAAACAGTTTTTATATTTCAGATATGAACCTTATTGGTCATATGTCTGTCCTGCTTTCTCATTCTCTTTATGGGAATTGATTTTTGTGTAGAAAATGAGGAAAGGATCAAATTTATTCTTTTTTATTGCTAATCAATTGTAAGAGCCTCACTGATTGAATAGCGCATCCTTTCTTCTAACTAGCTCCCTTTCTTAAATTCTTTTAGTAATTCTAGTAATTTATGGGTTATTTTGCAGTTTTTATATTGTGAAACTGAATACCATGGTATTTCTATTTCTTCTTTTCCAATATAAATACTTTGGGGTTCTTATCTTCACATATTTCACACAGAATCTCTAGTACTGCACTGAATATAAGCAATATCAGATTTTCATTTTTGTTTTGTTAGGATGTATTTCCTCTTTTACTGTTTTCTGGAAGAGGTTGTGTGAGGTTGAAATGGTCTGTTCATTGAAAGCTTGATAAAACTTTCCTGTAACTTGCCTGAAAGTTTTATAGAATTTAGTGTTGTCTTTGTAGAGTAACTTTTAAGTGTGATACAATTTCTTTAATAGGGCTTTCTTTTAAAGACTATACAGACTTCCTGTTTCTTTGGGAGTTGATTTTGAAAAGTGTTTAAAATAGAATTTAACCATTTTTTCTCAGTTTTCAAATTTATGGGAATGAATTTGTAGGAGTTAAAAAAATTTTTTTAATCTTTATCTTTGGCTAGATCTGATTTTTTTCTAATATTTTTGATACTAGTAATTTTGGTTTTCCCCCTTTATCAAGCTTACCAGAGATTTGTCAATTTTATTAGTCTTTTCAAATACCCAGATTTTGGCTTTGTTGGTCCTCTTGTATTTTTGTTTCCTTCCTTAAAAAAAAAAAACTTCCTAATAAAATTTTCTGAACACATAACTTAGATGGTAAGTAATCAAAAAATTTTACTTTCATAAAAGTAAAATTGACTCCTCTCTCTTATAACCTCCTTCTCAGACACAATCACTTTCATTTCTTTTAGATAATTATTTTAATATTTACTTCCAAGACTCTAAATGATATGTTTCTACTGCTACTGCTTAATTTTTCAATTTTAGGCATTGTTTTTTGAATTCCATATTAGGTTAAATCTCTTCTCTTCTATAACCATGTGTTTTCTTGCATAGCACAAACGACAACCAGAATTTTACATTTATTTGCATAATTATTTTATTAATATTTGTTTTCCCTTTTGGAAGTCTCATGTGGTCAAGGACCTTGCTTGCTTTTGGTTTCCATTGATTCTCAATGTCTAGAACACGGTGAACACTCAAATGTTGACTGAGTGAGTGAATGAACAGATGACATAAAAGTTAAACACCGAAATGTCAAGAATTGAAGGAGATAGGTTTTCTTTGGGGAAAAACTAGAATAGGGTGAATATAGGCATTGTCAGTTATACTAGCTCATCTATGGCCAGATTGTAGTTACCTAAGAATGTGAATCCCTGCTTTAAGCAAGCTGGTATTGGTGCCTTTTTTCTGTTTATTTCCTTAGGTTCATAATAAAGATCACTAGAAAATGTTGTTTCTATGAGCTAAAGATAAAGACATACGGAGATGAATTCTAGTCCACAGGCTTAGATGGCAGTGGTGGTAGTGATTTGTCCTGGAAGGCTGGGTTATTGTTTAAGTGCCAGGGAAGCAAATAAGTAGAGAGAAGCATAGTACATGGCTTATGGTAGTATGTTCTGTTTTTTTTAATGTACTCATCAAAAATTTTAAAACTATATAAGTTTTCCAGTCAACGTTTTCATTCTTCTAGTCTACTTTTGTTTACCCCCACTGTATTAGTCAAGATTCTCCAGAGAAGCAGAACTAACAGGGGATATATATAATAAATCTACTTCATATATGAAGATATATGTACATACATATATATATACATAAATATTTATATTATATAAATCTGTATAACAGATTTATTATGAGGGATTGGTTCAGAAGTCCCCAGATCTGTAGTCTGCAAGCTGGACACCCAGAAAAGTTGGTGTAATTCTAATTTGAATCTAAAGGCGTAAGATCCAGGAGAGCTGGATGTCTTGTCAGGCCCAAGACCCAAGAGGGGCTGATGTTTTAGTTAGAATCGGAAGGCAGGAAAAAACTGAAGTTTCAGTTGAAGTAGTGAGTCAGGAGGAGTTCCCTCTAACTCAACCTTTCTGTTCTATTCAGTTCTTTAATTGATAGTATGAGGCCCAACCACATTAAGGAATGCAGTCTGCTTTGCTCAGTCTGCTGATTAAAATGTTTATCTCATCCAGAAATACCCTCAGAGACATCCCAGAATAATGTTTGACCAAATGTCTAGGCACTCTGTTGCTCAGTCAAGTCGACCCATATTTTTTTTAATTGAAAATATTTTAAGCAAATCCAAGGCATTGTGTTATTTCACTTACTTATTCATGTTATTTCATGCTATTTTACATATTCACATGTTTATTCCTGCATCATCAGAATAATTTTTTACATAAACTTTATGTTTTTAGGTCAATTTCAGATTCACAGAAAAATTGCAAAATAGTACATAGAGTCCCTGTATACTTCATACCCAGTTTTTCTATTATTAACATCTTACACTAGTATGGTATACTGTTATAATTAATGAAACCTGTATTGATATATTATCAGAAATACATGTGTGTATACAAACCTATGTATATATATATTTATAAATATTTATATATTTAACCATCTGTATCTATATTAAATAAAACATGCATTTAGACTGATGTCCCAAATTCTGATCCACTAAAAAATGAATCATTCTAGCTTCCTATGATTGCTTATCTGTAAATTACCAGTCCAAGAGTAAGAAGTCTGGCTCTTACCCTTAGACATCCATTTATTTCTTTAAATATAATAAGCATACATAGTTGTATCAGAACTGTTAATTTGTATCCTCATGGGAAAACACTTCATTAACTAAAGTATATTGCTCATGTTCTGTTCCTTTTGCCTTTAGTTTTATAGACTCCACTCATCTCTCAAGCTCCCCTCAATCCCTCAACTTCAGTGAGACTATTTCATACATTTGTAATAGATTATTCTGCCACATTCTGTATCCCATTCTGTGATTCCCCTCAACCTTCTAAAGTTTTTAAAAATGTGCATTGTAACTTCAGGGGGAAAATATTTTCTCAGTCCGGGGCAAATTACCTTTGCAACTGAAATCAGTCAAAGGGAGAAATAAAGTGGGAGAAACCCTTTTATTGCTTACAAGCATGTGTCTACTTCTGCATGCCGGTGTCTCTCACGAGCCAGCTGCAAAAAGGGACCCCACCCAACCTCTCCAGTCCAGATTTGCCCTTGCTCCTCCACATAATCACCTATTGATATGGAGATGGCTACTTCTCTCCACCCCTTGGAAACACCTATTGATATGGAGATGCATTAAGGCCAGTTGAGAGATTCTGGAAATATTGCAATTTTATCTACATACATGCATTAATGTTCACTCTTAGTGCTATAAAGTTCTATAGGTTTTGACAAATATATACTATCATATATCTTTAATTACAGTATTATATAGAATAATTTCACTGCCCTGAAAGTCACCTGTGAGTCACATAGTCAACTCCTTCCTAGTCCCAAACTTCTGGCAATCACTACTGTTTTCATTTTTGCCTTTTTTACAATGTCAAATAGTTGAAATCATACAGTATATAGCCTTACAGATGCTTTTTCAACTTAGCAACATGCATTTAAGGTTTGTGTGTTTTTTTGTGGATTGATAGCTAATTTCTTTTTTAGCACTGAGTAATGTCCCATTGTATGCATATTACATAGTTTGTTTATCCATTCACCCATCAAATGACATCATGGTTGCCTTCAGTTTTTGGAGATTATGAATAAAGCTATTGTATATGTATGTGTGCAGGATTTTGTGAGGACAAAAGTTTCCAAATCAGTTGGGGAGATATCCAGGAGTGCAATTGCTGCATTATATGATGAGACTGTGTTTAGCTTTGTCAAAAACTACCAAACTGTCTTCCAGAATGGCTGTACTATTTTGCATTTCCAGCAGCACTGAGAATTCCTATTTCTTCACACCTACTGTCAGGTTTTTTGTATGTTAGGTATTCTAATCATATTTCATTATTGTCCTAAAATAATTTTTAAATAATGAATTAACAAATAACCATTTGTATTAGTTAATTAGTTGATTGGCATTTGTTGATGTAGCTGATTAACATTTGATTGTTCTTAAAATGATTGAATTTTAAAAAATATTCTACTTTTAAAATTTTGAAGATCTATACCTATATTTGATATGTTTAATGCAATGTAAACACTCGTGGTAGCTATAGTGGGGAAAAGAACAGTGATTCTTCTATATAAATGTCTTTAAAAAATAATTTGCCTCCTGTAAAATGCATGATTATTGCAAAGATTGATTTTTAATTTTACGGTATGTTGGTAGTTTCAATTTATGAGAGGCTTAAATTATTATTTTTTACTTTTATATTAAAAAGTCATTTTCAAAGAGCAAACTCATGAGGGAAGCAGCCAAGATATTTACATATACCTCCCCCCCACCAAAAAAAGTAGAAGTAAAATTGCATAATAATCAGGGAAAGAATAATGCAGAAGAATGAATGAGCCTTTGTATGACTATTAAATTTTGCTGAATGATGAATGGACTCATTCATTCAATTCAACAAATATTTTTTGAGCTGTTCCCATATAGTAGACAGCTGGGAACACAGCAATGAACGAAAACAGACAAGATCTCAGCTCTTAAGGATCTTCTATACTAATAAATGAAATTGGATGATGAATGAATGACTAAATACTACAACATTCTTTTATGGTAATGTCACAAACTCTTGTGGTATTAAATTATTTGAATGAAATATTTGAAATTTCATTCACCAGATGCTCCCTGTGCTTTGACTGCTTATTTTTTGTCCCTTTTTAGATTGATTTTGCCCTAGAAATCTCCATGCTTGGTCATGTGTATAACTGCTGTTTTCTTGGTAACACCCAGACAGCTTATTGCATGCATACACTGGGGGGATGGGAAACATGTTTCTGGGATGAGGGAATGATTTTTCACTTCTGTCAGAGAGATCAAATTATCAGCAGGGCTGCTAATCTGCCTATCTGAAAAAATAACCAGAAATATGCACAAATGTAAACATAAAAGGAGATGCTCATAATTTGTATAGCTCTCATGTTTGTCCATCAGTCACCCTAAATGCCTGTGAGCTATTAGGACGGACACAAATGTGCTGTAGCTTGAGGAATTGTCATTTTATCTCCCAATGAGACACTTTATTATCACCATTAATTAAACATTTTCAACACTCTGAGTAAATCAGTCATGCCATCTATTTCTACCTTCGGCTTCTGTTTATGGTCTAAGTGTGCCAAACATCCAGACTAAATGAAAATATACCCTCCAGGAACCATGCGTGGCATCTCTCACAACAAGCTGCAGCACCTCTCTGAAGCATGGCTGCTATGTCATGGGGAATCCAGGGAATCTTTAGCTTAACTCGCTGTGCCTTGGAGTCTCCAGGAGGAATGGAAAGTACTAGCGCAGGAGCAATCATTTACAGATGATTGTCATACTTAACATCTCTCATTTTGAGGGAAAGGGGCAGTGTCAACGAACAGATTAGGTATCCCTGGGAGAACTGGGATTTGTGGGAGTAGTCTTGGCAATGTGGGTTCGAGCCCCATCTCTAAGGCTGCCCCAGCCTTGACCTTCTATATTTTGTGGACCCGGGAGGGTGCTAGTTCCCAGTTGCTTGTGCCTGACCCATTTACATTCTCCATCAAATCCAAATAAAAAGAGAAATAGTCCCTGTTTGCCTCTCCATTACAAGGATAGCTCTAAAGCTGGGAAGGACAGTGGTCAGAGGTGGGAGGAGAAGAGCTTGGCTAAATGGAAAGTGTTGAGATGATTCAAAGGGCTGGTGCTGAGCGAGCAGGGGTGGCTTGACCTTCTGAGGAGGCTAGTAGCAGCTTCCTACTGGTGGTTATTTTGGTTGCTGGAAAGCCTGCCTGCCCTGAAATATCTCTCCGGGCCATCTTGCCAGGTTCTATAATTCCCAGCATGACAGCTATCCTCTAGTTGAAGGCATTGTGTCTCCAGGTTATAACACAGCCACGCACAGGCAACCCCACACAATTAACCCTCAATAGCCCATAAGCCTGGAACCTGGCTGTGGAGAACCACTACCAGCTGTTGGTAACCCAACACTGCCTTGCTGAGAGAAGCTTATTGACAGCCTCTTCACATAAGTGGGGGAAATGGGTGCCGCAAAGCTCTGGATCAGGAGTGTAATGGCTTCCATGGGAGCAGCCAGATCGCTGCGGGGATGGCATCTCCACTCCCTCCTCCCAGGGCACGGGAAGGTTAGACTTTGGATGCTAGAGGAATGTTCAAATGCAAATGGTATCAAGGAAGTGCACAGAAACTCATGGATGCTGAATTTATGGATCCAACATGGGATCAGGGAATTCTTTGGTCAGACCCTTTAATCAGGCCTTATCTCAAAGGGAAAAAGACAACTGTCTGCTCAGCTTAATTTGATGTCCCCCTCAATATCCTGTCACTGGTCAGCAAAGATGTCTGAGGATTTCACTGAAATTACTTCCTTGGGCATAGGAGGCACTGGTTAAAAGGTAAACATGTTCTCAGGGAGGGAAAAGCAGGCATTTTTCAGAACTGAGAGCATTTATGAGAATTAGACCATCTCATATGATTGCCTGAAGGAAAGCTTGGAAGCTTGGTATGCTGCAGCTGTGTGTGAGCAAAACATTCACAAAATGCTGGAATTACTGTCTGTTCTGGGGAGTAAACCAGCTTCCTAGTAAGTGTGGCTTCAGGGTCTCATGCTCTCTTTATAAAACAAATTCTTAGGATGGTATTTGGAGTTGTCTTTCTCTACTTCTGGCTTTGCTTCTCTTCTTTCATGGTCTTGGTTTCCCACTCTGCATTCCCTGCAGGGTGTGGAAAGCTAGCCTGTGAATCCCATTCTGCTTCCCTCACTCTCTTTTGAGAACTCATTGCATGGCTCAGAGCCTGGCTGGACAGCAGAGTACCACTGCAGGTGCAGGCAGCCTTCCCTCTCTCAGAACTTACTTCTTGTGCCTTACTGATAGTGTTGCAATTTAAGAGCAGACTCCCTGATGGTGTTCTGCTGGGGGATCTGCTCTGAAGGCAACAACTCTGGGTCACCAACAGAAAGGGTAGAGAGCAGGCTCCCCCGGTGGACACAAAGGAGTCTGCAGAAGAGTGGAGGACTGAACTCAGGGATCATCAGGAAGTACCAATGAGAGAGCAAGTAGAACTGAATGTGAAAACAAGTCATGGGGAACCACTTTCCAAACTCAGTATCTGTGCCACCTTGAAGTTACTTAATGTCTTTGAGGCTTAATCTTCTCTTACAGATGATAGGTTAATAATACTATCTGATTCATAAGGTGTGATTAAAAACAAATGAATGTTTTTGAACAAATGTGATTCTGGCCATAACAGACATTTTAAAATGTTAATTATCATGATTGTTGCTAAGAGCATTTTCAGTAGAGTGGTGGATAGAGTTTAAATAGGATGTTGTGGAGTCTAGTTGGGAAAAGAGATAGTTATAGTGTTAACTTGTGGCTCAGGTGGGGTTGAAGTAAAAATTTTTTAGTATGAAGGGAACTTGAACATGGAAGTTAAAGACATGATATTCCAGAAAAAAAGGGATAATTTGTGAATCAAATTGCTGAAGGATGTAATAGGAAGTGGATGTAATCTCAAGAGCAAGGATTGTCATCAGAAAGGAATAGGGACACTTCTTAATTTTGAAAGAAATAGAAACTTTATAAAAATGGATAAATATTTCATGAGTTTGGAAATGGTTGAAGCAGAGGGCAAAACAGTGCATAAGAGAGGGAATTTGAGAGATTCATGCCTTGTGGATTCTGAACTGTGGAGACCATTGGTAGTGACATAGGATCATGGCCTCTGGAAGAATAATAAAGCCTTTAAATGTCACAGATCCATAAAGCTAATGCTCTTTATGATTCATAGGCCAGGACTGGTCCAAAGCCAGTTAGTTTTCAGTCTGAGACAAACTAAGGAGTGTGCACCAGCATTTAAACCAATTATATCACTAAAGGCACTAGTTAGTTTAGCAAATTGTTTTTTTTTTTCTTAGCCAGACTTTCTCGATGATATGGGAAGAGTGTTTTCTTTTACATTCTGGTGCAAGCTCCTTGTTGTCACTGAATGGCAGCACATAGCACACTTATTAGCCACGCGAACTGGCTATTTAGAGTTGCATTGCTCTAAATCACTAAATTTGGGGTGGGGGTGTGGTTTGTCCCAGCAGCTGACCTAGAAAATTGCAGTGGTCTGAATATTTGTGTCCTTCCAAAATTCAAACTCCCCAAGATGATATTACTAGTAGGTGAGGCCTTTTGGAGGAGCTCACATCATGGGGGTGGATGTAGTGCCTTACTAAAGGGGCTCCAGGGAGATCCCTAGTCCTGTCTACCATGTGAGGACACAGCAAGAACTTCCCAGGTATGACCAGCAAGAGGGCCTCACCAGAACAAAACCACGCTAGTGCCTTATCTTGGACTTCCCAGCCTCTAGGACTGTGGGAAATAAATTTCTGTTGTTTAAAAGTCACCAAGTCTATGGTATTTTCTTATAGCAGCCCTAACGGACTGAGACACCAATATAGCAGGTGTGGAGAAATAAAGGAAATGGAAGCATAGTAAACTGTAGTCAGAGAGGGAACTTTCAGAATTCCAAATGTCAGCAGATTTGTGGAGTGCTTTCTGTGCCATAGGTTCAGGTAGGCAAAAAGGTGGGTGCTATAGAGAGAGCCTATAAATGGGTTGCAATTGCTTTAGGATTGCAGTCAGAGTCAGTAGTTTGATGTAACATTTTTTTTAAGTTCTTTTTCTGGGTGTAGTGAGGACAGTTGTCTATGGCTGTGGGAATTTTGCAGTTAAATTGCCTGGATTTATATCTCATCTCCATCATTGTCCAGTTGTAGTCCTTGAGCAGGAAACTGCTGCAACTCAGTTTCCTCATCTATGGACATGTGGGTAACACTGGGCACTGCAGAGTACAGTCTGATGACCTGAGACAGGAAATGTAAAGCCAACAGGACATTACTGAGCACATGGTGAACATCCAATGAAAATTACTTTCTCTTGTTTGCCCCTTTCCATTGCAGAAGCCAGAGTGGAGGCCCTTCTGATTTTACTATACCAGCACTCACCAATAGAACTTTCTACAATGATAGAAATGTTTTATGATCTACACTTTCCAGTATGGTACCCATTAGCTCTGCATGACTACTAAACACTCGAAATGTTGGCTAGTGCAACAAAGGAATTGACTGTTTAATTTTATGTGATTATAATTAACTTAAAATTTAATTTAAGTGGCCACATGTGGCTAGTTGGCCACCACATTGGACAGCATGGTCTATGAGCATTATTGTTCTAACTGTTCCAATCTATATTTTTCCGGTCCATTTCCATAGTTCTGTCTGAGTTAGCTTACTGAAGTATGCCCTTTGTCATGGGGTTCTCCCATTTCAAACATCTTTAATAGTTCTGTGTTTTCTGTCAAACAAAATGAGATAGTGTCTGAGCAAGGGAGGAATAGTCCAAGAGAGAAAAAGGACATAAAATTAACATGTCATGTAAATATCTGTATTTTGATGTATTATTAGTCAGAGTTCTCCAGAGAAACAGAACCAACAGGATATTAGATAGACAGATAGATAGATAGGCAGATAGATAGATAGATAGAGAGACAGAGAGATAGAGAGATTTATTTTAGGAATTGACTTATGTGATTATGGAGGCTGGCAAGTCCAAAATCTGCAGGGTAGACTAGCAGGCTGGAGACCTAAGGGAGCATTGATTGTATGGTCCAAAGGCCGTCTGCTGGAAGAATTCTCCCTTCTTTGGAAAGTCAATTTTTTTCTATTAAGGCCTTCAACTTCCTGGATGAGGCCCATCCACATTATGGAGGTAGTCCACTTTATTCAAAATCTACTGGTTTCAATGTCAATCCCATCTAAAGAAAACCTTCACAGCGACATCTAGAACATTTGACCAAATATCTATATACCATGGCCTAGCCACGTTGATACATAAAAATAACCATCACATGTGGTAATACCTCTGTCTAGACATTTATCACCAACTCTTAGTAAAGAAGAAACAAAGGAGGGCTTTCCTGTGTGGGGATAGCCATCCTTTCTGCCATGCCATTGGTGGGGCATTTAAAGCTCTCCTTTTCCTTCAAAACCTCTACCCCTGGCTCTTTGGCCATCTCTATTGATTCTACTCAGCTTTTTGGCCCTTGAAGTTGTTTATAAAAACCAAACACTTGGCCTTTCTGTCTTCATGGTTCTGCCCATGTGAATTCTTATCAGGTTGATTCTGAGCATGAACCCTCGCACGGGGAATGCAGGGTCTTGGCCAGCAATGTGAGCAGCTTTGGTGTCTCCTTTGCTAGGCCTGGTCTGATTAGTACTAGGAACTTGGAGGTGAAAAGCTTTATATCTTGTTTTCAGTTCATTGAGTCATTTAGTCTCTGCCTGGCTCTGTAGATGTGACAGCGTTACTAACAGCTTGAGCCCAGTTTGATTTATTGGTGAAATTAAATTCTATACTTCCACAATGATGTCAGTTATTTCCTGAGTCTTAAAAAAAAAACCCAACAAGGCAGAGCAGCAACTGCAAGCTTAGCTGGTTAATCCATAAGTTGTCCAGGCCAGTTGCTCTCTGGATGTCAGGAGAGCCATAGCTGCCCATTCTGCTCAAGAGAAACCTTCCCTTAAAATTTCCAATGCCATTAAAATAAAATGCTAAAAACATTCAAAGTATTTTTCAGGAAGATTGTAATTTACATTTCTGAGTGTTTTTAATGCCAGAATTATAATTAAAGCAAGTTTTCTTCCTCCTAGGATGTAACAGAATTTTTAAACAAGAAGATAAATATTTGAAGCACAGTTTACTATTATTCTTGATGTTAAGCTGGCAAATTTGGTCTGCTTCACAATAGGAAGATGACAATATGCTACCACTATGAAGACCAATAAACTAATGTGAACATTTCTATACTTTGTAAAATAATTTCTGTCATCCTCCTACTCTACTTAATGAAAATCCAGCTATGGGAAAAGCCATTATGAAGTTAATAAAACACAATCGCAATGTTTGTCTCAAAAATATTGATATTGTGGGAAGAACTCCATTCATTTCAGTAGGTGACAGACACAACACCCCACCTAGTTAGTGGAACTAATGGGAAAGACAGGACTGTGAAATCTGAGCTTCCAGTGCTTCCAGAAAACTTAGGGTTTTACTCATGAAAGTAAAATGGGTAAAACTTTATTTTAACAAGTAAACCTTCATTTAAATACATTATTTCTTTATGCATGTGTAGAGTGTCACTCTATTAGTCAGACTGATATTTGTTTTGTTTTGTTTTGTTTTAATTGAAATTGAGCATCCTGTTCAGATCAAGGGCTTTTGAGGGTCCTGGAAGATTGGGGAAATTGACTTCAACCTAGTATAGGCATCACCATTAGAGAGCTGTACTCTCAATAGTATAAAAGAATTCTGTATAAAGCATCTAGTTGGAATTTGGAAAAGATTTTGTGACCATAGGAATCAAATAAGGACGAACAAATCTAATTAGCATTGTATATACATGACCTTGCTTCTGATGGAGCAGGTGAATATCAACCAGGGGTCCCTGACTCCCAGTTACCCAGATCTCCAGGGAGAGGCATCTGAGGCACAGGGAGACATTTCAGTTCAGTGTCTGAATCGGACCTCGTTGATCGGACCTAGATGCTTTCAGGCCTTGCAGCCCTGTCAAACATGTTTTTCTGTCCCAGGAAACAATAATTATGACCAAGTGATTTAAATCACCAGTGCAGTATGATGCAAAGGAAATTCAGTCTTAAGAAATCTGATAGAAATAGAGTAAATGGGAGCATGCAGGAAGTGAAGCACAAGTTGCAGAAAGAATAAAGAGAATAAAATAGTGGACTGGATTCAGCTGTTCATTTGTTTGAAGAAACCTGTCCTATACTGGGGGTCTGGACGCAGATTTCACTACTATTTTTCACTGAGCCTTTGATGTGGAAGAAGAGCCATTATTTTAAGTCAAAGTCAATTTTTTATTTTGCTTTCATAATATATACATGATTACATCTGGAAAGAAAACTACTCCTAAGACTTATTACACTGTTGAACTTGAGAGCCCTCATTTATGCTATTTAGAGCTTTTCCAGGCTTGATATATGGAAATCTTCAATATGAGATACATTTGAGCATATATGAATCTTCAATATGAGCATATATATATCTATACCTATATACATATCACTGAGCCCCAGTTTATATGGCCTGAAGTAGCTATATTAGAATATGGGTTTAAATACATAGATTTTTCCTAAGTCACATCTGTTGGGCTACTTCAAATATAGGCATATATTAAAGGAGCTTAGGGTACGATTTTCTTTATTTTACTTACTTGCATACATTTCTCTTTCTTTTTTTCTAATGTTTTCTTTCTAGAGAGTAGAAGCTTTATAGCAGTTAGGATCACATTTGGATGCAACTAACATCATACTTGACGTAGATTTTTTGCTTTGTAAGGAAGAATTCTTAAAGTAGGTGGAACAGGAATACATGTAGCTTCTCAATGATGTCATGAGAGAACAGATTTTTTCCTCTCTTTCCTTTCTGCTTTCCTTAGCATGGTGCCATTTGTCTTCCTACATATCAACTCATGTACAAGTAAGGTCATGCGTATACAAGGCTCATTAGAATTGCTCGTCTTTATTCAATATGTATGGTCACAAAATTTTTCCAAATTCCAACTGAAAATGGCTGCTGCAGCACCAGACAATTGTCCCATTAAAGGCAAAAAGAAAGAAGCAAGGATATCATCTGTAGAAGTGTCCATCCTAGATATTAGAAAAGCAAAAGATTTCCCTGAACCTGTCATGTGGCCATTACTCCTGTGTTTTTGGAAGATGAAGCAAGTGAATGTTCAATAGAGCAAATTGCCTCAATAGCAGAATCGGGGCTTTGTTAGCGAAAAAGAAGAAAAGCACATGGGGTAAGCAGCAGCCTCTGCCACACTAATCCTAATGAAATAGCAGTCCTTGACCATTCTTAATGACCTTCTTTATTAGATTCCAATCCATATTTAATAATGATCATTGTTTCTTCCAAAGCTCTAAAACAGCCAGTAGCATGTAGGTCAACTCTAGAGCTCCTAATACTTCCATTTACTTAGTATGACTTTGAGAGAAATAATGCTATAAAGATGTCCTGTGTGACGGTGAGAGAGAAGAGGAATAATATCTCTGGGAAATTATATAAGTGGTGTTCTGTATACTGGCTTTTATCTCTTTTAACTTTCCAGTTGTGTGGGTTTAGGGATAGTAGTCCAAGACATCACTTTTCAAGGTGTGTCCCTTGGAACATTAAATTCTACAAGATTCTGTAGGCAGGAAGGTTGGGAAACTGAGCTAAAGAGATTAAATACCATTAACCAGGTTTCTTTGCTACAAGACCTTTCAGAACCTTTGAAATATAATATTTCCAAAAGTACTGTTGTTCCATATTTTCTTCTATTTAAATCACCATCCATTACATTATTCATTTAATAACAACATTGCAGGAAGGGAAAGAAACAATACTTAAATATAAAGATTTGAGAATGGCAGATGTTTATCCACACAATTACACTCTTATTTTTTTCTCCTTTATGGTAGCATATTATTTTGCTTGATGAAATGTTGCTTGATGCTTACTTCTCCTTTTTGGAAATGCCTTCTTCTTTTTTTAAAAAACACTGTAGTCCTTCCACCACTAAAAATAGACAAAGATTAAGCCTAATTGATCCCAGGAAGGGAATCTCTGAAGGCAACAAAGAGCCAAATTCTTGACTTTTGAGTGATTAAGACTTTCTAAATTTATACTAGAGACAATATGCTTGAAAGATACAACTTTCAAGTGGAAGAGTCAGTTGGGCCCCTGATAAAGTTATTTTGGAATTCATTTAAAAATATTTGAGTGCCTACTGTGTGCCACACACTGTAAATATTAGTAAATAAGAGACCCCACTCTTACAGAACTCACATACTAGCAGAGAGAAGACAAGAAACGCACTATAGAAGCAAACCATTAGGAGGTGTGCTGGCGGCTGTAATGTTCCACTGGAAAACCCCTTCTGGAATGAAGGACTTACTTCTCTCAGAAGCTGATGGAAGCTGACCTTCAGCTGTCTTGGGATTGCTCTCTTGGAATTGCTTTGGCTAAAGAAAACCACCTCACCAAAGTTAGGGCTCTTTCCAGGACAGCCCTCATCCAGGTCATGAAGACCCACCCCTGTCACCCCAACTCAGAATATCCCATCTCCAGAACTGCACTGGTGTCAGCTGAGGCCTTCACTAGGGTGGCATTACAGTTCAACTTCTCCCCCTCTCTGCCCAGCCCTCCTCCCTGCCCTCACTTCCACCGCTGCTTTCTTTCAGCTTTCCTCACTGTCTCAGGTACTCCCTAATGCACATCCTGCTCACTGATCAGCATCTCGGAATGTGCAGCCCCAAGAACATACCTGAGACAGCAAGGGATGAACATGATGTCAGGAAGGAATGGGGGATGGGCAGTGTCCTGGCGGGGCAGGTCGGAGCATTGACGGAAGTGTTCAGAGTGGCAACAAGGAGAAGGTGGGGTCTGAGCCGAGATGGGAAGATTTTGGTCATCAAGGAGATTTCTGGGGGCAGAATATTCTAGGAAGAACAAAGACAGAAAAGGCCATAGGCATCACATGCGTGCCCAGCATATTCAAAATGCGTGAGGAAGGCCAATGTGGCTGGAGTTGAGGTCAGAGATAATGGGTGTTAAGATCATGTGAGGCCTTGGAGGCCATAGTAAAGCCTTCAGATTTTACTGAGTGAAATAAAGAGCAATTGCTAGTTTTACACAGTGCCTCAGAATCTGACTTCTGTTTGAGGCAGATTACTCAAGCTTCTGTGTGAAGAACAAGCTATAAAAAAATAAAAGTAGAAGCAAGCAGACCAGATAGAAAGATTTTATAAGGGCATACCATCAACTGGGAGGCTGGTAGGTCACAGAAATTTATTTCTCACATTTCTGGAGGCTGGATATCCAAATCAAGGCACCAGCAGATTTGGTATCTGGTAAGGAACTGCTTCCTGGTTCATAGACATTTATTTACTGTGTCCTTACATGATGGAAAGGGGTTAAGGGAGCTTTCTGAGGTGTCATTTTTGTGAGGGCACTAATCCCATTCATGAAGGGTATACCCTCATGGACCACCTCCCAAAGACCTCACATCTTAATGCCATCACATTGGAGACTGGGTTTTAAGAAATCAATTTTGGGGGAACACAAATATTCTGTCTGTGGCACAGACTATTGCAGTAGTCCAGGTGAAAGGTAATGGGCTTGGAGTAGAGTGGCAGTAGAATTGGTGGTGTGAAGTATTTGGATTCTGGATACATTGTGAAGGTCTCAGAGTCAATAGGATTTCTTGACTGAGGTGTGAGGACTAGATTAGAATTTTAAATAACTTCACCTGAAAGATTAAGTGCCAAATACTGAACAAAGAAGCCATGGATTTTATCTCTAAATAATACATTATGACAAGAATGTACCATGAACCGAAAGCTAGTTATGACTCCAAAAGGAATGAAAAGTTTGGCCAATGAAATTTATATGGCAGAAAATAAAGAAAATTGCACTTTGATACATACACTGAACTTCTGTGACTTGAAAAGTCATATCTAGTAAACATTTATTCATTTTCCAAAATCACAACTTAAGCCTAGATATTTTGCATTTTCAGTGTCTGAAGATATTTCTAAATTATTTTGGAGCTAGCAGTCAATAGATAGCATCCTGATAAAATGCTGTTTTTCATAATCTACTCTGATTATCCTGATCTCTTTAGCATTTTTAGGGTTGACACTATGAATTAGAAGCATATCAAAGAATTCTAGTGTTTTTGTCTCCATTTCCTGTTTAGTTAAATATATAATTACATCCCCTCCCCTCAATTAAATTACCCATAGCTAGAGCTTAAACTCCTTCATTTGAAAGGCAGCCCCAATTTTTCTTTAAATTGATGTATAATTTTTATCTAATGAAGTATACAAATTAAAATGAACATTTAATATGTTTTGACATTGTATACACACATGAAGCCATCACCACAATAAAGATGATGAACATTTCCATCACCTCCAAAATATTCCTCGTGATTCTTTGCTATCTTTCCCTCAGGCGCCAGCCCCAAGCAACCACTGATCTGGTTTCTATCACTATATATTAGTTTGCATTTTCTAGGATTTTACAGAAATAGAATCATACAGTATATAATTTTTTGGGTCCAGCTGTTTTTCACATGGGATCATGATTTTGAGATTCCTCCATGTTGTTTGTGTCTGTAGTCTGCTCTTTTTTATTGTTAGACAGGAATTCCATTGTATGAATATACACATCTTGTTATTCATTCCCCTGTTGTTGGATATTTTCCCTTCAGTGTAGCAGGTTAAATTGTATTCCCTAAAAGGATATGTTCAAATCTTTAACCTCTAGTACCTGAGAGTGTGTCCTTATTTGGAAGTAGGGTCTTTGCAGATATAATTAGTCAACATGAGGTCATACTGGATTAAGGTGAACCCTGAATCCATTCATTAGTGTCCTTATATGAAGATGATGCAAAGTGAAGATGGCCATGTGATAACAGAGGCAGAGATTAGAGTGACACAGCTACCATCCCAGGGAATGCCAAGAACTGCCCAACAACCCCAGAAGTTAGAATAGTCATGAACAGACTCTCCCCTAGGCCTCTAGAAGGACCCAACCTGCTGACCCTTGATTTTAGACTTCTGGACTCCTGAACTATGAGAGAAGAAAATTTCTGTTTAAGCCACTGGGTTGGTAGTAATTTTTACAGTACCCCTTGGAAATGAGTACACCCAACTTTTAGTGATTTGAATAAAGCTGCTATAAACATTCACATATCTTTGTATGGACATACTTTCTCATTTCTTTAGGATCAGTATCTTGGACTGGGATGGCTGTGACATATATTTGACTTTCTAGAAACTGCCATAGTTCTTCAAAATGATCAGTACCAGTTCACAGTCCCACGAGCAGGGGTATGAGAGGCCCAGTCGTCCTCCCCCTTTGCTGAGACACAATATTCCCAGTATTTTAAATGTTAGTCTTTCTAATATGTATTTACTGATATTTTATTTTAGTTTTAATTTGCATTTCCTTAATACCTATTAGTATTTTGTGGATCTTCTTTTCTCTATTTAAATCTTTTGGGAGTTTTGTTATTCTGGATAAAAATTATATATATACATATATATATATTCTATATTATCACATTCTATATTTTATGTATCTATATATAACTATAATAATAGTATATGTAAAATATTAAATATATATAATATATAATATAAAATATATTCTATCATCCTATGGCTTGCATTTTTATTTTTTAATGGTACCTTTTGAAGAGGAAAAGTTTTAAATTTTGATGAGATCCAACATCAATTTTTCTTTGGTGCTGTCTGTCTTTTGTGGGCTTTCTAGGAAAGCATAAAATTCCCTTGTACTCTCAAATAACAAATATTTGCTTCACTTTCCATAAATACATGTTTCAGAACCCTACTTTTATGTTTTGGTGTGTGCAGTACTTGTCATTTCATGTTATATCACTTCATAATATTTTAAAGATATTTTAAGCACAAAGATCCGATTTTAGTTTAATTCAAATTACTCAACCCAAGTGGCACCTGAATTACTTATTCATTGGCAAATCCATCACTAAGCTCACGTGTCTTGCCTCCTTCTACTGGTGGGCAGTGCTTTGGAAGAGCTGGCATTCATCCACTCATCCACATTGATTCACTGCTGATGGGTATGGACATTTCAGTCCTCGCCTCTGCCTGGGGAGGGAGAAAGGAAGGTAGAGATAAAAAAGGTGGGGAAAAGGGGGCAGAGAGTAGTGAAGGACTTTTTGTCTGAACCACAGTCCTGGTGAGAGCCAGCTATAACTTTAGTACAATTTTGTCTTTCCCTGTCAGGACGAAGCACTTGCCATTTAAAGGATCTTCTTTTGGCAGCAACAGTTGCTATTTTAGAGTTAAAAGCTGGGGATAGGAAAATATTGGTAGAAAACTGATCTATGCATTAGTGTGAGGATGGAGGGAGGATTTAATTTCAAATTATGGGGGAGGAGAAAACTCCCTTTTCAAACTCCCTGGCATCCTTGGAGCTGGACTGAAAGAGTGAGTGACGGATTGGGAAGAGGTGTGAAAGAGTTTACTTTTTGCAGTCATGAAAGACAGCAAGTGTCCTAGAGCTGGGAATCAGGGAAATTGCTGCCTTGTGGAATTCCAGAAGGATTTAGTCAATTTTATTTTGTGTTTGCCTTCCAGTAATGGGAGACATTCCAAACCCACTGCTTTTAGTGAATCAAATGTAGTTTTCTGGCCACCCAGCTGGGTGGCTGGAACTTGGCAAGAGTGAGAAATTGTCTCCCAAAGAGTTGTGAGTGCCTGAAGGAGGGCTGAGTGGTCCCACTGGAGTTTGAGCTATAAAGGCATTGCGGAGAAATGTTAAAGGGGAGCGAAGACACCTGCTCTGCTGTTCTCTGCAAAAATGGCATACTCCCAGTAAGTGGATGTCTTATGTGACTTGGGATTTAAAAGGTTCTAATCAACTGGAATAGGAATCAAACTGGGAACAAGGAGTCAACTTGTGCCTCAGCAGCATCGTAACCCACAGTCTACAAATGCAGCAGCAAGCAGGGAAAAGACACTTGATTGCTAGTCTTCTTTGGTACCATGCTCCTCTCAAATTTCTATCCATTCATTCAACAAATATTCACTGAGAACATACTATGTAGTCATGCACTGCTGCAGGCACCAGGGGTCTGGCTGTGAACCGAACAAAATGTCTCCTCTTAAGAAGTAACGTTCTAGGTAGTGACAGACAGTAAACCAACCCACCAACCAACCAACCAACCCAACCAACCAAACCAACCCAACCAACCAACCAACCAACCAACCAACCAACCAACCTAAGTCAAATAGTGATAACTATAGAGAAAAAAATACAGGGTTAAAGGGGGAGAGAGGCAGTTTTGTGTAATACACTTCAGAATGTACACAGATTTTCCTCTCCATTATTTTTACACTGCTCACAATGAAATAAAGCAAACCAAGATGCCCAAGACAGACATGTCCCTTGGATACCATGTTTATGTGGCAATATCTGTAAGTATTGTGTTTTTACAGATATTTCCTTATTCAGCTATCATGACCACCCCACATGGGAAGCAGGACTGGTGTGCCCCTTCTGGAATAGTGAAGCTCAGAGAGGTAAGTGATCTTCTCAATGATGTGCAATTGGCTAAAAGCATACTCTAGACTTAAATAATTTATCATGCTTCTAAGGCACTCATTTTTAATCACTCAGAAAACATTTATTTAGTGCCTAGAATGTGCTGGGTCTGGGTATGCCTTTAGTGTCAGTGAAAGAGAAAAGAGACACTGTTCCTGACCTAATGAAACTTAGATGTAGTGGAGGAGACAAATATGACATCCATGATAATTACACATTATATACATTTTTAAATGGTAGAGAAAAGA
Source organism: Smutsia gigantea (assembly GCA_032199065.1). NCBI lineage: Eukaryota > Metazoa > Chordata > Mammalia > Pholidota > Manidae > Smutsia > Smutsia gigantea. The sequence goes on from JAVSCE010006135.1 coordinate 232,243, forward strand.
TCTACTTATAATATTTTATCATTGTACTAATTTATTCAAAATTTTGAGGACCTAAAAATTTACCCATTTGAGAAGCCAGAATGAACTAGACAGGACTATTGTCCATGGGATGATACAACAAGAGAATCCTGAATCCTATACAACCTGGGAGGGCCTTTCCTGTGTGGCCCAAGGCAACAGAAATGGAAAAAATGATCAGCGTTTTCTCTAGAAACAAAGGGTTCTAAATGGGAAGACAACATTGTGGTGAAATGTGAAAGGAAATAATGGTGATAAAAACAGGAAAACAAGCAGTAGGGGTTAGAGCCAGGAGTACCAAGAGCAGGTCAAATAAGCAATTCATGACAGAGTTCATCGGCAGAGAACAAGCATGGTTCTACATTGTGGGGCCAAGCATGGAAAATAATGGTGGCTTAAAACAGTCACTCTTTTAAGATAAAAAGTTAAAAAATATAGAAAATTTGGTAATTTTGTTCTATATTCCAGGTGGGCCCATTAGCAGGTCCTCTGGGCAGTTTTGAAGAGTTATGGAACTCCTGTGTGAAACAGCTGTAATTTAAAAAACATTCAATTATTCTTCAATTTCTTCATCTACTGAGTAGAATTTTGCTTCCCAACTTCTCAGCATTGCCCTCAGAAGCTACATATAATAGTCTATTTTCCTTTGAATTACAGACCTTTAGGTTTGGAAAGTAGTTCTTATGTTCTTTCCTAAGTAATCCTTTCTTCAACATCAAGAGAACTGCGCTCTGTTTCTTCAACCAGCTCTCAGATGATCTAGTTTCCAAGTCTTGTCTCTATTGTCCTCTGGACACTGTCGAATTTCTTAATGTGCTTCTTAAAATGTGCTCGCAGTTGCATGTGGTCTGACTGGTGGAAGGTGAAGACAGTCTTTTAAACTGAACGTAAAGTCACAAAAAGGTCCTTTTGCACTGAACTATTATTTGAAAGCACTAAAAGACCATGTGTGGGTCTTCAAAGCTGTAAATATAAACAAATATTTATTGAGCACTTACGTGCTACTCTCCATTGTAGGTGCTACAGATAGAAGAGTAAGAGTGTGAAATTCCCTGTTTTCACCAAGCTGACATAGCAGAGGGGCTGGGCATTAAACTCCCATACAGTACTGATAGCAACCACTATTTTTAAGAAAACAAAATAAGGTAATGTGATGGAGAGGGTGATGGGAGCAGGACAACGTTGCACAAGGTTAGGGGTGATGTGTGGATGGAGACCAGATTGGAAGGAATTAGCCATGGCAAGATCTGGGGGAAGAGTGTTCCAGGAAAAGGGCAATCAGCTCACTCCTCTGCGGTGACCTTCCCTACCCCTCAATATAAGTCGATTTACCCTTCCTCTACTCAGCTAAGTCACTCGAGACTTTTCTCTCCTCTTTATCTTCCTATTTCATTCTGTGAGGTCAAATGAAGATAAAGTTTCATGAAGATAAACTTTGTGCTACTTTTCTTGTTTTGTTGTTGTTGTCTTAGAATTAGTATGAACTAGTATTGAAAGGAGAAGAATAGGGCACTTTACCACCCCTGCTTACCTCTTTCTTCTCAAATATCAATAATGGTTAACTTCTATGAAGCCCTTTACTATGTGCTAGTCACTGAGCTAAGCTGTATTTGTGCATTATCTGTGAGGTAGGTACCTTCTTTACCTATGGTAAAATGGAGGCACTGAGGAGTTAATTAGTTGCCCAAGGTCACACAGCTGGTAAGTGGGGTAGCTACAATTCGAGTCTTTAATGAATGAGTAGAAGCAAAGCTGTCAGTGTAAATGATGGTTCGAAAGTAACCACAGCGGTTTATGTAGAAGCAGACCCCAACCGATCTGTGTGCACTGTAGGACTGAAACATACTATGCTTGTGTGGGCACATCTGGAGTACCTTCACTGAGGGCTGAGCTGGCAATGGGGGATGAAGTGGCCAAAGGGAAGAGCACTTGAAGGAACTGCCGTTTGGTTCAGCAAAAGTGGTTAGCCTCAGAAAGGAGATGTAACCCCAACCTACCTCATGGCTTTCCTCCAAGTGATCTCCGGCCCTCTGGCCTGCCATGTGCCTTCATGCATGAATTCTGGGGTAGTAGTGAGGATGCTGGGAGAGGAGGGAGGATCGGGGGTGGCAGAATAAGAGTGTAAGCACTCCAGAATCTCTGTAGGAGGCAGAGGCATCATCAGTGGTGTTAGGGAAGAAGAGTGATGCTCGGATGCCAAGAAAAACATTCAAACACCGATGATGGTAATGTGTGGAGGAGACTTCTCTACACTTACTCAGCCCTGTTTCTCAGCTCATCCTCAGTCTGTCCTGTAAGACTCAGAGATGGGATAAGAAGCTCTTTCTCTTTTATATCATAAACTTGGATTGGTGTAGTACCTATAATTATGATCATAAATGGACAGCTTAGTGAATTTTCACAAAGTGGACACCACATGGAGATCAAGAGACAAATCTTAAATGCATCCCAGAAGCCACTTTCATTCTGCCTGCATCTCACCATCTCTAGCAGTGTATGTGAGTGGAAGATACTGCACTTTTTATATTTTTAACAAATTGGTTCAAAGACCAGTGAAACTCTTCAACCACAAGACTTTTGAAGTGGTTTTTCTATGTCATAAAATAATTTTCATCAACAGAATCACTTAGTGACAGAAATGTTTCCAAACATTCATTTAAAAAATGTTCTTTTAGGAGCATGAATTTCTTTCAAAAAGTAATTACTGTCCCCCTTATCTCTTTCATGAGAAATTCGTTTTTGAGTTTCTAGCAAAGGAAGCCGGGGGTGGGGCCCTAGAATGTATATTTCTGTCTAGTTCCCAAGCAATGTTGATACTGCTCATCCACCTTGAGAACTTTGAGAACTACAGCTTGAAGGCAAGGGCTAATGGGAAAAAGATGAACAGGTTTGCAAGATTCCAGGCTGGAAACTAGAATTCATCTTTGCTGATGGGCAAGGAGTCACCTTGCCCTTTCTGGATGAGGAATATGGAGGACTGCCTATGCCAAAGACTGCCACATTTGACAGGCTGTTTTAGATGCATAAAGTGGCTATAAGGAGTATCACAGGCACACTTTCCTTTGAGACTGACAGTCACATCACATCTATACATCTTGGGAAGTTGTTTAGAGGGACTCTTTAGTCACCGTTTCCTAGATGCAGAGAAACAGTTCATGTTGCTGAACTGTTAGACAGTTATATATATATATATATATTGCTTCCTATGTATGCCATAAATATCAGGAGAAATGACCTTCATGCTTGAATTTTAAAGACTATACTGCCATAAGTACCCACAATACTCTAGAACTCACTATGTAATTCTTATAAGCACTAATTTTTTATCAGGGTGCTGGTTGTCTGGATACTACAGGGTCCCGTATTTGCTTACAGTACATTCACACTGAGGAAACAAGTAGATCTGTAATTAGAGGGAGCAGACATTGGAAGTGTGACATTGGTATTGGCAGGAGAGTCCCATGATGCTGATAAGATTGTCTATACTCACATCTAATATTCAGGCTCACTTAGAACTCAGGTCAGCTCATCTATCCCAACTTTGCCACTAAATGACTTGCCATCCAGAGGATACTATCTCTCACTGTCACCCGAAGTAGACTCACTTGAAGAAGTTGAAAATGAACTACAGTAATTACAACTCTACAATCTTGAAAATCAAGTATTTTTCTAAATAATATTACATGGAAAAGACGGTGTGGGGCACCAAAGTCTCTGTTATAAATGTCTTCCCAGTCACAGTGGGAAGTGATCCCCTGGCTATGATATCCTACAAATTGCCTGCAGCTGTTCCCTCTGCTCCCACCTTGCCTTACAAAATGGCCACAGGGAACAAAAGGCTAACTATTCTGATATTCTGGAAGGGTGAAATGCTGTTGTTTTGACATCTGCTGGGATCATATAATGCTATATTGTATTACTGGCCCCAATTCTTTACCCCTCCCAGGACTCCCACCCATTGCCGTGTAATTTTCAGTGTCCTTTAACTATAAGAGGAAAGTCTTTCTCTGCCTCTTGACTTTGGGTTTGACATGTGACTTGTTTAGGCCAACGGAATGGGGCAGAAGGGAGTATGCCAGGTCTGAACCTAGGCCTCAAGAGATTTTATATAATTCTGCCTGTCCTCTTGTACCTCCCACTGCCATCGGAAGATCATATCTGGGTTAGCCTGCTGATCTGCACATGAGAATAAGAGACACGTGGACTAAAGTTGCCCTTGTCAAGTTGTACCAGCCAAACCCAGTTTAAGGCAGAGACACCATTCAATCCTCAGGTGCGTGAGCAAGCTGAGTCTAGATCAGCTGATCCCAAGATTTATAAGCAAGATTACCTGCAATCAGGAAAGTCCAGATCAGCTAATCTGTGGCCAATCCACAGATACATAAGCTATAAGGATGTTGTTTTAAACCCTGAGTGTTGGGATGGTTTGTTACACTGATGTAGCTAACTGATACACTTACTGATGCTAAGGAGATCACCAATATGCAAAATAGGAAGTAGAGATCAATTGTACAGGGAATTGAAAGCAACACATCATACATTTCTGTATAAATGATATTTCAGCAGTAAAAGAAATGTGATTTCAAAAAATGGAGAAAAGAAAAATGAAAAAAATAGAGGCCACATTCAAATATATAAGGATGAGTCAAAGGTAAGATTAGATATGTCGCTGAACAAATGCATACAGAACAAATGCTTGGTAGATGGTGAAAGGAACACTGAAGGATCCTGGAAAACCATCAGGATTTCCACCCAAAATGACTAAGCTCATTTTTGGGAAAAGGTCTATCCAAGGAGCCAGAAAGAAAGAACACTGAGAAATCTACTTAAATGGTAACTCATTTATTCAACCCACTGGCTGCTAATTTCTAGGCATTAAATGTTCATAAAATTGTTGTTATTGAAGGTCTTGCTCATATAAGAAGGTTTTGCTCAGATAAGATAAAACTTAATGTTAAATCCATGGCAGTTAAATTGGCTTGTATGGTACTCTGGTAAAAGTTTTTTAAAGAACATAAATCATTGGAAAAGTGTGAGCTTTTGTTTGTTATTTTTTGTTGTTGAAATTGTTCAATATGAATAAATAGGAAGAGAAACATGACTAATGTTTCATTGATTCTAATGGAATCAATATGACAAAAATAGTCTTGTCTTAATTTGCAGTGCACTTTAGCATATATTATTTACAACAATATTGTTGAGGTCGTTAGTATCGTTATTTTACAACTAAAGCAATTGAAGCTCAGAGAATTTAATCGATTTGCGACTCAGTTGCTTCCAGCCCCAAACCAAGGTACATGTGCATATCATAGTTGCTCTTTTTAAAAATGTTGAAGACAAAACTGGAGGCAATTATACTATCTGAATTATAGAAGTTCAGATGGACATATTACCATTCTGGTATAATGTGAGTGAATTCTTTAAGCCTGAAACAAGATACATTAGAATTGGTTAGGACTCTTGGGAAAATCTTTAATATGTGCTGTTCTGAGGAAGCTAAAAGTTTGTCATATATTTAGAGTGCTTTAGTGAATAAATACCCAACATTTAAATCTATATTATTTGGTTTTGGCACTCACACATACACTGCCTTTTTCAATGTATGTTGTAGATGTGTCTTACCTATGCATTTGATTATTCCATTCATGTATTCTCCAAATATCTTGAATGAAACCAGAAATTCTCTTGGGGTCTTTCATTAAAGTTACATTTATTTTCTTTTATTTGGGGAGATTTATCTTAAGGGATGCTTAGAAGATAGGAAATAAATATTTGTAAAATCAATATACTTAGCTATGCTAAGGGGCAGCCTGCTGCCACGAGTAAGTCAATCCATACAGTAAAAATAGACTTCCATTGTGCTAGGTCATTAGCATATATTCATCCTTGTAACAATACTGTATGTTAGGTATTTTTTTCTCTATTTGTAGATGGGGAAAGTGAGGCTTAAAGAGATTAGAAATTTGCCCAAATTCATGTAGCTGGTAAGTAGCCGAGACTAGATTCATACCTAGGTTTATGAAACCCAAAACTTAAAGTTGTCTCTAGCTTCTTTCCTCAAGAAGCCTGGAAATTAGAACTATTTCCTTATCATTATATCTGCAAAAATGAAGAATATAATGAACTATAAAATTCAGTTTTAATGCGTTCTTTTATTGCTTAACCTGAAGCAGAACTTGCACATTGTCCCCAGAGATTTTAGATGGTCCCCAAAGAGTTCATGGCTAGTTATACCACCTTCTACTCTTTTCCCAAGCCTATGAGCTGAAGCTACCTGATATTTGTTCGCAAACATGTATTCCGGTGAAACTCAGAGCTTTCTAAAATTCTTGCTTGTGAGGGGATCTTTAGAAATTTTCCAATAGCTGAGTGCTCTGGACAAACCCCTTCCCGTCGCTCTCCCTTTAGCATGTCACCCTTCCGGATTCAGCCCAGTCTGTGGGCTGGTGTAGATGGGTGGGAGAGGAGGGCAACGATGGAGGAATCTAGTTTCAGAGAACCTTACAACAGAGATCAAGTCGGTGGGCACAGTTGCTGAGCTGAGATTAGACGTGAAATATTTGATGATCTCCAGCTATTTTAGTGGCCTACTCCTTGAGCTTCTGAACTCTTGTCTTCTCATCAGAATATGTCCTGTGAGGTAGCTGAAGGGGCAGCCATGAAGTGACTGGCCTTGATGATGGGAAGATCATTTTAACATAGAGAGTAATAGTTGCTTGGATTCTTGAAAGAATGAGAAGGCCAGCCACAGATAGCCTTTGATTTCCACTGAGACTCTATTTCCCACTTTGTTAGAAAGAGCCAAGTAAGTGGGAACTAAGTTTGGTATGAAACCACCAAACAAAAATTGACAAGAGAATGCAGTGCGTGTATTCTTATATCTGCATTGCCATCATCCAACAAACCAGTAATAATAATTTTCCAAAGTTGCCTTCGGCCAGGTATAGCCATTTGCCTTACAGCATGTTTCCCTTTTGATGTCATACTCCCTCCTCTTTGGCATTTTACTAGATCTTGTGGGTTTCTGCCAAGGGCACCAGACAAGCTTTCTGTCAGGAGATTTTCCAGGCTAGGAGCCAAGAAAGTGGCTCGGAGTTGTCCAGAGCCTCCTTAACTGTTCTTTTCAGCTCTGATCATTTATGGTAGAGGTGGGAGGGTGCAGGACACAATGGCTTATGTCGTCTATTGGTTTGCCGACTGTTTAACAAGCAACATATAGAAATCCATAAGAATATGGGCTGCCAATGCCAGCATGCAAGTTATATCTAGAGGGAAGATTTTAAGAATATGGTAATGGGAACCTGCCAACTTGATCTGACCTCACCGAAGGAAGGAAAAAAATCCTCTAGTTTTGCCAGTGTGAAAGCGTCAATAGCTACCAGTAATTGGCCTGATATTTGAGACTGTATGTTCACTGTGCTTTTCCCATGGTGCGAAGCTGCTGGACTTCAGCTGCAACACAGACATTCCACTGGGACTCTCAGACCTGAGATGGAAAGTTGAGCTGCCTATCAGTAAGCAATATGTTTTAAATCTTGGAGCCTTCATCATGACATCATTTGGTTTCACAGCTCAGATTGCTTCCTAGCTGATATTCTTTCCATCCAGAGTTGCAACGTGTGCCTTGTGGCAGTTTGGAAATGCCTTAAGGCTTTCACTCTGTTTTTACTTATAAACAGACTTTCACTACCATCTAAATCACCTAATTAAGATTGGATCACTTTGTATTAGTCTCTGAAATATTACCATAAATTGGAATGTGAAATAAGCTGCAATGAGACCAAACAGTTGACACAAAAATACTAAGTAGCTCATATATTGGTTTATAGTTTATTCAATTTTAAAATACTAGTTGGCTGGGTAAATATACATATGTTTGTAATTCCTTTTCATTTAACTCTTGAGTTAATTTGCTTTGTTTTTCCTTTTGTATCATTTCTTTTAGGGAGACTGGAAGATCATTATCCATTGCATCCTGTGGGGTTAGTTTGAATTTTGATTTGCCTGTTTATCCATGGGGAAGCCAAAATGGATGGTTTAGATTGCAAAACACAGTTCAAAAACATACAAGCAGCCTCAGAATAAATGCAACTATTTTTTTCGTAGATTACTTACATCCTGTTATATTCAACTGCATAGAGACAGAATACCTTCAGCCAGATGAGCCATTGCTTTATTTTTAAAGCTCGCTTATGTCAACGCTTTCTATCCATGACTAGGTTAGCCACCATTATTCAGGGGTGAGATCAGAGTCCTTTTCTTTCCTAGAGCTGCTTGCCATTTTCTCAACACCTGCCTTGCAAGTGACAGCTCTGTGGGTGTCCTCATAAATTACAAATCATGTGCCTTGGTCCTGATGCCTTGGGACAGGCACAAAGTTAGAAACTGTCCTGTAACTTTAGAACTGTAGCTGCAGGATGGGACAGCTGAGTACAGAACAGAGATGCACATCAGCAGGGGTTCTGTTAAGACACTGTTAGACCTCCTGCCTGAAGCTGGTGGACAGTTTGTTCAATTTGTACTGGAAACTGAGCAGAGGCTGTGAAATGGAAAGCGACAGTCAGCAGAGGGAATGAAAGGATGCATCTAAAATAGAGGTGTTTTTTTCCCCCTTTTAGGGTTATCTCTAGGACTATGTTCATGTGGTAAAAATAAATTCCTATTCAACATCTTCACTTTGTTTAAAACTTACTGGGTTTGCTTAAGACTAATGATGACTTTCTGATATTTAAGCAGAATATGGATTTTTAATTTCCTCCTTATAATTTTTTCTTCCTGTAGATTCCATAATAAAAGCTTGAAGTAAACATAAGAACAGCCAAATAATTTAAATGTATATAATGACTTTCTTTCCACATCATTTATCCTAGATCTTTTTCATAACTGATACCCTAATAAGGAAATCTAATTTTTAAGTAACTCTAGCTATGTAACAAGTCATCCCTCCAAATTAGTGACGTAACATAATCATTTATTATTTCTCATGAATCTATAGGTCTGATGGGCAGTTCTGCTGCAATCAGCTCAACCCACTCAGGACTCTATGGTCAGCGGCAGGTCGGCTAGGCAGCATTGCTAATCCTGGCTGCATTTGCTCACATATCTAGGGCTTCGGCTGGGATAGCCTGGCAGACTTGACTCTCTTCCACATGTCACATCCTGTAGCAAACTTCCCTGATCATATAATCATTGTGAAAACATACGAGTATGCAGAAAACTGGAAATTTGCAAAAGCTTTATAAAGCCTCTGCTTGTGTCAAGTTAGCTATTGTCCCACTGGCTGAAGCAAGCATATGGCAAACCCCAAAATCAGTGTGGAAGGAGACTACTGATGAGTGGGGATACATGGAGACATGGAAAGTCAGGGCTATGCATGCAATCAGACTTTTCCACACATGGCAAGCAGCATACATTTTCTATCTAAATTATTGATACAATATAATGGTATAATTAAGGTTTAGCTTAAAGTATTTTACGGTAGTCAGCTCCCTTGAAAATCAGTTATTAAGTTCTGGAAAGATGGCAGTGTGAGCAGGGCAGCGGAAATCTCCTCCCAAAACCATATATATTTATGAAAATACAAAAAAACTATTCCTAAAAGAGAGACCAGAAGATACAGGACAACACTCAGCCTGCAGCTACACCTGAGAGGACTCGGCACCTCGTGAAGCGCGTAAGATACAGAGCCGCGACCCAGTGGGACCCGAGCACTCCCCCACCCCAGTGCACCAGCGGGAAGAGAGGAATCAGAGCGGGGAGGGAGTGGAAGTGAAGGCCCGCCAAAAAACCAGCCCTGGTCATCTGCGCCAGGAGCATTGCCAGTGTATCGGAGATTGGAGAGACAGGGGTGCAGGATCTGAGAGGGAGAACGCAAGCGGGTCTTCTCAGCTAGCTCCCCTGGACAAAAGAAAAGTGCGCACTTTTTTCTTAGGAGTCTTAAAGAGACAGGGGCCCAATGGAGGAGCAGGATCGTCCTAGCGCACTCAGCTAAGCAGGCTGGGAGTCCTGAAGGATTTCTGACCCCTTGGCCAGCGGCTGGGAAAAAGCAGCCGCCTCCCATTCATTCCCTCCCTGGCCAGAGTCTCAAAGGGCCCAGTGGAGCGGCCGCGGCTGCAGAATAGTGAAGCAGCAGTGTCACATACAGCATCCTCTCAGAATCTACAGCCGGCGGGCGTTTCTTTTTTCTTTTTGTGACCACTTCTATCACCATGAAAAGACAGAGGAATATGGTACAAACAAAGCTTAGCCAGACAACCCCAGAGAGGGAGTCTGATGGGATGAACATGCACAATCTTCCTGAAAAAGAATTCAGAATAAAAGTCATAACCATGCTGATGGATCTACAGAGAAATATGCAAGAGCTAAGGGAGGAAGTGAGGGAAGTCAGGAAAGACAATGCAGAAATGAGACAAGCCATCGATGGGCTTAGCAGCAGACTGGACGACATGCAAGAGACTGTTAATGGAATAGAAATCAGAGAACAGGAATACAGAGCAGCTGAGGCAGAGAGAGATAAAAGAATCCCTAGGAATGAAAGAATATTAAGATAACTGTGTGACCAATCCAAACGGAACAATATTTGCATTATAGGAGTACCAGGGGAAGAAGAGAGAGAAAAAGGGATAGAAAGTGTCTTTGAAGAAATAATTGCTGAAAACTTCCCCAAGCTGGGGAAGGAATTAGTCTCTCAGACCACAGAAGCCCACAGATCTCCCAACACAAGGGACCCAAGGAAGACAACAACAAGACACATAATAATTGAAATGGCAAAGATCAAAGATAAGGACAGACTATTAAAGGCAGCTAGAGAGAGAAAAAAGATCACCTACAAAGGAAAACCCATCAGACTATCATCAGACTTCTCAACAGAAACCTTACAGTCCAGAAGAGAATGGCATGATATATTAACATAATGAAACAGAAGGGCCTCGAACCAAAAATATTGTATCCAGCATGATTAGCATTTAAATTTGAGGGAGGGATTAAATAATTTCCAGACAAGCAAAAGCTGAGGGAATTTGCCTCCCACAAACCACCTCTACAGGATATCTTAAAGGGACTGCTCTAGATGGAAGCACCCCTATGGCTAAAAAGAGGTCACCAGAGAAAATAAAATCATAGCAAAGAAAGCAGACCATCCAAATACTAACTAAAGGCAAAGAATAAAACACCTAGTATATAAAGAATGGAGGAGGAAGAATAAAAAGGGAGAGAAATAAGGAATAATCAGACTGTGCTTACAATAACTTAACAAGAAAGTTAAGTTAGACTGTTAGATAGTAAAGAAGCTACCCTTGAACCTTTGGTAATCATGAATCTAAAGCCAGCAAAGGCAATAAGTACATATATATCAATAATCACCCCAAATGTAAATGGACTGAATGCACCAATCAAAAGACACAGAGTAACAGAATGGATAAAAAAGCAAGACCCATCTATATGATGCTTACAAGAGACGCACCTCAAAACCGAAGATATACACAGACAAGAGGTGAAGGGATGGAAAACGATATTTCATGCTAACAACAAAGAGAAAAAAGCAGGTGTTGCAGTACTTGTATCAGACAAAATAGACTTCAAAACGAAGAAAGTAGCAAGAGATAAAGAAGGACATTACATAATGATAAAGGGGTCAGTCCAACAAGAGGATATAACCATTATAAATATATATGCAACCATCACAGGAGTGCCGGCATATGTGAAACAAATACTAACAGAATTAAAGGAGGAAATAGACAGCAATGCATTCATTATAGGAGACTTCAACACACCACTCACTCCAAAGGACAGATCAACCAGACAGAAAATAAGTAAAGACACAGAGGCACTGAACAACACACTAGAACAGATGGACCTAACAGACATCTACAGAACTCTACACCCAAAAGCAACAGGATACAAATTCTTCTCAATTGCACATGGAACATTTTCCAGAATAGACCACATACTAGGCCACGAAAAGAACCTCAGTAAATTCAAAAATATTGAAATCCTACCAACCAACTTCTCAGATCACAAAGGTATAAAACTAGAAATAAATTTTAGAAAGAAAACAAAAAGGCTCATAAATACATGGAGATTTAACAACTTCCCCTAAATAATCAATGGGTCAACGACCAAATTAAAACAGAGATGAAAGAATATATAGAGACTAATGACAACAACAACACAAAGCCACAACTTCTGTGGGACGCAGCAAAGGCAGTTCAAAGAGGAAAGTATATTGCAATCCAGGCCTATTTCAAGAAGGAAGAACAATCCCAAATGAATAGTGTAAAGAAACAATTACTGAAATTGGAAAAAGAAGAGCAAATGAGGTCCAAAGTCACCAGAAGGAGGGACATAAAAAGATCAGAGAAGAAATAAATAAAATTGAGAAGAATAAAACAATAGAAAAAAATCAATGAAACCAAGAGTTGGTTCTTTGAAAAAATAAACAAAATAGATAAACCCCTAGCCAGACTTGTTAAGAGAAAAAGAGAATCTACACACATAAACCGTATCAGAAATGAGAAAGGAAAAATCACGACGGACCCCACAGAAATACAAAGAATCGTAAGAGAATATTATGAGAATCTATATGCTAACAAGCTGGAAAACCTAGAAGAAATGGACTTCTTAGAAAAATACAACCTTCCAAGTCTGACCAAGCAAGAAAAACTACACAGACCAATCACCAGCAATGAAATTGAATCAGTAATCAAAAAAACAACCCAAGAACAGAACCCCCGGGCCAGATGGATTAACCTCTGAATTCTACCAGACATGCAGAGAAGAAATAACACCCATTCTCCTTAAAGTTTTCCAAAAAATAGAAGAGTAGGGAATACTTCCAAACTCATTCTATGAAGCCAGCATTACTCTAACACCAAAACCTGGCAAAGACCTCACCAAAAAAGAAAATTACAGACCAATATCCCTGATGAACATAGATGTAAAAATACTCAACAAAATATTAGCAAACCAAATTTAAAAATACATCAAGAGGATCATACACCATGATCAAGTGGGATTCATCCCAGGGATGCAAGGATGATACAACATTCGAAAATCCATCAACATCATCCACCACATCAATAAAAAGAAGGACAAAGACCACATGATCATCTCCACAGATGCAGAAAAAGCATTTGACAAAATTCAACACCCATTCGTGATAAAAACTCTCAACAAAATGGGTATAGAGGGCAAATACCTCAACATCATAAAGGCCATATATGACAAACCCACAGCTAACATCATACTTAACAGCGAGAAGCTGAAAGATTTTCATCTAAGATCCGGAACAAGGCAGGGATGCCCACTCTCTCCACTGTTATTCAACATAGTACTGGAGGTCCTAGCCACAGCAATCAGACAAAACAAAGAAATACAAGGCATCCAGATTGGTAAAGAAGAAGTCAAATTGTCACCATTTGCAGATGACATGATATTGTACATAAAAAACCCTGAAGACTCCACTCCAAAACTACTAGATCTAATATCTGAATTCAGCAAAGTTTCAGGATGCAAAATTAACACACAGAAATCTGTTGCTTTCCTATACACTAATGATGAGCTAACAGAAGGAGAAATCAGGAGAACAGTTCCATTCACAATTGCATCAAAAAGAATAAAATACCTAGGAATAAATCTAATGAAGGAAGTGAAAGACCTATACACTGAAAACTACAAGACACTCCTAAGAGAAATTAAAGAGGACATAGACAAATGGAAATTCATCCCATGCTCTTGGCTGGGAAGAATAAATATTGTCAAAATGGATATACTGCCTAAAGCAATCTACAGATTCAATGCAATCCCTATCAAAATACCAACAGCTTTCTTCAATGAACTAGAACAAATAATTGTAAAATTCATATGGAACCACAAAAGACCCTTAATAGCCAAAGCAATCCTCAGAACGAGGAATAAAACAGGGGGAATTATGCTCCCTGACTTCATGCTCTACTACAAAGCCAAAGTAATCAAGACAATTTGGTATTGGCACAAAAACAGACCCACAGACTGGTGGAACAGAATAGAAAATCCAAACATTCACCCAAACATATACAGTCAATTAATATTTGATAAAGGAGCCTTGGATATACAATGGGGAGATGACAGCCTCTTCAGCAGCTTGTGTTGGAAAAACTGGACAGCTACATGTAAGAGAATGAAACTGGACTACTGTCTAACCCCATACACAAAAGTAAACTCAAAATGGATCAAAGACCTGAATGTAAGTCATGAAACCATAAATCTCTTAGAAAAAAACATAGGCAAAAATCTCTTGGACATAAACATGAGCGACTTCTTCATGAACATATCTCTCTGGGCAAGGGAAACAAAAGCAAAAAGGAACAAGTGGGACTATATCAAGCTGAAAAGCTTCTGTACAGCAAAGGACACCATCAGTAGAACAAAAAAGACATCCTACAGTATGGGAGAATATATTCATAAATGACATATCCAATAAGAGGTTGACATCTAAAATATATAAAGAACTCACACACCTCAACAAACAAAAAGCAAATAATCCAATTAAGAAATGGGCAGAGGACATGAATAGGCACTTCTCCAAAGAAGAAATTCAGATGGCCAACAGGCACATGAAAAGATGCCCCACATCGCTAATCATCAAAGAAATGCAAATTAAAACCACAATTAGATATCACCTCACACCAGTGAGGATGGCCAACATCCAAAACACAAAGAACAACAAATGTTGGCAAGGATGTGGAGAAAGGGGAACCCTCCTACACTGCTGGTAGGAATGCAAATTAGTTCAACCATTGTGGAAAGCAGTATGGAGGTTCCTCAAAAATCTCAAAATAGAAATACCGTTTGAACCAGAAATCCCACTTCTAGGAATTTACCCTAAGAATGCAGCAGCCCAGTTTCATAAAGACAGATACACCCCTATGTTGTTCGCAGCACTTTTACAATAGCCAAGAAATGGAAGCAACCGACTTGTCCATCAGTAGATGAATGGATAAAGAAGAGGTGGTACATATACACAATGGAATATTATTCAGCCGTAAGAAGAAAACAAATGCTACCATTTGCAACAACATGGATGGAGCTAGAGGGTATTATGCTTAGTGAAATAAGCCAAGCCGAAAAAGACAAGTATCAAATGATCTCACTCATATGTGGAGTATAAGAACAACAACAAAAAAAACTGAAGAAACAAAATAGCAGCAGACTCACAGAACCCAAGAATGGACTAATAGTTACCAAAGGGAAAGGAACTGAGGAGGATGGGTGGGAAGGGAGGGACAAGGGGGAAAAAGGGGCATTACGATTAGCACATGTCATGTTGGAGGGGTGCGGGGAAGGCTGCACAACTCAGAGAAGACAAGTAGTGATTCTATAGCATATCACTATGCTGATGGACAGTGACTGTAAGAGGTTGGTGGGGGGACCTGATGAAGGCCGTAGTTTAATAACTATAATATTGCACATGTAATTGTAGACTAATGATACCAAAATAAATTATAAAAAAAAGAAAAAGAAAAAGAAAATCAGTTATGAAAAATGGTTCAAAAATTAATTTTCAGGTGGAAAGAATGCCAATAATCCACTACAGATAATGAGATAAAAAAATACTTTGCTCCTGGCAGCACTGAGAAACCTTCAAGGAAGTAAACTTTTGTATTGACCCAGAAATATGCAGGCATCCATAATTCCCATTCTCACCCCCCAAGCCTTTCAAGTGTTATTACTCCATTTAGAAAAACTTTATTTATAATATTAAGACACATATATTATGTTTTTGAAATTTCTTGGATATATCACAACTGAAGATCTTGATATTTCTGTCCGTTTAAATGAGAAAAAAGTTAGGAGGCATAGGAAACTCTCTTTTCTTCCCTAACCTGAAATATGTGTTTTCCAGGGATGGAGGCTGCAGTTAACCTACACTGATATTTAATAGTACATTCCTAGGATAAATTAGGTGCTTTGCCGATGATACGCCTAGCAGGACAAAAAACGAATCAAGTTTCCTGACATACGGGTTTTACCAGGTGTCTAGTTTGCTCATGATGACATGGGATTTTCTCTTCTGCTTCCTGCTGAAGGGAAAGGAAGACTCAGGGCCACCCAGGCAGGCAGACCTGATCTAGGCTCTGATCTAGAAGAGAACCTTATCTTCTCCAAGCCAGAGCAAAATCATTCACCGCCTTGATGAGCTCCACTTGCCTTTCCTCCTAGTGCACCAGAGGCCGTTTTAGGAAATCTAGAGTCCACCTCGTGTGTGTGTGTGTGTGTGTGTGTGTGTGTGCGTGTGTGTGTGTGCTTAAACTAGTGATTCCATAGCTGTGGTGCTTCTCTCCCCAGGACCGTACTCTGTCTTGGGAATCTGAAAGCCAGGGGGCTGTTCAGTGGCTCTCAGTGTGTGGACCACTGAAAACATCAGTATCACCTGGGAACTTGTTAAAAGTGCAAATTCAGGAACCCATTGAATCTGAAACTCTGGGGGTGGGTGTTGGGGGTCCAGTGATCTGGGTTTTAACAAACCCTCCCGTGATTTTGATGCATGCTGAAGTTTGAGGACCCACTCATTTGGATCATCTGGGCTGTCCAACGTGGTAGCCGCTAACCACATGTGGCTATATACATTTAAATTACTTAAAATGAAATTTAAAATCAAGTTCCTTAGCCATATACCAGCTGTATTTCAAGTACTCAATAACCACATGTAGTTAGGGCCTACTGTATTAGATGGCCCAAATATGGATAATTTCATTCATCATTTTAGAAAGTTCGATTGGACATTTCTTCTCTGCAGCTTTGCAAGTCTCCAGCTGACTTTTGGGGACTCCAGATCCTTCACTCCTTTCCTTTTCAGTTTATGCTGGGGCAGGACCTCGGGGTTCGTGAACTCAGGGGTCTTTGTTATCTTCGATATCTCAGACATAATGAGGGCTTCCCTTTCCCCTTCCTTATATATCCTGTTTGTCATCTGTTCCTCGAGGCTAGAGGCAGAAATTAGCTAGTCTATTGGATACATACCCTCACAGATGTTGACCTGGCACATTATGTTTAACAATAGAATTCATCTTCGACATTAAATATAGCAATATTTTATATAAAAATACAAAAACGTATATTTCTTTCCAGAAAAAAAACTGAAGCTATAATTTGCTGGGCTTGGGAGCAGGTTCCCTTGTGGTGGGTTTGCACACTTGAGTTTGCCACTGGCCTCACTTGCTCGACCTCATTCACACCCCCACCTTGCTCCCCATTTGAATTTGGATTGGCTGCTAGAGGCCTCCCATCTTTTCTTCCCTAGATCCTCATTCCAGGGACCATTGGAATTCTCACAATCTCTAAAGAATAGTCCCTGACAAGTCCCCTGATGACAGTTAGTATGGCTTATAGTTTCTTAATGCAATAGATTTTTTGAGAACTCTTACTAGGCCCTTGCAAGAAACAGAAGGAAGCAGAGCAGTAAACCAGTAGTGGTACATTCACAGATGCCCTCTCACTTCTGAGGCAGGATTCAGGACCACCAGCCTCCTCCAAGGTTCCCCTGGTTGTATTCACAGAGTCTTTCCCAGCAGGGCCTGTCTTAGGAATCAAGAGTATTTTACAAAAACATTAGAGTTTTCCTAGGTTCCCAAGGAGAGCAAAAAACTTGGCAGGAATGCATACAATGCCAGTGGAAATCTTGACTTACAGAAGAGAATCTCTGGGGATATTTTTCTTAAAACACTACTATACTTTACTCAAATTGCAGAACTTTCTTTTTGCTAACACTCCTTCTCTTGCCTGTCTTTATTCCACATCAACTACATCAACATTTAATGTGGGGACTACTTAAGCTTTGCTGTGATTTTATTTTTTCCTCTGAGGTTAGAGAGAATATCTCATGTCAGACCAAGCATCACGTGAGGAAAGATAATAGTATAAATTGGTGAGTGAGGTATGAAAAGTAGACTTTCAATCCACATGGCAGAGGCTATTTGCCTAGATTTGCAAGCCAAGGCTGACAGCCTAAATTTGTTGGTCTCAGGCTGACTAGGTCTTGCAATGTGTTTTATTTCATACTGCTATTGAAAAGTGTGAGGCTCAACAGAACAATGAATAGAGTACAAGGAAGTAAGCAATCTTAAAAATAAAGAAGTTATTCAAGAACGTTGTCTTCCAGAGATGACTTAT
Source organism: Smutsia gigantea (assembly GCA_032199065.1). NCBI lineage: Eukaryota > Metazoa > Chordata > Mammalia > Pholidota > Manidae > Smutsia > Smutsia gigantea. Next base: position 250,408 of record JAVSCE010006135.1, read on the forward strand.
TAGTCCTTGATGACCTAGTTTGGGAAGAGGACGTAGGAAAACATTTGGTCTCTCCAATGTCATTTTTCTAAATTCCAGACCTGATTATGCTACTTACCCCACCTCAAACCACTCAATGACTCCTGCTGTCAGTGGGGTGAAGTTCAGACTCCAGTCTCTTCTGGTTTAGCCTCAAGTTTCTTTCTAGTTTCTCTCATCACTGCTGCTTCTAACAGATGGCACCCCTAACCTGACTGGCACGCTTGTTTCTTTCCAGATCCTCTTGCCATTGTGTTCTTCAGGGTGTACTCTTCCTTCTGTCTGGAATTCATTTCCATTTTTCTCTCAAAATTCTACTCTTCCTTCAGTGCCTATCTCAGTTCATCTCCTTTGTGAAGCTTCTGCTCACCTCTCCATGCAGAACAGATCTGTTGACATTTGGGCTCCAGTATTACCTGGAATATATTTCTAATAGTGCTTATCATACTTGTTTTGAACTGTGTACATGGCTATCTGCACTATTTGACTATGAGCTTGTTGAAGGAAGGTTCTTTGTTTTGTTTCTCCTTAGTACCTACCTTGAGTCCTAATGCATAGCAGAAATGCATTAAGTATTTGAAAAGACAATGACTATAAATAATAATCCCCAGGTACATCCAAGATTCAAGTAATGTAAATGTACAAATAACTGAATATATATATGTATGTACATATATATACATATAAGTGTGAGTGTGTGTGGATGTGTGGGTGTATTAATATCATTTCTTGTTTTTTAAATATTTGTTTGGGAAATGACATTCCATGCTTTCAGTGAAGAGTCATGTAAAGTAGATACTGTGTCTTTGTACATTTTTTATGCACCAGTTGGAAAATATCTCATAGTGTGGATGCTTGTATGAGTGAGCTAGTGCTCAATAACAAAACATCCCAGAACTTAGAATCTTAAAGCAATGACAATTCATTATTTCTTCTAAGTCTACATATTGTCTGACACATTCTACTGATCTTGGCTGGCCTTGTTTCTGGGTATACAAGTTGGTTTGTTGGAGGCATACTGCTCTGTGATGGCCTTGTTGTGGCACTCCTCCATGTAGCATCAGGCAAGTCCTGGCTTGTTTTTGTAGTGATGGCAAGCTGCTAAAGAGGGAAAGGAAATGTGCAAGGTATTTTTCAAACCTCTGTTTCTGTAATGTTTGCTACTTTCCCACTGGCTAATGTAAATAAATGGCCAAGGTCAGAGTTAGTATGAGAAAGCACTACCAGAGGTTGTAGATATATGAGTGTAAAAATAAGTCAATCAATCCATCACAATGCTTAATAAATGCATAAAATAATAACATTTTACATATTGAAATATAGTAAATAAAAGATGGTGCTTTTCTCCAAAGGTATATTATAAATTCAATCTAACTTAGTGAATCCTATTTAATCACATTTTCCCAGAGTTGTAAAATCAGGATAATAATACCTACTGCATAGGATTTCTCTGAGAATTATGTGAAATAATTAATATGCAGTCTTTTCACTGTACTTGGCACAAAGTCATCTTCAACACCTATTTATTTTTTCTCCTCCTTCCTTTTGTCTCTAGATTCCTATGTAAGCACCTTCAGTTTCTCACTATCTAATCATGTTATATGAGGCTATGGAGAAATATTTCTTTGGTAGAATAGATGTATTACAGAAATGAATCAACTAAATGAGACATATAGAGGTAGTGTTACCTTGAAATGTCTTGAAAAGAAAATTGTCATATTGTATAAGATCAGTGAAAAGCACAGTTCATCATTATTACACATCACAGTCTTTGCCAGGAGTCTGGGCACAATCTGACCCCACATACTTTGTTTTATGTGAAGATGTTGCTTAGTAACCTTGTGTTAAGGGAGAATTGACAAGAAAGCTATCTCAGGCATTTCTAGCTCAGGTCAGTACCATTATATCCTTGGTATGAAATTGGGAACTTTTACTCAAGGTCAATGGATTCAGCATTCTTCCTTGGTTCCAGTCTTTTTCTCTGCAACACATGATTTAAACCTGAAACATTAACTACTGAGCAAGGCTAAGTCATCATTAAATTTAGTTCGGGTATCTTGTTCCTTGGTATCTTGCTCTTTACTTGCAACATAATAAATGCTCAAAATGGATGGATATTGACTGTTCAAAGTTTAGAAACTAATCTAGAAAGTCTAGTTAATAAAAAATTAATCTAAAAGTTAAAGGGAACAATGCCTATATATCTGTTTATAAAAGATGTTAATAATCCACTCAGCATTTATTCAATTTTATTAATAAGTAATACTATTCATAAGAGTTAACCATTCAACTCAATTAAAGGAATATATTGAGTGCCTTTTAAGTGTCAGTTACTGTGCTGGGCACTAGGTATGCCAAAGCTCACATAAAGTTCCCCCATTGCATAAGTCAGTTAAAAGCATTGACAATGAAGCACTGCTGTGACAGTGAGTCAGAAAACTCTTAGACCACGATGACTATGTTGGGCATCATGATTGCCTGTATCCTCTGTTCACGTATTTAGCCTCCATCACAGGCCCAGAGTCGGCTAAGAATCATTTTGCAACAGGAGAATGGTTGGTTGATAAAAAATGTGCATGGCTTTACTCCAAAATATTCCTGAATGGCTGTAATTATCTATTGATGGCCAAGCGTGGGTCTCATTTCTACTCTCACACTGTTTTGTGTTGGTAGGAGATAGGATCTGACAGGGACAGGACGTAGGGCTCCCTTTTGTTTGGGATGGCAAGCACCTGGCTCACTATTACACTATGATAACATGAAGTAGTGATGAGTAACACCCTCAAATTAAAAAATAGGAGTGGCAGGATGTAGGACTGAGTGCTGGCTACATAAAATATGGCATGCCTAATATTCCAACCAACCTAGCTACCTCAATGGTTTTGTAATATTTGTAACTCTTAGAATATTATCTTTTCCTTCAACATTAGAGGTAAAACTACTCACCCTTTTAGAACTTCCCAAATTGTTCTTTTTTCCATGATGACTCTGCAGGTTTTCTGAAACAAAATAAGAAATCAGTCACACATGACCTTATGATTCTGGTAGACACTCATCTGATGAAGAACGCAGACTATCTTCCACATCTTCAATGCTCCTACAGCAGAGGGCACCTTTCCCACACTCCTATCTGGCTGTTCTCAAAGGCCTCCAGGTGTGGATTCTAGGCAATGAGGGCTTTGCTCATGGCAATGAGAAGGGAAGCAGCCTATCCTGATGAAGGGGTCCTGGAAAATCTTCTCAGACATGGGCATACCTTTCCACCTCTCTTTTAAAAGGATTTTATTTCTTATTTTGACACTCATTTACATGGATTTGTAGATAACTGAACTTTCAGTTATCCCTCCTGAAGAACAAGGAAGTTGGGGAATTTATGCTCCAATTCTAAGCATTGGCCTCAGCCAGCTGCTACTGGGAGTATCTTTTCTGGCATTTCCAGCTGCCCTGTGCACTGGCTGGGAGAAAGCCCACAGCCAGCCAGTTGCAGTAGGATACTGTGAGCATGCACAGGACCATGTGTGCTGGTGGCAGATAGGCTGGGCACCTATAGGATCTTCTACAAATGCAGAAGATATCAATGCATTTTAGTCAAATGAGGTGATTTAATTTTGTTTTTTGTTTTTTTGGGGGGTTATTTATTTATTTACTTGGTATCAATATACAATCACATGTGCAACATTGTTTACTAGATTTTCCCAATTATTAAGTCCCCACCATATATCAGTCACTGTCCATCAGCATAGTAAGACAGTACAGAGTCACTACTTGTCTTCTCTGTGCTATGCTGCCTTCCTCGTGCCCCCCGTTGTGTGTGCTAATTGTAATGCCCTTTTTTCCCCTTATCCCACCCTTCCCTCCCACCATCCCCAGTCCCTTTCCCTTTAGTAACTGTTAGTACATTCCTGGGTTCTGTGAGTCTCCTGCTGTTTTGTTCCTTCTGTTTTTGCTTTGTTCTTATGCTCCACAGATGAGTGAAATCATTTGGTATTTGTTTTTCTGCACCTGGCTTATTTCACTGAGCATAATACCCTCTAGGTCCATCCAGGTTGTTGCAAATGGTAGGATTTGCTTTCTTCTTATGGCTGAATAATATTCCATTGTGTATATGTACCACATCTTCTTTATCGACTCATCTACTGATGGATACTTAGGTTGCTTCCATTTCTTGGCTATTATAAATAGTGCTGCGATAAACATAGGGGTGCATATGTCTTTTTGAAAGTGGGATCCCGCATTTTTAGGATAAATTCCTAGGAGGGTAATTCCTGGGTCAAATGGTATTTCTGTTTTTAGATTTTTGAGTAACCTCCATACTGCTTTCCACAATGGTTGAACTAATTTACATTCCCACCAGCAGTGTAGGAGGGTTCCTCTTTCTCCACATCCTCGTCAGCATTTGTTGTTCCTAGTCTTTTCTATGTTGGCCATCCTAACTGGTGTGAGGTGATATCTCATTGTGGTTTTAATTTGCATTTCCCTGATAATTAGTGATGTGGAGCACCTTTTCATGTGCCTGTTGGCCATCTGAATTTCTTCTTTGGAGAAGTATCTATTCATGTCCTCCACCCATTTTTTAATAGGGTTATTTGCTTTTTGGGTGTTGAGGTGTGTGAGTTCTTCATATATTTTGGATGTTAACCCCTTGTCAGATTTGTCATTTACAAATGTATTCTCCCACACTGTAGGATGCCTTTTTGTTCTGCTGATGGTGTTCTTTGCTATACAGAATATTTTAGCATGATGTAGTCCCATTTGTTCATTTTTTATTTTGTTTCCCTTGCCCGAGCAGATGTGTTCAGGGAAAAGTTGCTCATGTTTATATTTAAGAGATTTTTGCTTATGTTTTCTTCTAAGAGTTTTATGGTTTTATGACTTACATTCAGGTCTTTGATCCATTTTGAGTTTACTTTTGTGTATGGAGTTAAATAATAATCCAGTTTCATTCTCTTGCATGTAGCTGTCCAGTTTTGCCAACACCAGTTGTTGAAGAGTATGTCATTTCCCCATTGTATATCCATGGCTCCTTTATTATATATTAACTGACCATATATGCTTGGGTTTATATCTTGGCTCTCTAGTCCGTTCCATTGGTCTATGGTTCTGTTCTTGTGCCATTACCAAATTGTCTTGATTACTGTGGCTTTGTAGTAGAGACTGAAGTTGGGGAGTGTAATCCTCCCTGCCTTATTCTTCCTTCTCAGGATTGCTTTGGCTATTCGGGGTCTTTTGTGGTTCCATATGAATTTTAGAACTATTTGCTCTAGTTTGTTGAACAATGAGGTTGGTATTTTGATAGACATTGCATTGAATCTTTAGATTGCTTTAGGCAGGATGGCCATTTTGACAATATTAATTCCTCCTAGCCAAGAGCATGGGATGAATTTCCATGTATTCATGTCCTCTTTAATTTCTCTTAAGAGTGTCTTGTAGATTTCAGGGTATAGGTTTTTCATTTTCTTGGTTAGGTTTATTCCTAGGTGTTTTATTCTTTTTGATGCGATTGTGAATGGAATTGTTTTCCTGATTTCTCTTTCTGCTAGTTCACCATTAGTGTATAGGAATGCAACAGATTTCTGTGTATTAATTTTGTATTCGGCAACTTTGCTGAATTCAGATATTAGATCTAGTAGTTTTTGTTAGTGGATTCTTTAGGGTTTTTTATGTACAGTGTCATGTCATCTGCAAACAGGGACAGTTTTGACTTCTTCCTTGCCAATATGAATGCCTTTTATTTCTTTGTGTTGTCTGATTGCTGTAGCTAGGACCTCCAGAACTATGTTGAAGAAAAACAGGGAGAGTGGGCATCCTTGTCTTGTTCCTGATCTTAGGGGAAAAACTTTCAGCTTCTCACTGTTAAGTATAATGTTGGCTGTGGGTTTGTCATATATGACCTTTATGATGTTGAGGTACTTGCCCTCTATACCCATTTTGTTGAGAGTTTTTATCATGAATGGATGTTGAATTTTGTTGAATGCTTTTTTGGCCTCTATGGAGATGATCATGTGATTTTTGTCCTTCTTTTTCTTTATGTGGTGGATGATGATGATGGATCTTCCAATACTGTATCATCCTTGCATCCCTGGAATAAATCCTACTTGAACATGCTTTTTGATGTATTTTTGAATTTGGTTTGCTAATATTTTGTTGAGTGTTTTTGGATCTATGTTCATATGGGATATTGGTCTGTAATTTCCTCTTTTTGTGGTATCTTTGTGTGGTTTTGATATTATAGTGATGCTGGCCTCATAAAATGAGTTTGGGAGTATTCCGTCCTCTTCTAATTTTTGGAAAACTTGAATAAGGATGGGTATTAGGTCTTCACTAAATGTTTGATAAAATTCAGCAGTGAAACCATCTGATTCAGGGGTTTTGTTCTTAGGTAGTTTTTTGATTACCAATTCAATTTCCTTGCTGGTAATTGGTCAACTCAGATTTTCAGTTTCTTCCTGGGTCAGCCTTGGAAGGTTGCGTTTTTATAGAAAGTTGACCATTTCTTCTAGGTTATCCAGTTTGTTAGCATAAGATTTTTCATAGTATTCTCTCAAAATTCTTTGTATATCTGTAGTGTTCATAGTGATTTTTCCTTTCTCATTTCTGATTCTGTTTATGTGTGTAGACTCTCTTTTTTTCTTGATAAGCCTGGTTAGGGTTTATCTATTTTGTTAATTTTCTCAAAGAACCAGCTCCTGCTTTCATTGATTCTTTCTATTGTTTTATTCTCAATTTTATTTATTTCTGCTCTAATCTTTATTATGTCCCTCCTTCTACTGACTTTGGGCATCATTTGTTCTTCTTTTTCTAGTTTCATTAATTGTGAGTTTAGACTGTTCATTTGGGATTGTTATTCTTTGCTGAGGTAGGCCTGTATTGCAATATGCTTCCCTCTTAGCACAGCCTTTGCTGTACCCCACAATTTTTGCGGTGTTGAATTATTGTTGTCATTTATCTCCACATATTTCTTGATCTGTTTTTATTTGGTCATTGATTCATTGATTACTTAGGAGCATGTTATTAAGCCTCCATATGTTTGTGGGCTTTTTTGTCTTCTTTTTGTAATTTATTTCAAGTCACATACTTTTGTGGTCTGAGAAGCTGGTTGGTTCAATTTCAATCTTTTTGAATTTACTGAGGTTCTTTTTGTGGCCTAGTATATGATCTATTCTTGAAAATGTTCCATGTGCACTTGAGAAGAATGTGTATCTTGCTGCTTTTGGATGTCATGTTCTGTAGATGTCTATTAAGTCCATCTGTTCTAATAAGTTGTTCAGTGCCTCTGTCTCCTTAGTTATTTTCTGTCTGGTTGATCTGTCCTTTGGAGTGAGTGGTGTGTTGAAGTCTCCTAAAGTGAATGCATTGCTGTCTATTTCCCCCTTTAATTCTGTTAGTATTTGTTTCACATATGTAGGTGATCCTGTGTTGGGTGCATAAATATTTATAATGGTTATATCCTTTCGTTGGTCTGACCCTTTTATCATTATGTTGTGTCCTTCTTTGTCTGTTGTTACTTTCTTTGTTTTGAAGTCTATTTTTTTTTCTGATACAAGTACTGCAATTCCTGCTTTTTTCTCCCTATCAGTTGCATGAAATATCTTTTTCCATCCCTTTACTTTCAGTCTGTGTATGTCATTGCTTTTGAAATGAGTCTCTTTTAGGCAGCATACAGATGGGTCTTGTTTTTTTAGCCATTCAGTAACTCTATGTCTTTTGATGGTGCATTCAGGCCACTTATGTGATTATCAATAGGTATGTACTTATTGCCATTTCAGGCTTTAGATTTGTGGTTACCAAAGGTTCATGGGTAACTTCCTTACTATCTAACAGTCTAACTTAATTCACTTAGTATGTTATTACAAACACAACCTAAAGCTTCTTCTGGTACCTCTAATTTGCGAATATTGTTCCATTTAGATTGGTCACACAGTTCTCTCAATATTCTTTCATTCTTAGGGATCCTTTTTTCTCTGTGTGTCTCAGCTTCTTTGTAGTCATCTTCTCTAATTTCTATTCCTTTTATTGTCTCTTCTACTACATCTAATCTGCTTTTAAATCCCTCCATTATATGTTTCATTTCAGATGTGGAATTTCTTAATTATTAAATCTCTGTCCTAAATTCGTACCTGAGTTTTTGAATATTTTTCTGTACCTCCATGAGCATGTTTATGATTTTTATTTTGGACTCTCTTTCAGGAAGATTGGTAAGTTCAGTTTCATTTGGGCCTTTTTCTGGTGTTTTTGAGATTTTGGTCTGAACCAGGTTCCTTAGACATTTCATAGTTGTATGTGGCGCCCTCTAGTGCCCAGCTCTCGTCTCTGGAGCTGCTCAGTCCCTGGAGTGATGTCGGGTGTTGCAGGGGAGTGGCACTGGTGCCTGGAGGGAGGAAAGAACTGGTTACTGCCTCCCAGCTGCAGGAGATGGTTTAATTTGTAATTGCATTTTGTTTGAGAGTGCTTTAATTTGTAGAGAAAAAGATTCCTTTCTTCTAGGATGACAGATTACCCAAAGATTTCTCTGTTCGATGAAGTGTGTGAATGTTTGTGTACACACATCTGCTTGTGTTGTCCTAAAGACTAAAGATGAGTTTTCAGTGCATCAGCAGAAATTTTACAAAGAGTTAAGGTTAATGTGGTTTCAGGGGATTTTGTTCAATTCCTTGAAAACTGAATGAAATTACTGTGTAAAAAAGCCCTTGCATCACTCATGTCCCATCTCCTCCAGACTAACTGCAAACGAAGTTCAGGCAGCTTCCTTTTAGGTCAACAATTCTACCATCTATGGAGATTAGCACTCAAAGGCTAATCTTCACATGTTTTTGCTTAGGTATCCCTTAAAAGGTTTTGAAAATTATGAACTGTAAGCTATTTATTACTTTAATTATAAGCTTAAATATTTACAATGGATTTAATAGCTTATATATTGAAAATATTGATCTTTGTAAACAAAAGTGTTACAATCATAATTGAAAGTCTTTTATTGATAACATATCTCTTCTGGAGGGAAGTACATAAATTGAAAATATTTGAAAAATTGTTTTCTTAAAGATAGAAATGTTCATTTTCTTCTATAATTATGCTTTTTCTTATGAAATTTTGTTATAACTTCATATTTTCAATAGCTTCTTTTGTTTCCCTTGGGGTATTACTTAGTATTATTGAAGTTTGGCTTATTCTTTTTCTTTTTCACTAAGATAGATACTTCCCATTTCAAAGCTCTATAAAATGACACTCTTTCTCTTGCCAAAGTAGAGAAAGACAGATACTTGGATGTTTGGTTGGCAAAGGAAGGAAGTGAGTCAAAATGCTAGAAATAGTTAACCAAACACTCCAGTTTTCAGCCCCCCCCACTTCCTTGTAGTGTCTCCCCAAGTCTTTGATGTCCCAGATTCTGAGCCTTTCTTGGGCTTGTATTCCATGTGTGTTTCACTCCTAGCACTTCAGTTTGGCTTTCTCAGTTGTGCTAAGGCAATGCCCACTTCTCCATTTATTTTCCCTCTTTTGTATGTTGTTGGCACCTCTTAACCGTTGCTGTCTCTTTTCCCATTTGTGGAATAATCTTTTAAATCCCTTTTATTGTTATGTAGTGGGTTTTAAGGAGGAGCAGGGATAGAATATACAGATATTGTTAAAAATAGACAGAGGCACATATATATATATATATAAAGAGCAGAGGAGAGCTTTGCCATGGTGCTAAGCCAGGGACTCTTCATATTGTCTGAAGTATTCATCAAAGAGATACTGGGCCTCTTTAATTCCTATGATCTAGTGGACAGAAATATTTGGATTACTATATGCTCTCTTAATATCATGTAATTATCCAAATATTTGTGTCTGATGGGATAAGTGGCCTTCTATTTTGTTACTAAGTAGAATAGCCAACATAGTGTACTAAAATTAAAAGAAGGGACCATTGATTCTCCTTTCACTTTGTTTGAAAGATAGGCAAATAATAAACTATGGTTTTGGCTATAATTGGGTAGAGGGAGAAATGAACACACACATGTGAACATACACCAATTTTTTTCTGAGAACTTGGGAATTTTTATAGACACTGTGCTTTGCATAGGAAAGTTTGGTCTGTAAAAATAGAAATTATCTAATTTCTCAAAGAAGCAGCTATTTCTGGCTTCTTCTATATAATGGTGAGGTACAGGAACAGGAGTGTAATGAAAAATTCACCTAGAAAAAAAAAAACAGAGATTTTGAGCCAGCATATGTATCTTTTCACTGAGCCAGCTGCTCAGGAAACATCACATTGAGGTATGTCCAAATACATCAGTTTGGTCTCTAATTCTGGGCTTAAATTTACCCAGCATTATTGAATGTCACTACAGTTCACAGAGACTAAAGAGGCATCAACCCCTCTGTGCAGCCTGTAAGCCTCCCTATAAGGAAACCATTATTCGGCTACTCAATTAACTGCTTAGGAGACAGAGAACTATGTGCCCAGGAGAGAAAACCTCCCTTTGTGGGCTAATCAAAATCCAATGGCTTCTGAAAGGGGCTTGAAAAGGTCATTAATTAGGAAGGATGCCTAAATTTGGCATTCAAGGAAATAGTGTACAAGTCTAACAATGAAGTCATAAAGAATAAAGTCTACAGACCATAAGGATATCCAGGCTCTTCCTGATTTTTCCAGCAAAGCTTCTGAGCTCCATTTGGATCTCTAATTAGTGGCTAACCATTTAGATTTGATGGTGGAGTTCTTAGGATCTACTTATATATTTATCTCTCTGATGTTTCTTCAGTCCTCAAAAGAACAATGCACCAACCCAGGAATTACAAACAGGGGGACAGTTTATATATTAAATCATTGCAAGTAAAAACATTAGAGAAACATGGGATGTTTGCTATCTCAGCAACCATTTGGAGATGACCTTTGACTTTAGTCCCTGAGCAATAGCAGTCATCAAAGTTATTTGCACAAATGATCAAAATGTTACTTATTTTCTGTGTCAAAATCATTCTAATTATGTGCAGATGAGACAGATTCCTTAATATTATGTGAAAAAGTGGAAACAATGTAAATGTCGAATGTGAAGACACTGAAGCTGATGTGATCACATAGTTGCAAGTGCCTAAGTAGATTCCCTTGGATTTCTGTTTTGCCTTTATTTACAAAGTAGCTGGAAGAGTCAATGTTAAAACAAGGTGTGAATATGATTCATCAGAGCCTCTTTATGAAGTGCAACTAAGTGAGAAGCTCTATTTTGTCTTGTCAAAGTGGTGGGTGGGGTTCAGAGTGATGTTTAATTACACTTTTGGTTTTCTGTGTTTTTATTCATTCTCTAGACGATTTCCTGAAGACAAAAGACCCCCAAATTCACCTACTTGTCATATGAAAATAATGAGCTGAATGGAACTATTTTCTGGGTTTAATGACTAATGTGTTGATCAGTTTTTAACTGTTAATTTGTATGATTTATTGGCAGTTCAAATTGCAAAGCTATTTAGATAGAATAAGACTCGAACCCTTTAATAAAGAAACTAAATACTATTTTTGTGGTTTACAGTTAGTTCATTCACCTCTCCTGTGAGAATTCAGGGAAGGTGACCCAAGTTGTTGTATCTTTCTGTTCTGCGTGGTCTTTCAGGGACCCAGGCCTTCTCATTTTGTTTTTCTGCCCCCAGGGCATTATTTGTGTGGGTCAGTACAATTAAGCTGCTGTCATACCAGGGTGCAGCTGGCTAAAGGCGGGCTCCTCACTGTCCCAAGAAGCCAGGCTTAAGAAGCCACCACTCCCACTCATTGGCAGGGCATCAGCGCACTGCCAGGCCTAATGACCAAGGGGCCTGGGACGCCACCACCTGGAACAGCAAGCAACCAAACACCTTTTTCTGTTAAGGACCCGACAGCAAATATTTTAGACTTTATGATCCAGATGCAACTCTGCCACTTAGCTTGAAATCAGTCAAAGACAACAGCAGAAGAATGAGTATGGCTGTTTTAACAAACTTTATTTACAAAAGAGGCAGCCAGCATGCCAACCCCTCACCTGGACTTTTACATACCCAACAAGCCTATTACTATGAGGGTGGCGGCAAAGGGACCTTGGTGCAAAGCCAGCAACTTCTGTCACAGCAGCAACGCATTTTAAAAATCAACCATATGCTTCTTATGTAAGTAGAATTTCTGACAATTCTACGTAAAGAACCATTCCAGGCTAATACTTGTTTTGTAAATCACCTTGTAGATTAGATTAGGAACAAATAACTTGCACAGGAGTTACAGTTTTTAATGAGACTGAAAAAAGCTTTATTTAATCTTTCTTTAGACTGCACTGAATTTGGAAGTTAGAGAATATTTTTATTTTTGTTCTCATTTGGAGTTTTTCTAGATGTACCTTATGCTGAAGAACTTACTGATTTTTCAAAAAGAAATTCAATATTTTCTTTGTCTTGTTTCACAATTCAAATGCCTTTCACTTTAGTCGAGTCCTCCAATGAAAGAGGACTGCCTATCAATGGATGGATTTTGCATCTGTACCACATTATTAGGCTTTCTGAGTAGATATTTTATGTCAAAAGTGGTTGTGATAAGGTTGGCCACAAAAATCTTTGACATGAGAAGGGAGGCGAACATTCCCTCCCCATTGAATCTGGGATGGGCAAGTGATTGTTGGACAATAGAACAGGGCGCCAATAATGCTAAGCCAATTTCTAGGCTTAGGACTTAAGAGATCAGAGGCTTCCACTTCCTGTCTCTCGTAACAATCTCTCTGGGAACCCTGTTAACTCCTAAAAAGCCTGAGGACACCAGCACTGCCCTGTGTGAGAGGTTAGGGTCGGTGCCTTAGATCCCAGCCCTCCGGCCATCATCCCACCCGATCCAGTCCTGAAGGAAGCTGCCTGCGGCCTCTAGGTCAACCAATCATCCTATTGCATACCACTCAGTGACATGTCACATGAGGAGCAGAAAAATGGGGCAGCTAAGCAAGTCCTACTCAAATTCCTGACCCACAAAAGTTATGAGATGTAATAAAATGGTTACTGTTTAACACTGTTAAGTTTGGGAGTAATTTCTTATGTAGCAATAGATATTCAGAAAAGGAGAAAAAAGGGAAATAAAATCTCTCCATTTATTCAACTGTTGCTGTGTAATTTTTTTCTTAATTTGATGCTAGCTGTTATTAAGAATTTAAAACTTTAAATTAGATTACAGTGACTCTTGAAATGCATTTTTATAGTGACAATATGCCCTAAAAATTTTCATTAGAAAAGAACACTGTCTCCCCAGTGGTAACAAAATGCTTTAAATAAATAAAAAGAATGTGAAAGACCAAAAGCAACACTGATTGAAGATTTACATAATTCGAAATGAGAATCTATGAACAAAGTTAAAATATCAGAGCAAAAAGAGAAAAGCTCTTGCAAGGCATTTGCAAGGTGGGAGGTGGCATGTTTGTGGAAGAGCTAAGTGCTTGGCAGACAGACCCAAGGTCATAATCCATCCAGGGTTGGGTGACCTAGGGCAAGTTACTTATCCTCCCTGAGCTTGGGTTTCCTCAGTTATAAAATGGGGATAAAATTGCCTTCCTCATAGGGTTACTGTGAGGATTAAGAGAGAGAATGTATACA
>JAVSCE010006136.1:0-38730 GCA_032199065.1 Smutsia gigantea
CCACATTTCTTCCCCCAAAAGGCTGTCAAGAAAGGAATCCCGAGCTCCCCAACGGAGCACACGCCCGCGGAAAAGCCACGTGGGCGCAAAATTAATGTTCCCATTTCTGCTGGGGAGGGGCGCCGACCTAACTACCAGGTTTGAAGTATACAAGCCGCACATTCTGTGTTGTTTTCTTCTCTGAAGGCTGCGTAGAAGATAGCCGAGGTTGCAGCGCGCCTCGGGGTTACTGCCGGGCACCGGGCGGGGCATGCACCGCCGCGGAGCTCGGGGAGGGAAAGCCTTCCACGCCCTCAGAAACCACATTCGCAGAAACGCTTTTAATCGTCTGGCGAAGTTTTGAGTTCCAACCACACAACCCCGAACGACGGTTTTCAGTGGTCCTACTTATCTCTTCTGCTCCAGGGGTCCTCCCTTTCCTGACATTCCACCAATTTAGGGGCGGGGAACACGGTCAGGATGAGGACTAAACCAGATGTGTACAAAATACACTTCTTCTTCCTGTGGCCTGTCCCCCTCTCTTCCTACCTTTTGTTCCTCCAGTCTACTAATAACCCCAAATGAGTGAAGGCAGCCCTCGGTTTGTACAGGCTTTGCCACCGACTGGAGTGATTTGGGGTAAATCCTTTTTTCTCTACAAGATCAGTCTCTTCACCAGTAAGATGCAGGGGTTAGTCCAGATGACCCTCCAGGCATTAAAGTTAGGTGATAAATCCTAAGATTTTTCAGTTCCATAAACTCATGTCTCCTCCATTTCAGACAGGGCCAGCAGGGAACGCTGTTAAAAGGGAATTACCATCAAGGTTACAAGATTATTCCATGATTGAGCATTTTGAGGTTTTCTAGGTTTCTTTGAAAGAATCTGTAACTATCTCAATATACAACATTTAAGGTTAAGTAGGACATTTCCCTAATGTAATTATAGACTGGAGGGCACCCACCCCAAATTATATTTCTTTGACTCTGCCATTGCCCCCAGCCCAGTATATAATGCAGTCATTTGGTGCAGATTCATTCTTAATGATAAAAGAAAATTTGTGACTAGAGAGTATAGCTTTCATTTTAATATGAATAGATTTTTAAGACTTAGGAGCATATAAATACATCACAAGAAAAAAATGTGAAGGCTGAACATAGAGAAACCACTTGAAACAATGTTAATCTGATAAATCTTAAATGAGTCTATATGTTTTAACAGAGATTAGTAAAAAGACCTGTACTTAATTTAAAAAGAATCTAACATATTTTATGAGGGGAATGGAAATAAGGTACCAATAAATATGGAGCTTCTTAACATTTCTACCTTACATAATCCTTATGATAATGCTGTGAGTTAAATGACTACAAAATTATGGTCTTCATTTTGCACAGGAATAAAGTGCAGCTCAGAGAGGTTGAACATCTGGAGACACAGCTAGCATGTGGTAAAACTAAATCCAGGGATTCTAAGGCCAGGCTTTCTGCTTTAGGAGAGTATCTTCCAATAACAGGTTTGTGTGCATGTGTGTGTGTGCACGTGCAAGCTTATAGGAGGTGGGGGAGATGGAGAAGTGGAGAGATCTGGAGATGGGAGACAGGATGGGCATTTATAGTAATTATTGTTACAGCTAATATTTATCGAATTTTACAATGTTCCAGATACTGGGTTAGTACCCTGTATGCATTAATTCATTTAATTCTTCTAACAACCTTATAAGGTAAATAATAGCATTGTGTTCTCTTAGAGCAGCAAAGGAAACTGGAGCCTAAAAAAGAGAGGTGAGTTGTTCAAGTTCTCACAGAAAGTGGTGAAAGAAAGATTCACCCTGGGACTGACTCCAGAGCTCTAGGAGGACCCTTGTTTTAGGGGTTTCTGTTGGCTGAAAACTCAGGATGAATCAGCAGTGAAATGTGGTTTCAAGGAGCCAAAGGGACTCAGATTGCATGACTAGAAATCTAGGGTAAAGAATGAAATGAAGGGTCCTGTTCTATGTGCTGGTCACATCTCACCTGGAAGGCTGGGCTCAGGTCCAGGCACCATATATGAAGACAAGAGCACAGCTGGGGTTTGTCCAGGATGAATGGCCCAGGGAAGAGCTACATTTGGTTCCTCTGATCTCTGCCATTGCCTTGGGAAACTTTGGATTTCCAAGGCCAAGCACAACATATGAGGCTATACATGAGGTGGTGTCATGAAACAGCAATGGATTTCAAGCCAGATCCACATGGTCTTAATTCTGCTCATTTCTTCCCAGCTAGATGACTTTGGGGATACTCTTTAACTTCTCTGAGCCTCAGTTTTCCCAGTTATAAAATGGGGGAGAATCAGACCTACCTTGCAGCATTGCTGTGATAACTAATTGAGATAATGTATGTTTACTACCATCCTCTCCCTGTTTCCTACTACCATACAGACAGACAGCAATGACGAGTTTAATCTTTGGACAATAATTTAATGAAGTCCTTAAAAAGGATAATTGTAAATTTTCAACAAGGTCTTGGTGTGGCTGAAGTGGTGGCCTTTAGCGGTTTAGTTAGATTTTTTAAAAAGTAGAAGGCTGGAGAGAGCTTAATGGATTTGTCTGTGTAATGGTACAAAAAGAATTTGGAGTGGCAGGCAATCTGGAAGTGAAGGCTCAAGTAGGGAAAAGGAAGAGAGAGGAAGATTAAGAACCTGGCAGGTGGCTGGGTCCAAAGATATGGACACAAAGACCTTATAAGGAATAAGGATGACTGATAATGAGCTTAAAATTGATTAGGCTGTTATAATGTAAATCTTCCCTTTCCTCAAAGGTTGCTGATTATGTGAATACCTTGACAAGTTTTGTGTAGATATTAATTTGAGCTAAACATTTGTGGAACAATATGTGCAGAACAACAAAACAATCCTCAAACAGAGTAATTATGAAGAAGCTGGTGTTTAGCAACTCAGCTAATCAAGAAATGTACTCTTGGGAATTCAAAGAACTCTTGGGGAGATTATTGGTTTTTTTCATAATCCACGGAAAGGGAGATCCAAACCCTTTACTCTCTGTGTCTGAAAGGTCAGGATAACTCCACCTGACACCTGCATCTCAGATGTAAAGAACCTAGTGTAGAACAAATACTTCTAAAGGGAAGAAATTTTAAAAATTCAGTTTATCTAATTCTTACATAGTTTTCTGTTCACTAGAAACTGTTCTAAGCAATTTAAATATATAGCAAGTTTAATTCTCATTATCACTTCCTATGTACTAATAATACTCTATTTAAAGATGTATACACTGGGTCACAGAGAAGGTAAACAATATGCCCAAGGTTCCAGTTAGTAAGTGCTGCAGCCTGATTCAAATACAGGCAAATCTGTAGACTAGCTAGGAATACTGTGGTCTATCTAACTGTTTTTGGCATTACTTTGTACTGTCAAGCTGAGGCAAGGCTGTTCCCTATCCTCTGTGTGTGTAATCACAATTCTAGCTCATTGACCACTGATGATAGAACAGCTTCCCCTAGACCAGGATTATCAGAGGAGGAGGAAATGGAGAAGTAGCTTCAAGTCTGGAGGCTTTCTGCCCATGGATGAAGCAGCACATCTGGTGTGATTAAGGAAGACTCCCTCTCCCCTGGCTGTTTGTTCCCCATGTTGGAAATTCTCTCAAGGAGAGAGTAATTTTCAAAAAGTCATTTTCCTAACTGTTGGCTGAGATGTCCTGAAGGAGATATAAATAAGAGAGACTTTTGAAGAATAGGATACTTAGGACAGCTGGCAGGAAGCCCAGGGGTGCTAGGGGACATATAAGAGGGTACTATAGGAGATGCAAGCTGCAGAGGAAAGTGAGGTGCCAAGGACACAGGGTCCTTGGAAGCCCAGGGAAGCTGTAGCTTAGTTGATGATAGAACTGTATCTCTCTGTCCCACTCCTAGCATCCACCTTTATTCTAGGTGCCCCAGGTGACTCCAAGTAGGCTCTTAAGTCCCTTGAGAGAAGTCCAGGGCCATGGAATTGCCCTGGAGGGAAAAACATTATTGAAACCTGGGGTATGCTTAGCAGAGGTGTATCCCCAAAGAAGCCTTTTGTGGGAACTGTGGCTGTAGATTGACATTAACTGGAGGAGACAAAAAAATGTAGTATGGTAAGACAGACCTTGGTGTAGATTCTGCTGTTCATTACCTTCTCTAAACCTCAGTTTTCTCAAGTATGAAATAAGGATAGTGATACTTACCTCACAGGATTATTTATATGATAAAATGAGATAATGCAAGTGAGCATGCTTTGAAACTAAATATACTACAGAAATGTTATTTGTATTGCTAAACGAAGTGATGCCGTAATCATGACATTGTTCATAACCAGTCAACTCAATTTCCATCTATATTTTGGTAATATAGATCTCACCTCACACAAAAAGAGAAATCAGTAGCCCTGGATCAAACCAGAAAAGAAGAACACTTCAGTTTGTTATTAGTTTGCATCAACTGATTCACTGTCATATATTCCATAATTTGTTACACTGAATCTTTCCACTGTGCTACAAGCCAAAAGAGAGAAGAGGTGAGCCAGCTGGCCACTGGGGGAAGTGTTCTCTCATCTTTTAAATATCTTCTTCAGCCATCAAAGTGTTTACCTGTGATTGGATGCTTTTTTCATTTGCTCCTCCTTTTCTTCCTCTGGCAACTCTTTCTGTCCTTCAGTCAAATTGTAAATAATCTCCCAGATACAGACAACCTTCTCTCGAGTCCTCCACCCATCCCATCAACTCTCCTTTAAGTAATGATGCATTTTCCCTCACACATTTTGCCCTTCACCTTCCCCCACCCCGCCACCAGTTCCCAAATAAAGATATTAAATAGCCATTCCTGCTCTGTAACAAGAAATCAATGTACTAAAGGAGACTATAGATTTTCAGGGTGGAACAAAAAGGTTCTAGGAAGCAGAACATCTGTCACCTTCATAAGCTGTGCCAAAGCTTCTCATAAATGAGACATTAAGAGTTTGTTGGCGTTTTCCCTTGACTTCTTTCACTTCATGAACATTTAAGGTAAAGAGCTATGACTATTTGTTTTGTATCCATTTGCTAGATTCAGAGTTACCAAATCCATTTGTGAGATATGCAGGAATTAAAAAAATGCACAACTTGGAAGCATCAGTCATGAATGCAGCATCATTAGAAGGCAAAATTAATTATGATCAGTGTGTAAAGTCTGTGGGCCTGAGGAAGAAGGATTATCCTTTTTAAAGTTGACATAAGTAAAGTGTGTAAACTGATAAACAATTAAAGCAGTTAATGTAGGTTATTTTATTCTTCCCTTTAGTGAGCACCTGAGCCTACTACTGCCTTAATTTCCACCTTACTCCACTCTTTCATCCATAACCAAATTCAATAATAGCTATAATTACTGAACACTTATCTTCTTCTGAGCATTGGGTTTATCATCTTATATACTTTATCTCACTTAAACCTCATATATATTACCCAGTAAAGTATTTCAATCTTGAAAATGAGGAAGTGGAAGTAAGGGGAGGATGTTAAGAATTTGCCCAATATTGCTATGTTAATAAGTAGCAGAGCTGGCAAGTAGACACAGCTTGTCTGGCTCCAAAGTCAATGTTTGTAGCATTATTTAGAATTCCTTCCCTTATGGCTGACATAATATCTTCAAATTTCCCCTCCATATCTGGTTACTGTACTCCTCACTCCAATAAGCTGCTTTTATAATATTACTATACTCAAAAACAAAATAAATTATTGTAATAATAATAATATCAGTTACATTAGAGGATCTACTCTATGTACGTCACAGGGCTAGACTCTCAAACAATTAAATTCAGGTCCTATGAACCCCATACGCCACCAAAAAGCTATTAGAATAACTGGATTCAGCAAAGTTGCAGGATATAAAGTTAATACACAGAAATCTGTTGCATTCCTATATATTAACAACAAACTAGTAGAAAGAGAAATCAGGAAAACAATTCCATTTACAACTACATCAAAAAGAATAAAATACCTAGAATAAACCTAACCAAGGAGGTGAAAGACATACTCTGAAAACTATAAGACACTGATGAGAGAAATTAAAGAAGACACAAATAAGTGGAAATCTATCCTATGTTCATGGATAGGAAAAATTAATATTTTGAAAATGGCCATCCTGCTCAAAGCAATTTACAGATTCAATGCAATCCCTATCAAAATACCAGTGGCATTTTTCAATGAACGAGAGCAAATAATCCTAAAATTCATATGGAACCACAAAAGACCCCAAATAGCCAAAGTAATCCAGAGAAAGAACAACAAACCTGGAAGTATGCACCCGACTTCAAGCTATACTACAAAGCTACAGTAATCAATACCGTATGGTACTGGCACAAGGACAGATCCATAGATCAATGGAACAGAATAGAGAGCCCAGATATAAAATCCATACATATATGGTCAATTAATATATGACAAAGGAGCCATGAATGGGAAAAGACAGCCTCATCAATAACTAGTGTTGGGAAAACTGGACCACTACATGTAAGAGAATGAAACTGGATTATCTAATTCCATACACAAAAGTAAACTTGCAATGGATCAAAGATCTGAATGTAAGTCATGAAACCATAAAACTCTTAGAATAAAACATAGGAAAAATCTCTTGAACATAACCATGAGAAATTCTTTCCTGGAAATATTTACTCAGGCAAGAGAAAAAATTAAAAACGAACAAGTGGGACTATATGAAATTAAAAAGCTTCTGTACAGCAAAGGACACCAGCAGAACAAAAAGGCAACCTACAGTATGGGAGAATATATTTGTAAATGATTCATCCAATAGGGGGTTAACATCCAAAATATATAAAGAACTCATATGCCTCAACAACCAAAAAACAAATAACCCAATTAAAAAATGGGTGGAGGATCTGAACAGACGTTTTTCCAAAGAAGAAATACAGATGGCCAACAGGCACATGAAAAGATGCTCCACATCAGTAATCATCAGGGAAATGGAAATCAAAACCATAATGAGATATCACCTCTCACCAGTCAGAATGGCCACTATCCAAAAGACAAGAAATAACAAGTGTTGGCAAGTAGGTGGGAAAAGGGGAACCCTCATACACTGTTGGTGGAAATGTAAATTGGTGCAGCCACTGTGGAGCGCAGTATGGAGGTTCCTCAAAGAACTGAAAACAGAAATACCATATGACTCAGTAATTCCACTTCTAGGAATTTACCCAAAGAAAATCGGTAAATTCAGAAAGATATATACACTGCTATGTTTATTGTCACATTATTTACAATAGCCATATTATGGAAGTGACCAAAGTGTCCATCAATAGATGAATGGATAAAGATGATGTGGTACACATACACAATGGAATATTATTCAGCCTTAAAAAAAATCCTGCCATTTGCAACAACATAGATGGATCTGGAGGGTATTATGGTCAGTGATACAATCCAGGCAGAGAAAGACAAACACCATATGATTTCACTTATTTGTGGAATATAAAAAACAAAATGAACAAAATCACAGTAGACACATAGACACTAAGAAGTGCCTGGTGGTTACCATGGGGAAGGGATTGGGGTAGGTAGGGTGGAGTATGAGGGGGATAGAGGGGCACAAAAATTCTCAGTCATAATATAAGTTGGTCACAGGGATGGTAGTACACATGGAGAATATAGTCAATAATTCTGTAACATCTTCCTATGTTGACAGATAGTAACTGCACTAATGGGGATGAGGACTTAATATGGTAACTGTTGGATCACTGTGTTGTATACTTGAAACAAATATGACTGTATATTAATGATATTTTAGTAAAAAAATTTTTTTTAAAGAGGAAGGAATATACCCTTTTTCCCCCCTTCTTCCTTCCTGCCTTCCTATTCATTGCAGTGTAGTCCTGGTGGCCAAAGCTCAACAGATATCTTAGGCCAAGAGGCAGGCTGGCATGCCGAGCACTGCAAACCAACAGCATAAAAGGAACCTAAGTTCCTGGCATCATGCAGAGCTGCACCTGCATTGTCCTGACTACCACCAGACTTCTTCCATAGGAGTGGAAATGCAAGGCTTGCTTGTGTTAGCCACTGATATTTGGGTTCTCTATTCTCACAGTCTAATCTTAATAGGATTAGTGTTCACCACTAAACTCCCCCTTTTGCCTGCGTCAAGCAGCGGTAGCTCATGTGCTCCATCCTAGCCTCTGATATATAGGATAGTTTCAGCCAGAGGTGTACTTGATTTCCATTTTCCACTAAACCCATTTCCTCTCCAAAACCCTATGTCAATAACCTGGCGGCCTTGTTTGAAATGCAGTTTGCTGAGAGTTTCTAGTAGCAGGCCTGGGAGGGGGCCCAGGAGTCTGCATTTTAGGATGTATCTTCAGTGATTGTGATGTAAATGGTTTGTGGACCAAATACTGAGAAACACTGCTCAAGTTTTGTTGCGTTTTATTTTGCTAATTTATAACATTATGAAATCAATCTTACAGAAAAATAAAATGAGTAATATAACAAATCTTAGTATCTCTAATGTAGCTTTCTCAAATTTTACTTATTTTAACTGCTGTAAAGTATTCCACACTATATGAATAAATCAAAGTTTATCTGTTCTTCTGTTGATAGACATCTATGTTTTTTCCAAGTTTTGGCCATTAACAAAAAATTCTGGAACAAACAAGCATAGTTGGGGAAATTTAAAATATACTCTATATAAAAGTTTACTACCTTCATCACAATTATACAGGCCTTCATAAATTATACCACCTTCATCACAATTATTACACACGTTTCTACCTTGAAATCTTACAACAGCCCTGAGAAGCTGTATGAAGGGATGATAACCTTTGAGAAGCCTTTCTAGCAGCAGCTCTTATTCCTCCAATTGTTCTTGTCACAAATTGGCATGTTCTTTCTCTGTACCATATATTCATGTGTCTCTATAGTGCACATTGATAATATCTGGTTATGTTGGATATTGCTAGTTCCCAACTCATATCCACTTGTCCTTTTTTTTATTATTACCAGAACATTAGTTTTGTTAGGGATATGCCCAGTTTTAAAAAACAAACACACTACTCCATATCTCCCACATAGCTAGGCAGGGACATGGGAGGGTTGGGGGTAGGAGACTCTGGCCAGTGAGACTGCATGGAAATCTGCTGGGGAGTCTGTTGGGCAGTTACTATTTTATTGAAACCTGTGCTGTCCCCTTCTCCTCCTTTTCCTCTTGTATGAAACAGGATGAGAGGCTGGAGGTAGAGTCCCACTTTGAACCATGAGACTGAGGCCATGTGTGGAATCTGGTGAAGTAAAAGGACAGGGGGAACCTGGGTACTTGATGGCATTGGGAAGCCTGCATATGACCCCAAGTGCCCACCTCTAAGGCTTCTGGTTACACAGGAGAAAGAAACCTGTGTTTGATTAAGCGTTTGTAATCTGGTTTGTGTTCTGTGCAGACAGGTACAGTCCCTAACTAATACTAAGATTTCACTTCACTTATTGTTGTTTGCCGTCTCTTTCAGTCCTTTATGGACTGATCTTTCTTTTTAGAGAGATTAGAACAGGTTCTTGAAGTGGTCTGAATATAAATGGTGATAGGTGAGTGGGAATGGTGATAGGGAGTTTGAGGCCATGCCAAATCCATTAGAATAATCCAAATTGAATTGTTCAGATTTTATGCCATAGGGACTAATTTTTACCTTAATCTGTTAGAAAATGGCTTTGGCCAAGAATGTAAATTAGTAATCATATGTGAAATACTGATTTAAACACTGCCTTCATTAACTTAGACTTCTGTGTACTTAAGTTTTAAATAGTAACATAAACCTAACATTTAAAGTAAGATTGTATATAATATTCACTTATTTCCTTCAAAATTAGTGGTCATTTCTAGGGCTGGAAATCAAAATGATATGGAAAGAGGTTTTGATAGTTCTGCTGAAATGTATCCAAACTGTACCATTTTGAATATGATGCATTAGTGTTCACTGACATTTCATTTGGCCCCCATAAGCAAGCATCTTCCTGGTAAGTGCACACTTCTATGCTTGGCTTCAGTAATGCTGAGCTACCTCACAGGAGGGCTTTGCAGAAATACTAATGAGCATGAATCTCATGCACTTTGCAAATATAAAAGTGCTACCAAAATACACAGAACATTAATATGGCATCATCTAGGCTGAAACATGCTATCAATGCAACTCTAGAGGAGGCATCAAAGTATTATACAATAGTCATCTAGCTATGCTCAATGGACACCAAAGCTAAAAATCTGGATTATGTTTTGGAAGCACCTTGAGATGATAGATAATTTTAATTTTTAATTTTTAATTGTTATTTTTTAGTGGTGTTTTGGTATAACTTTACCTCTGACTTAAACAATAATTCACTTGAGAGTATCGGGTTCATATTTATAGTGCAGTCATTCATACAGAATGAGTTATACTAATAAATGAATTAATAGTTTAATAGTAATAGGTTATAGATCAGCTACTACTAATGAAAATTCAAAAAACATTTAAAATTCATCTTAAAAAAAAGTATCGCCTGATCTCCCTCCAAATAAGGCATTCTTTGCTTTCCCAGTAACACAGTTCATTCATTAATTCAACAAATATTTAGATGACTAGTATAGGACAGGCATGGGAGAGGTGTTTTGGGGATTAAAGAGTAACATATAAGAAACAACATATATGGCAACATACACAACTATATATATATATATATATATATATATATATATATATATATATATATATGTATAAAGAGACATCCTATATACTCTTGGTTGCTATTAAAGAGAACCAATAACAGAAGGGCCTCAGAGAAATAGAGGAGGCAGTCTAGAGTAAGAAGATGGAAATAATGCCATAGTCTATTCTAATAAGGGCTTTGAGATGGAAGGTGAGAATTTGAGGATTGCTCCCTGTAACAGTGGGCAAATCACTGCGGTGCCTTAGGAAGAGAAGTGAGGCCAGGGAGGGATACACCTGTAATGCTCAATGGCATAGAGGATTTGAGATAATGAGTCAAAGATGAACTTCCACCACGTATGGTTTGAGAACATGTTTTCCCAGTGACCACCTGCTCTGATCAAGAAGACTTTAAACTGACTGTGGAGGGGGAGGGGAAAGATGCCTATATAAACCTGTTAAACAAGTTACCATGTAGTAGTTATAGCACTGAGAGAAGAAAAAGGTGTGGGAGTTGTCCAGTGAGTCACATGAGAAAATAATTGGGAAGAGAATTGGAAATGATACTTAGAGCTTCAGATATCCATATGCCAGTGGGCTATGCATAGGTAATATACAATGTGCACTTGAAATGATAACAGAGGACAGTAAATACAGTCTCTTAAGGTACATTGAACTGTGGTAGTACAGGAATCAACCTGCTGGATGCCAATCCCTATTGCATCAGATAAAAGGACTTCTACAATAATGAATGTAGATCACCTAGCATGGTGCCTAGCACAGGGTAGTTATTATTTGGAATAGAAAAAATAGCTATAAAGCCCTTGTAAAATCCTGATATTTTCTTCACCCCTACTCCCATCTCAGTAAATGCACCATAATCTATCCAGTTTTGCAAGCCTAGAAACCTAGCGCTCTCCTACATTTTCAAAGCAAATACCAAATCTTATTGCTTTCACCTCATAAATGGTAATGATGCCCATCCACTTCTCTGTTATACAACCATGACCTTTGTGTCTATTCCAATAGTTCCCTAGCAAGTGTCCCCAATTCTGCTCTTACTTAACTCCCATCCATTCCCCATCATGCAGTCAGGGCCTTTTAAAACAAAATCCATTCATGTCTCCTCCTATGTAAAACCCATCCCATTTCCCATAACAGGGTAAAGACAAAGATATACTTTAACACAGCTTATAGCACCCATGTGTACTGACCTACCTGCCTCTAGCCTCGTCTCTCTGTCTTTGTCCACCAACTTTCAGCTCCTGAAGTATGTCAGGTTCTTTCTTGCCTAAAGACCTTTGAAAGCATCTAAAATGTTTTCCTCTGTCACTTTGCTAAGTTCATTCCTGATTATCCTTCAGATCTCAGTTTACCTGCTGGTTTTCTCTGGGAAATCCTGACCTCCCACACCAAGGCAGTTCTCTTAATACACATACTTGTAGTATGTTCTGCTTTTCCTCATCACAGCTTGTAAATAGGCTTTTTGTAAGATTATTTATTTAATGGCTCTCTCTCCCACTAAACTATAAACATAAGGGCAGGGACTGTGTCTATTTTGCTATAGCCTTGAGACTTAGCAAAATGCCAAGCAAATGGTGAAATTACACACTATATGCTTGATAGATAAACAAAACATCTATCATCTATATCTGATTTAAAGACTAGATTAAAAAAACATTATGGCACAGTGTACTGATGGTGGGAGAGGTTGTTGGGTGGGCAGGGAGGATATGAGAACTCTGTACTTTCAATTAAGTTTGCTATGAACCTAAACTGCTCGAAAAAATGTAAATTAAAAAAAAACCTATTGTAGAATATTTCAAACATATGCAAAATTAGAATAGTATAATGGATCCCCACGGGCCTGCCACCACAGATTTTTAGTATCATTTGAGTGTTTGGTTTGGCATGACTAGTGAAATCATTTATTTTTAAATTGACTTCAGATTTCACTACTGACATAAGAATAAAAAGATTTATACTTATATATCCTGTATAAATGATAAATGATAATTCCTTTTTAAAGCACATAATACAAGCATTCACATTTTGCACTTTTTAGTCCCTAAAGAATACTAGTTCACTTTCAGAGATATCTGGTTCCACTGGAACAGAAGGGCACATGGTGCTGGCCACTCCACTATGTCATTTGGACATCAGAATGCAGTGGTCCCCTTGAGCATCTGAAATCAACACAAAAACCCTAATTCATTTCAATAACCGCTCACCCATACACTTCAGCACTTTTAGACAAAAGCAAAGACAATTAGCCACTGTGAGCTACATAAGAAAAAAGCTTTGAAAACAGAATGACTAAGATGTTACCCAAAGAAATACTTAAGTTCCTTGAATGTGTAGGAATTCCCATCCTGCTTCCCATTCCCCAGGCTCATGCATTTGCTGTACGTCTGTCCACATGATGCCCCTGGCTTGATCTAGTGAACTCTACTTACTCTTCAGATCTCAATTCAACTGACGCCTCCCCCAGGAAGCCATTGCTGACCCTCTTACTTGCACCCCAATATAGATGGCTTTCTCTGTTTCAGGGTTAATCCTTTGCCAACTTTTGACCCTGTACTTAATATACTTTTACTTTCTGTCTTACTTTCTGTTGTTTGTAAGCCATGTGTGAGCGAAACCATTGAACTGTTTAAAGAAGCATTATAATGTAGAAATTAAACAACATATAAGCTTCAGAGTTATGAGACCTGGGTTCAAATAATGATCCTAGGATTTACTGGCTGTGAGGCCCTAGGCAACTTCCTGAATCTGAGTCCCAGTTTTGTCACATTTTAAGTGAAGATACTGCTACCTACATCATAGAGTTGTCATGAGTGATATGGGAAATTATGGACATAAAGCACTCAGAAGAATGAGTGCCTAGCACATCATTAGTACTCAATAAAGATATGTTAAAAGAAGGAAAAAAAGAAAGGAAAATAGAGGAAGGAAGAGGAGGGAATGCGCTCATAGGAAGTGAACAGATGAATAATCACAGCAACTGTTAACAGATTCTAATCTTGAGGATTGCTCTTCTCTATTTACCTATGGCCAAATTAGAGAGACTTTCACATTTGAAGTACATACATTGCAGTCTGTCTTTTATGGAGAAGAACATGCTTTTCAATTCTTTTTACACTGTTTCCCTGAGGGGGAATGCACAGACCTGCTTTTCCATTTTTCCTTATCAGCTGATAGGATTGTTATCTTTCAACTGCTCTTTGTATCTTTGGGCTTATTCATTCTTGATGGATTTCATATCCTTTATTAATTTGAAAGTTAAATTTACTGGGCATCTATTAGTACAGAGCATTACAGCTAACACAAATATGAAATAACATGTTATTTTCAATTTTGCTTCCTATTTTGGCAACATTAGTCATGTAGAAGGCAAAGGGGTTGGGTAGGAGACTCAGTATATATATCTCATGTACTTGGGCATCTCGTTGCTGGAACAGGGGATCTGAGTAACAGGTACTCTTATCTTTCTCAGAAAACTCCACTTTAAGCACCTGCTGTATGCCTGCCACTGCAGTAGACATGGCAGGGGACACTGAAGGAAGTAAGGTTCACCTCCTGCCCTTAAGGAGCTGACCATTGAGTAGGGGGATTAGACACTGAGAAAAGTATAAACTGAAGAAAATGCCACAGGAGAAATACAAGGAAAAGTGCTCAAAGTTTCAAAAAAGGGAAAGGATGTATCAAGTTGGGGATATTACAAAAGGCTTTATTTATTCATTCAATAAAAATATATATATTGGGTGCCTATTATATGCAAGGCACTAAACTAGCTAATAAGAATAAGGGATAAGTGAGTCAATATTCCTAGCCTCAAAGACTTAATAATAAAGTAGGAGGAACAGATATGTAAACTGTATCATTCATCTATTCATTCATTTATTCAACATTTATTGAGTGCCTGTTAAGTTCAGAGCTCAAGAAGTAAATAAACATGGCCCTTGAGGTAAAAGAACCCATAGTATAGTTCAGGAGATAGGGGTATGAACAAAAAATTTCAATACAGTATGTTAGGTGCCATGATAGGTATGTTAAAAAATTATGAAGTCACAAGGTGGAGGGTGAAAGGACAGTTAATTCTGGGGTCAGGGAAGGTTTCTGAGTGAAACAAAATGGAAGGGGTATTAGACAATGAAAGACTGCCAGGTAGTTGTTGAGAGGTGGGAGGAAGAGTATTTGAGGCAGGTTGTACTACACAACTGGAATAAGAAGCAAGAGTATAGAGATGTGTTGGCAATAGAAGACAGATAGTGGGGGGCTTTTAACCCTTGAAGCTGAAAGGATGGAATGTGAAGGTGCAGTGACTTCTCAGAGGACCCAGTGAATAACAGAGCCCAGGAGGGCAAGGAGGGAATGTCAGGGGAAGGGTCACCATGGAGCAGGTGTCCTGTAGTCTGAAATGATGTGTAGGAACTTGTTAGGAAACCAAAATAAGCATTCAGTTAGGAGGAAAAATGTCCCTTTTCTTGGATTATAACAGGTGTAAATAACGGAGGAAAGGAATTCCAGAAAGAGAAGCAGCTTGAGCCAAAGGCAGAAATCTCACACATATATATAATTGAAGAGTAGTGAAAAATCTATGGAAGCAGCTTGTGTTTCTAAGCTCAGTTCCCTCTAGGTGTCTGGCCCCGATTCTGACCCTCATACAAATTACCATAGCAGGGATGTCCTCTATCTACTTCTCTCTCTTTACCAAGGGTGGGCCTTGGGTATTCAATGTATTTTTGAAGTTAGGAGACAAAACCTGTTTTTAAGGCCTCCAGCTCAATAGTGACTGCTACATTGCTTAAGGGCCCTGTGACAAAAAGGGCTTCTTCTTCCGGACTGACTCATACCGGGGTCTTCTGTCCTTTGTTGGGGTTGGGGGGGCCAAAAAAGAATATGCCTGTTCTCTACTTTAGAGTTTGGAACTAACTGAGTAATAACACCAGGAGGCAGACCACTGAAGATCAAAATATCAGCTTTATTTACTGATAAAGTTGACCTGAACAGTGTGGCTTGACCTGTGGCCAAATGAGTTTCCTGAAATGCCCCTCTGATTTGCTTACTCTGCAAAGCTGCAAGCTTCTCACCATGCAGGGCAAAGCCTGCTTGTCTAGGCTCACCACAAGGCAGACCAGAATGCAAGTGTCTTGTGGAGAAGCTAGCTGTAAAAGGATAGAGAGAGAAAAGGCAGGGGCAGGTTCACCAGTCAGGTAAGTTATCCCTTCCCTTGGGGTGGGGAGAAAGTCAAAGTTCCTCCATACTTTTCCTTTTTTGGGGGAGTGACGTGGAAATTCCCTTCTTGTAGAATGTGAAAAGCAGGGAATAACTATTAATCTCCATTGTACCACATACACTCATTTCACCTTCCTTACCTTGTAGGATTTTTATTTTCTATCACCTGACTACTTAGTCATTTACTTCTAAGTGGGAGATCCATCTCAGGTCTGAAAACTCCTTGAGGCTGGAGAGCATTATTTTTTTTGTTTTTAAATCTCTTCCATCTCACACAGACTAGGCAGAAAGAAGGGAAGGAAGGATAGAGGGAGAGTGGGAGGAAAGAATAGACCTATGACTGGCAGTGACTCTCAATGACTGGCTCCTCAGCTTTTCTTTGCCTCCAGTCTGCCCCCTCAGCTGGAGTCAGTGTCTTTCACTACAGGATTTGAGACCAATCCTGAGGGTCATGGTTCCTTGCCTCATCTCAAATCACCCTGTTTCTAGAAGGGGTCCCCTGCTGCCCTGAGATACAGTCTCTGCCAAATAATGGTCTGGCTTGAATTCTGTTTACTCCTGTTGGCCCTCCTGGAGATTGAATAATCTACCAGAATCTTCACTCTTAGGACAGAATCCTTGTTTTGGCCTCTTATGTTGTCCATCTGGGCTGTTGCCTCAGCTTCCTCTTCTCTTTTTCAGGGCTTTCCCTCCTTGAGGAGCCCTTCCCTGGCCATTTATACTATTCTCAGCCAGTATTGCTGGTTTTTGAGCTTCTGCCTTCTCCCTCTGGTTTGGTCTGATGCTGCTAGATCCCTGGTTCTGACATCAAAAGGCTGATTTCTTTGAGCAAGCACATTAGCACTACCACACATCCTAAGCAGGGCTGTCATCTGAAAAAGAGTCACCTGGGAAGGCTGCATTACCTGACAAGTCCAGGGATGCTATTGTTCAGGAACTTTTCTGAAGTTCCTCTGTTGTAATTTCATGGAGTAACAGAGCAAGACAGGACCCTAGACTTCCCCTCACCCCCACCCCCACCCCTGGTTCTGCCTTCCATTTTGTATGTGGAAACACTGAGACTTTGGAACTTAGAGGACATCACAGAGAACATGCATCAAATTACAGGAGAGGCTGAAACCTGCCCTCTGCTTCCCTACTACTGTCCTTCAGAAACTCTTCAGTGACTCTCCTTCAGAGCCAGCTCACAAGCTACAGAAGTTATCTCATAACTCTATAGCAGTGGTGGTTATCTTTTCTGAATCATGGAGTCCTTGGGGAATCTGATAAAAGCTAAAGATATGCTCCCTCAGGAAAATACACATACACTGAAAACTTCCACACACTCCAGGATGAGAATCACAGCCCTATGTAAACAAATACCTTCTCTCACATTTCAACAAGAACTATAATGCTGTATGACTGCCTTCCCCACCCTCTAGACCTGCATCCAAAATGACTTCTGGCTTTCCCATATATCAAATCTCTGAAGGAACGAGATGTTCCAGTGCTGAGGAGGCAAAAAAGCATGTGCTGTAAGCTCAAAAGGCATTTCCACAAACAGCATTCCAAAGATGCTTGAAGAAAGCCAGGGTCCCTGGAAAGTGCAGCTTCTCCATATAACCACCTGGAGGAGGGTAGCATCTGTTCCTGTCCTGGTCTGCTCTTAAACAATCAATCCCTTTACCTCTCAAGCAAAGCTCATATGGAGGCTTTGGTGTGACAACTTCCTATCTGCTAGTTCAGGGAGGGAGAATTCCAAAGTTTAGCACATAACTCTTGCTCCATGAAGGCTTTAGGGACCTCTCCAGGAAGTTATGTGCTGCCTGTATTCTGCCCCAAGGTTTGTATAAACCTACGTCTCCATTTTTACCTCCACCTCTTCCAGCAGAATTTGAGTACAGACCTGAAGAGTGGACACTGGATTCATGCATTTCATCATTTGACATTTACTAAGAGGCCATCATGTGTTAGCACTGCAGATACAGGAGTGAACAAAATAATGCTTCAGACTTTGAAGAAAGGCATTCAAACAAGAAATCACATGACAAAGTGTGCTCTGGGAAATACAGGGTGCTTTACAGTCCAACCTCACCTTTTGGAGAAAGGCATCTTTTAAAAAGCTAAGATGTGATGTAAATCTATCTATGGCCCAACACAAAGTATGTGCTCAATCTTAAACATTTCCCTAGACAAAATCCTCTGGGCTTGTTGGATGGCTCATTCACTGAGGACAATTGCTCACTAATTTGAGTGGCTGTGGTGAACCAGGGCCTGACCATTCAGAGAGCCAGCTGCATCAGGCCTAGCTGCTTATCTCCTTTAGCTCTTTCAGAGACATCTGTGAAGTAGTGGAAAAAAGCAGTAGATTTAGAATTCCTGTAGACTGGTCATGGGGCTTTGTCACCGACTACATTCATGAACTCTTTCACTGCCCTTTCCTTTACTGTTGCCACCTCCCAAAGCACAGGAAGCCATGAAAGCCCTTTGTGAATTTCAGGTCATTATGTATCTATCTGTCTATCTAAATATCATTTATATATCTGTGTATCTATGAATCTATCATCTATCTATCTATCTAATCCAATCTATCTATCCATAAATGTAATGTATGGCCTAGCTGGTCCCAGCTTTGCAGGGGAGGAGGGCACGGTAACCATAAATTTAAGAGAACTGACGAGGGCATTGCTTTGTAGAGCCTGTACATCAAGCCTTTTGCTGCCTCACATGACATGGATTTGGCAGGAGTGGAGCTGTCTGAATTCCTAAAAGGCCTTGGCTGAGAAGCTCTAGAGGATTTCACAACACAGCAGGGAAAAGCTTCCCAAGGCAAGACGGGGAAAGGAGAAGGAGGGGTGAGGACTGCAATTCTGCAAATCGGTAAGGGATAGGAGGGGGGAGAATCCCGAAGGGCAGATGGGCCAGGGCCCATCCTGAATATCGGACAGCTCCCTCCAACTTCCCGCTAACAAACGTCACCCCAAAACCATATTACCTCAAACTTGCGTGGCGCACTACCCGCGTACCCCCAGCGCGCCCTGAGACGTGCGGATGCAGCAGGGGCCGCCCAGCCACCCGCTCATGCGCGCTGCTCGCGCGGTTGCCAAACTTTGACACTCCTGAGCGGCGCCCCGGTCCTCTCCTTGTACCTCCGGTTATGCCCGGTGCTCAATCCACAGCAACTTCAGGCAGCTGGGGGAATTGTGAGGGCGGGAAGAAACCAGTCTAAAGGCAGTTGGGTCTAGAACTACAACTCCTAGCAGACCCCGCGCCCTCCCCGCCTTCTGTGGGTTGGGAGGGCTGAGGGCCCCCCGCGGTTTAAAGCGGCGAGATTCCTAGGCGGCTGCGACTGCTAGGCTGGGAGCCGCTGCTTTCTGTTAGTTGGGCGGGGTGGGGGCACGGTAGTGTCCTTCCGCTCTTGCCTGTTTGTACCTGAACTAGCAAACAGCACAAAACAATAGCCAAGCGCGTTTAGAGGCTTCTCTCGAATTCAGCAGCTTGTTCTGCTTCACAAATTATGAATTGTCGATTTAGCGAATGAGAACCTGAAAAATAGCTTGTGTGTTAAATTTCTGTAAGAAGAATTATTGTCCCTACCATGTAAGAGTAACCTTATTTTCTTTTCCAATATTTGAGGTAGCAGTGGCTGATGTTTAGTCTTATTTTCTCTAAAGACTCAACACAATAAATAAGAGGGAAGTCCGTTTGTTTTAAAAAATCGTGCAGTAAATTATACTGAAAAAGTGAAAGCTTATTTGTTGAATTCGTCAATTTTCTATTTTAATTTTCTGAGTTTTAAGTTTTGTAATGAGGTGTCTTTAAAATGTAGCACACTTGAAATCCTGTTTTAATTCATAGATTTTAAATTTTATTTATAATCATAACCTAATCTTTTAATAGGATGTAGGAGTGAACATGCTATTTTTCGCTTCTTGCCATAGGGAAGCAAAAAATGACAGTTCTTTGATGACCCGAGGAATAGCTGTCAGAATAGCGCTGTTGGGTCCTAGGTCCTCATGACTACCATGGGTTTCTTGAATGGAATAGTTACTGTGTTAAGACTGATTTAAAATTTTATTGGCATAAGGCATTAAAATTTCCCTACTCTATTCCTACCTCAAGTCCTAACCCTGATTTCTTAGAGCCACTAATAAACCACCTCCACATGCTAACAAAGAACTTCTGTTTTTGCGAACAAGTACATTTTAAAGGCCTCAAAGGGAATCAGTTCAGAACTTAAATGCCAAATAGTTTTAGTTAGTTTTTTTTCTTTGTTTTTGGGCATCTTCAACTTCAGCCTGCTGAGCCTTATGACTGTACATGCGTTCAGTCTGTTTAGTGTGACATTTGTGGATTTCATGAAATTGGCCAACTTTGCCAAAAATTAACAAGATGTATAATTTTTTTATTTGTTCTTTGTGTGGGGGAGCCCAGCAATAGGCATATTGAAAAATGGAAATAATAGTTGATGTATAGTGATGTTTGAGATGACTAGAGCAGCTATTGTGCTCTAAACAAACCCTCCATACATTCTGAAACATTAAACAAGAGAGAAAGCAATACTTGTGATATTTGGTAATATTTAAAATTTTCCCAAGTGTTAAAGTGTTCTCTTTATAGTCACAAACAGAACAAGTTTTCTATCAACTCTTCTATTAAACATTCAGTTTATCAAATCTTAGTCATCAGAATAAGACAAGAAAGTATAAGATATAAAATGTTACTGTTTATAAGAAAATTTCAAGAGAACTTACAAATGATTAACACTTTAAAGAGAGGGCAGCTGGAAATAAATGCAGTATGTAGTGATCAAATTTACTACTATCACTACCAACAAAGGACAAACATCAATCTGATAAAAGATACCACTTACAGGTGCAACAAAAAATATCAGGAACCTAGAATAAATCTAAACAAAAGATATGCAGGATTTTAATAGAGGGAATATAAAAGTTTTTTAAAAAATTAAGAAAACATTAAAGTAACTGGATGGATACATTATGTTCATGGATGAAAGGACTCTATTTTGTAAAGCTATTAATTCTCCTCAAATCATTTAATGCAACGTGAGTCAAATTCTCAATAGTGTTTTTAGTGTATGTACATTTACATACATAAAATAAATATTTAGCATATATGGAGACCATATGCATGACTTGACAAGGTTATTCTAAAATTTATGTGGAAGATTAATGTTTCATGAATAACATATTTTTTAAGGAATAAGGTGAGGCTCCTACTAGGTATCAAGGGTTTGCCTTACTAGATGCCAAGACATCCTATAAAACTCTAGTAATGACATGTGATATTGTTGCTGGAATAGGCAAGCAGAAAACAGAACAGGGCCTGTGCATATGGAGGGACTTATTTGATAGATCATTGGAAGAAGGTGGACTGTTCAATAAATGGTGTTTGTAATAATTGGTTAACCACATTAAAAAAAGAGATCTCTATCTCTCAACATACAAAAAAATAGAATAAATAAATTCTAGGTAAATTAGACTTAAATGTAAAGAGCAAAACTTTAAAACTTTTAGATGTTCTTCTATATATCTTTATAAACTCGGTGGAGAAAAGGATTTTTTAAACAAGCCACAAAAAGTTCAAGCCGTGAATGAAAAGATAGGTAAATCTGACTACATTAGAAACAAACAAGCAAGCAAACAAACCTTCTGTGCACTAGAAAACACAAGTGAAAAGGCAAGGCACACACAGGGAAGGCATTTACAACTCAGACAAAAAATTAGTTCTCAGGACATTTAATGACTACAAATCAGTAAAACAGACAAATGATACAATACAATAATGAGCAAAGATATGACTTGGCAGTATCCAGGAAAGAAAAACTGAATGGCTAATAGTCAAGATGCTCAACCTCCTGGTAATCAGGGAAATACTAATTAAAACAACAAGACATCATATCACATTTATCCAATTGGAAAAATTAGTAAGACCAATAGTATGCAGTGCTGATGAAGATGTTAAACAACAGAAACCTCACCTACTGCTGATGTTAGTGTAGCTTGGTTTAGTTTAGCAATATCATGAAAGTCAAGATTACAAAGTAAGTCCACTATAGGCATATATTCTAGAGAAACTCTTGTGTGTATGTATAAAGTGATACATTGGAAACTATTCATAGTAGCAATGATGATGATGATGATGGTAGCTAAAAATAGAAAACATTGAAAATGTCCCTCAAGAGAAGAGTGTATAAATGAGTCAGTTCATTCAATAGAATACTATAAAGCAGTGAAAATGAGTGAATTAATTAGAACTGCATCATCAACATGTATAAATCTCAAAAGCATAATTTGTGCCAGAAGAATAAGTTACATGATGTGTGCAATGCCAGTATGATACCATTTACATAAGGTTTGGAACACACAAAATAATACTAGTTATTGATTATGGACACTCTAGAGAGAAAGTATAAAGAGAGTATAAAAAATATAGAAAATGGTATATCTGGCTATTCACCCATAGAAAACCACATGCTTAAAACGAACTGAGAAGGTAAAAAGCCAATTTCCATATATAGAGAAAGTATAAAAAAATATATAGAAGGAAGTTAACACCAAATTTAAGGGGAAGGAAGGAAATAAAATTGGAGGAAACTTCAAGTGTCTGTAACATTTTCCTTCTTCATTTCTTGAAAGTGTCTATTAAAAGGAAAAGATGACTGACTGGTTTGGTGAACTGAACTTACACTTATGTTTTCAAATAACTTTCTGAGTTTCCCTTATAATCTATTGAGCTATCACTTTCTATAGGATCTCTTGGCACTGATGACTAAGGCATGTAGGGGTCTTGCCTGATGGCCATCTGCCCAACTTTCTGTCTCCACATCTCTACAACACAGAGGGACTAGTGGAGATATCATGGTTTGCTGGCACTGAGGAGTTTAAATCTGGCTGAGAATCCCTATTCCAGGAACAGGACAGGTGCAGGCTGAGAGCATGACTGTCTACTAATGATCTGTGGTGGCAGATAGAAGCTGAAGTTTTAAGCACTTAAACACCTCATCTCTCCAGAGGCATCTTCCAGTCAAAATGAGCAATTTAATCTATTGGAATCCCAGATACTAATAGGATGGCACCTGAGCCAAATTCGTGAATGAGGGTCTCTTCTCCCCCTCTGCAATCGATTTTCCATTTTAGAGAAGGTGCTTTTGAGGTTAGGTGAAATGTGTAAAGATGGTCAAACTGTACAAACTTCCAGTTATACAATAAATAAGTTCTGGGGATGTAAGTTATAGCATGGTGACTATAGTTAATAATACTGTATTGTATATTGGAAGTTGCTGTGAGAGTAGACCTTAAAAGTTCTCATCACAAGAAAAACAATTGTAACTATATGGCAATGGATGTTAACTAGACTTACTGTGGTTATCATTTTGCATTATATGCATATCAAATAATTATGTTGTATACCTGAAGTAGTATAATGTTATATGTCAATTAAATCTCAATTTAAAAGAAAAGGTGCTTTTATATCATTTAAATAATGAAATGGCAAGAGATCCACCTGCAGAGAACATACTACATCTTGCTTGTTTTCCTAAAGATGCTTAGTTGTGAAAATTCAACTTGCCTGAAAAGTTTTAATCCTTGTTTTCTTATTAATTTGATAACACACAGTCACTATTGTAATTGGCTATTGAAAAACTGTATCCAATCTTTTTTTCCTCCAAAAAACAAGAGCACTTATAATGAACACTTAATAGGACTTACTGGCTCTTCAGCACCTTCACCTTTATATCTTTTTTTTTCACTTTTATATCTTGAATCACAGGTCCTCCTGGATTCTCAAGTGCTGTGTATGACCTTGGAATGCTTTTATCTTTATCAGCAAAGTTTACTAATTAGATGCACCTTTGCACAGTACTCCATTGAGCACCTAATATATAAGTTTTAAAGAGACACTGTCTTTGCCCCACAGAGTTTATAAACTAAAGTAGTACCAGTTATATTGGATAGTCAGTCTTCTTCTTTGGCTGCAGTCATCGTTCACCCCTTTAAAACCTCGAGATTGTTAAAACTATTTGAGTTCAAGATGGTAGGGTTCTCCTCACCCCTGAAAGCCATGAAGTGGACATTCACCACATGCTGTGGCTAAATATGGTAGGAAAGAGCTTTTCTGTCTTTAGGGTAAGTCAGCTAAGCTTTTGCCATGGGCAGTTTGGCTTTTTACCTTCTCAGGTGGCTTTTAACATGCAGTTTTCTGTGGGCAAATAGCCAGATATAGCTTGTGCAAGTAGAGCTGCACCCAGTGAAGGGAAGATCGTCCACATTTAGACCGCAGTATAGAGCTCTACTAAGCAAAAGTCACCAAGGCAATACCCAAAGCTAATAGCACCCAAATAACCTTTATCTTATGGGGCTTTTCCCCCATAAGTAATAAAGCCAAAAAGTATTCACCTGTATAAACATGATAAAGTTCTAGAATCATACCAGTGAAATACATAGCAGCACTTTAGAAAAAAAAAATCCTCACTCAACAAAGATATGATGAAGAGTTTAATGTGAGGAGTCAATTTCCACAAAAAAAAAAAAGAGAGTAATGGTGTTACGAGTGATGGTCTTCTCTCTTGCAGCTTGTTAGTTTATCAATTTATAGTCCAGTCTGCCTCTCTTGGTCAGCACAATTTCCAGAGATGGGAGTTTCAGATTCTCAGGCAAGTGAGTAAAAGGACTTAGTTCTCTGAAAGAAGTGATGGGGTTGGGCTTTCTAGTTTGAAAGAATAGGCAGGCAGGCAGGCAGATGTTGCTGAGGGTCATGGCAACTTGTGCAGCCATGGGTATGGGGCGTCAGATGCCTCGTCACTTTCCCAGGGGACTGGATGAAAATTCAGTTTGTTTCTTTACTTTTTGTTTGTGGAATATAAAGTTATTATTAATCATCAAATGCCAGTTTTCTACATGGAGAGTGGAATCCTTGGTGAAAATAGGGGAGGGAGAATTTATGTCTTTACGTCATTCTCCCACTTGGAGAGCTGGGAAATTAAATGGGCTTTCCAGCATGGTCATTTATGATTTGCAAGCCCTCTATCCAAGTGATATCAGAAAGAAGTATTTCCTTCTTTTGTTTCTTTCCATTTTTCCTCTCTCCTCCTTTCTTTGTTCCCTCCTTCCTTCCCATCCATCCATCCATCCATGCATCCCTTCATCCATCCAGTATTTACTGAGTACTTGTTGTGTATAATGCTCCTTAGACCAGTGGCTGAGGTCCAGGAATAGAGATGGAGGAGACCTGTTAAAGGCAGGGGCAGTGCAACAGGCACATGAAAAGACGCTGCACACCACTAATCATCAGGGAAATGGAAATCAAAACCACAATGAGATACCACCTCATACCAGTCAGAATAGCCACTATCCAAAAGACAAGAAATAACAAGTGTTGGTGAGGATGTGCAATAAAGGGAACCCTCCTACTCTGTTGGTGGGAATGTAAATTGGCACAGCCACCATGGAAAGCAGTATGGAGATTCCTCAAAAAACTAAAAATAGAAATACCATTTGACCCATTAGTTCTACTTCTGGGAATTTACCCAAAGAAAACAAAATCCCTGATTCAAAAAGATATATGCAAACCTATTTTATTGCCACATTATTTACAATAGCTAAATTATGGAAGCAACCAAAGTGTCCATCAATAGATGAATGGATAAAGATGTGATACATATACACAATGGAATATTATTCAGCCATAAAAAAGAAATTCTGCCATTTGCAATGACATAGATGGATCTAGAGGGTATTATGCTCAGTGAAATAAGCCAGGCAGAGAAAGACAAATACCATATGATTTCACTTATTTGTGGAATATAAAAACAAAGCAAAACAGAATGAACAAAACATCAGTAGACTTACAGACACTGAGAGGTGACTAGTGGTTTCCATGGGGGAGGGGTTGGGGTGGGTAAGTAGGGAGGGTGAGGGGGATAAAGGGGCACAAAATTTCTCAATTGTAATATAAGTTGGTCATGGGAATAGTAGTACAGCATGGAGAATATAGTCAATGATTCTTATGTTGACAAATAGTAACTGCACTAGAGGGGGGTGAGGATTTAATAATATGGGTAACTGTTAAACCACTGGGTTGTATATTTGAAACCAATATAAGATAATATATCAATGATATTTCAGTAACAAATTTTTTTTTAAAAGAGGCAGGGGCAGTGGGGATAGAGTAGAGCACAGAAGTGAAGGAACTGACAGGATATGTCAACCAGCAGGAGGTGAACAATGATAAAGGAGAAGTCAAGGAAAATACCTTGTAACTGGAAGCCTTCTCCCACCCCATTTTGCAGAGGTCTACAGTCTCTACCAGAAACTCTACAACTTGGGTGCTATCTGACACAAACAAAATGTGTTAAGTACTGCAAACTTTCTATATACCTTTTTGATACTCAGATTTGCTGTCCCAAGGTTCTGCTGGCCAAGGTTTGACTTGATAATTGTGATCAACGAAAATGCTACCATCCAGTGATTGTGTATCAGTTTACCTAATTAAAAGTTATAAGAAAGCTAGATGGCTGAACCATATAATTTTTTAAATACATTTTTGAATCCCCCAAATCCTATAAAAATAATGAAATATGGAGAAATTATATAGTCCAGGAGACCAACTCTAAAGATAAAGAACACTGATGAAATAGAGATGGTATTGGAAATGAGACGCATAAAAATTTCCTGGGACTGATCATATAGAAATGCTGAAATCTTAGAAAACCTGGAAAAACTTAACAAGAAATATTCGTATTACAAAGAGCACCAATGCAGGAGTTAAAAATATACACTAAAGATAGTCATGATAGGAGGACTTCTATGGACCCTCTGTTTGAGATGCCTACTCTATCACAAGAGCTTTTACAGGGTACACAGGCAGAGCCAAAAGCTGCAGAGAACAGCTCAGTATGGACATACATCTCTATGTTGCTGAATCTAATCACAAACAACCATATATTGCTTTCTCAAGAGCCTAATTATTAAAACTCATTAAGTGCATCTAAGAGCATAACTATTAATTTTGTATATAATTAAATGTATGAATACATTCATTAATACTTTAGTAAAATTTATTAAAATATTTTGGCTTGTGGGGGTGCAAAGCAGCAGAGGAGGACAGGAAAGGGAGAGTATTTGGCTGGGAAGGGCTGTGGTGCCACGCTCGTGGTTACCTTCTGTCCAATATGTAACACAGGCATCTCAAAGACATTGAAACATACCAAAGAAAGGTGACACTTTTTCCCCTACATGTTCTGTGCCCTAGGATAATATTAGAGGTATTTCTAGTAAGAAGAAAAAATAACTTTTGGTCTTGGTGCTAGAAAGGGGAATGGAGCCAACAGAAATGGAATGTAGGTCACGTGAATCCCAGTCTAATGGTCTTCCACCTACATGCATAGCAACTTAAAATTTTACTTTATTTATTTTTGTATACAGCAGAATTCACCCTTTTTAGTGTACAGTGCTACAAGTTTTTAAAAATTGCATAGTCATGCAACTGTCACCAAATTAAGATGCAAAACCGTCCTATTATCTTCAAAAGTATCCGGTCCTGATCTTTTGTAGTCAGCCCTCCCCCCAGCCTTAAACTCCTGGAAACCAGTAATCTAGCTTCTGTTCCTTTAGTCTTGCATTTTCCAGAATTACATGATTTATACAGTAATACAGCAATATTTTAATTAGGGGATTTAAAACAAAAACAAGCAAGCAAACCAAAACAGAGGCCATTCCCTAAATATTCAGTTAAATAAAATTTACTGTGCCAAGACTTCTCACATCTTCCTGATGCTTCTCAAAATATTTTTCCTGATTGAAGCAACTTCTGTTTCTCTTTCTCTTGGTCCTCACTCTCAGATGCTTAAGAATTTTGGGGGGTAGCTTTGCAATTGTTTACCGTTTGGCGATGATAGTGAATTTGTACAGAGGAGACTTGCTTTGTAATATTCTGTGTGGGAGAGTAGCAATGTTGTGTTTTTCTAGAAATTTTATAAATAAATTCCGAACTAAAGAGGAGAACTCCTTCCATGGAGTTCAATTAGGATTTTCCTGAAAGAGCAGACAAGAAGGATGTGAGAAGCAGAGCTAGGCACATAAAAATTTGAAAAGCTCTAAGGGCTCTAATTTTTGAAGGTCAATTTCCTACATAAAGAAACATAAAATTCCTGAAACATACAATTGCAAGGCACACAAAGGAAAACCAACCCTTGTGGGTTTGTTTGGGTGCACACATGAACTCTGTGAGGCAAGCAGACCAGTTCTAGGTACAGCATGGGTTGGTGGCCATATTCTCCACCACCCTTTCTACTCTTGCTTTTCATGATCCACAACACATTACCTATACAAATGAAAAGCACAAGAACTAGATTTTACCTTGAATTTCCCTTGGGTATTAGTGTTTTTTTAGAAAAGGATTTGGAGATGTGGGCTTGTTTTATTCCATTCCATGAAGTATGGAATGGATAATACTTCCTAGTCGGGGTAAGGATGGGGCAAAAAAGAGGCAGCTTGCTGCCTTGTCCTTCACTGGCTGTGTTTATAGTGCATCCATACTGCATTAGGATAGTTGCTGTTTGGCTGTTATCTTAGTATAGCTACCTTCTTTCTATTATGTCACTTTGTTTTCCTTACCAACTGTTAAATCATTTGTGTAAAACCATTGTGTATTCCTGCTGGTTTGGGCTCTGCCGTTGTGCTTCTCACTAGTATTAGACATAGGAGCAGTGCAGCGCACCAGGGGGAAACACTATATGAACACAATGATGGCGATAGTAGCATGGTGACCCATGGGACAACATATACATAAGATCCCTGTGTTTTCTCAACTGTCAGGTTATGATAAAATCCAGACCCTGGAAAGACATTAATTATATTTTTATTTGCTGAATGCCTTATATTCAAAGTTTTACCCAAATCTATTAATAAAAATAAAACAAAATTCAGCTCTGCATGCAATAAATCTAACTTTTAAGGTAAGAAAAAGTAAATTTGTGAAACTGGTAGGTTTGATCCCTGGCATCAGATGGTAAAACAGATGGTTTGTAAGCACATAGCAAAGAAAACAGCATGAGTTTACTAAGAGCAAGCCATGCTAAACTATCCTTGTTTCTGTTTATGATAGGGTTAATACTGATGGAAAAGAGAAATTCCTTCAAATCAGTGTATCTTGATTTTAATAAGATTAAAGTGTTTTCTTGAGGACAAAATAGAGAAAACTGACCTGAATGGTAACATGGTAGATTTGTTGCTAGTTAAATAAGTGGCAAATGGGCCAGGGGCAACCTGGAGGGTGACATATAGTGACATGTCATTGGACTCTTTAATTGTTCCCGTTTTATCAGTAACTTGAAAGAAACTTGTACATGCTTTACACAGCATTTTGAAAGACACAGAATATAATAAACATCAAAATCATTATTTTTTAAGAAGAAAAAAAGCAAACTAAAACAACACCCTAAACTAATAAATGATTTTTAATGAAGACAAATGTAAATTGTTAAGCCTGTGTCCTGAAAAATGCGCTAGTATGGAGGACAATTGACCTCTTATTAGTTCATGAGAAGAAGACATGGATATTTTAGTTAATTTCAAATTAATGTGAGTCAACTGTATAAAATGGTTGTTGAATAATAGAAGAATGATATCTGTATCAGATGGAAATGCCTATCCCACTGTACTTTCTAATGGTCACGCCCAAAAGTAGTACTGTTTCTAGAACCATGTGTCTGATTTTTAGGAATGACACAAACTGGAGGAGATCCAGGGTATCTAACTGAGTTGATAAGGGTCCGAAGATCCTGTCATAGGAAGAATAGGGGGAAAGTACAAACATGTAGTGACTGTCTACTTTGAACATAAGAGAGAAGGAGAAAAGGCTGGAAGAAAAAGGAGGATGAAATAAGAACAGGTCAGCTTTCTAGGGATTTCAATAATAAGTCAATCTGTAGGAAGTAGCCCCAGAATGCAAGTTATCTAGAATAGGGAAAGAATCAAGGAGGGCATTCAACAGTTGTTGCTATCTTGCCCTGAGTAAGGGTAAGGGGTGTGCATGTGCCTGCATGCATGTGTGTGTGTGTGTGTGTGTGTGTGCTTGCATGTGTGTTCACACATGTATGTATGTGTGTGCAGATGTCCAGGCAAGTAGATTGTTAGGAGGTGATCA
This sequence comes from Smutsia gigantea, assembly GCA_032199065.1. NCBI lineage: Eukaryota > Metazoa > Chordata > Mammalia > Pholidota > Manidae > Smutsia > Smutsia gigantea. The sequence goes on from JAVSCE010006136.1 coordinate 30,032, forward strand.
GAGTGTATGTCTTAGTCAGTTTGAGCTACTATAACATAACACCACAGACTGGGTGGCTTATAAACAACAGAAGTGTATTTCTCACAGTTCGGGAGGCTAGAGGTTTGTGATCAGGGTGCCAGCATGGCTGGGTTCTGGGGAGGGTCCTCTTCTGAGTTGCAGACTGCTGTCTTCTTTTTGTGTCCTCAAATGGCAGAGAGAAGATGGGAGAACTCTCTGGAGCCTCTTTTATAAGGCACCAATCCCCTTCATGAGGCTCTACCCTTGTGACCTAATTACCTCCCAAAGGCCCCCCACCTGCTAATACACCACACTGGGGTTAGAATTTTAACATAAGTATTTTGGGGTGACACAAGTCAGTCCATAACAGTGTATACTCCTGCTCCCCCTACTCCCATAGTGGTTTCCCCTAGGAGAATCTTATTTGTCTTCAGACACATTTGTTCCTCATTCCATGTTTACTCTTTTCATTTACTTAGTGCCAGGCCTCGTGGTAGGAATTGGAGATACAAGGTTGAATAAATCCAGTTTCTACACAAAATGAGCTTACAGTCTGGAGGGGGAAAATGGACATTGTGCCTGCCAGTCACCCACTGAGAACCTGAGAAGTGAAGGTAGGAGTTTAGAGTCCCTCAGTTATCAGTGAGGTGACTATCATCTGTACTGGTTTTCAGAGGTGGAGGGGACTTGGGACATCTGCTTAGGGTACAGTTTCTTTTTTAATATAACTTATTTTATTTTCATTAATTTACAATTACATGTGCAATATTACGATTATTAAACTACCCCTTCGTCAGGTCCCCCCCACCAACCCCATTACAGTCACTGTCCATCAGCGTAGTGAGATGCCAGAGTCACTACTTGTCCTCTCTGAGTTGTACTGCCCTCCACGTGCCCCCCCAACATTACATCTGCTAATCGTAATGCCCCCTTTTCCCTCTTATCCCTCCTCCCTTCCTGCCCATTTTCCCCAGTCCCTTTACCTTTGGTAACTATTAGTCCGTTCTTGGGTTCTGTGAGTCTCCTGCTGTTTTGCTCCTTCAGTATTTTTTCTTTGTTCTTATACTCCACATATGAGTGAAATCATTTGATACTTGTCTTTTTCGGCTTGGCTTATTTCACTGAGCATAATACCCTCTAGCTCCATCCATGTTGTTGCAAATGGTAGGATTTGTTTTCTTCTTATGGCTGAATAATATTCCATTGTGTATATGTACCACATCTTCTTTATCCATTCATCTACTGATGGACACTTAGGTTGCTTCCATTTCTTGGCTATTGTAAATAGTGCTGCAATAAACATAGGGGTGCATCTGTCTTTTTCAAATTGGGCTGCTGCATTCTTAGGGTAAATTCCTAGGAGTGGAATTCCTGGGTCAAATGGTATTTCTATTTTGAGTTTTTTGAGGAACATCCATACTGCTTTCCACAATGGTTGAACTAATTTGCATTCCCACCAGCAGTGTAGGAGGGTTCCCTTTTCTCCACATCCTCGCCAACATTTGTTGTTGTTTGTGTTTTGGATATTGGCCATCCTCACTGGTGTGAGGTGATATCTCATTGTGGTTTTAATCTGCATTTCTCTGATGATTAGCGATGTGGAGCATCTTTTCATGTGCCTGTTGGCCATCTGAATTTCTTCTTTGGAGAAGTGTCTATTCATGTCCTCTGCCCATTTCTTAATTGGATTATTTGCTTTCTGTTTGTTAAGGTGCATGAGTTCTTTATATATTTTGGATGTCAACCCTTTATCAGATACGTTTTTTATGAATATATTCTCCCATACTGTAGGATGTCTTTTTGTTCTACTGATGGTGTCCTTTGCTGTACAGAAGCTTTTCAGCTTGATATAGTCCCACTTGTTCATTTTTGCTTTTGTTTCCCTTGCCCGAGGAGATATGTTCATGAAGAAGTTGCTCATGTTTATGTCCAAGAGATTTTTGCCTATGTTTTTTTCTAAGAGTTTTATGGTTTCATGACTTACATTCAGGTCTTTGATCCACCTTGAGTTTACCTTTGTGTATGGGGCTAGACAGTAGTCCAGTTTCATTCTCTTACATGTAGCTGTCCAGTTTTTCCAACACCAGCTGCTGAAGAGGCTGTCATCTCCCCATTGTATATCCAAGGCACTTTTATCAAATATTAATTGACTGTATATGTTTGGGTTAATGTTTGGATTTTCTATTCTCTTCCACTGGTCTGTGGGTCTGTTTTTGTGCCAATACCAAATTGTCTTGATTACTGTGGCTTTGTAGTAGAGCTTGAAGCCAGGGAGCATAATTCCCCCTCTTTTATTCCTCCTTCTCAGGATTGATTTGGCTATTCGGGGTCTTTTGTGGTTCCATATGAATTTTAGAATTATTTGTTCCAGTTCATTGAAGAAAGCTGTTGGTAGTTTGATAGGGATTGCATTGAGTCTGTAGATTGCCCTAGGTAGTATAGCCATTTTGACAATATTTATCCTTCCTAGCCAAGAGCATGGGATGCATTTCCATTTGTTAGTGTCCTCTTTGATTTCTCTTAGGAGTGTCTTGTAGTTTTCCGAGTAAAGGTCTTTCACTTCCTTCGTTAGGTTTATTCCTAGGTATTTTATTCTTTTTGATGCAATTGTGAATGGATTTGTTTTTCTGATTTCTCTTTCTGTTAGTTCATCATTAGTGTATAGGAAAGCAACAGATTTCTGTGTGTTAATTTTGTATCCTGCAACTCTGCTGAATTCAGATATTAGTTCTAATAGTTTTGGAGTGGAGTGTTTAGGGTTTTTTATGTACAGTATCATGTCATCTGCAAATAGTGACAATTTGACTTCTTCTTTACCAATCTGGATGCCTTGTATGTCTTTGTTTTGTCTGATTGCTGTGGCTAGGACCTCCAGTACTATGTTGAATAACAGTGGAGAGAGTGGGCATCCCTGTCTTGTTCCCGATCTTAGATGAAAAGCTTTCAGCGTCTCGCCGTTAAGTATGATGTTAGCTGTGGGTTTGTCATATATAGCCTTTATGATGTTGAGGTACTTGCCGTCTATACCCATTTTGTTGAGAGTTTTAATCAGGAATGGATGCTGAATTTTGTCAAATGCTTTTTCAGCATCTATGGAGATGATCATGTGGTTTTTGTTCTTCTTTCTGTTGATGTGGTGGATGATGTTGATGGATTTTCGAATGTTGTACCATCCTTGCATCCCTGGGATGAATCCCACTTGATCATGGTGTATGATCCTCTTGATGTATTTTTGAATTCGGTTTGCTAATATTTTGTTGAGTATTTTTGCATCTACGTTCATCAGGGATATTGGTCTGTAATTTTCTTTTTTGGTGAGGTCTTTGCCCGGTTTTGGTATTAGAGTGATGCTGGCTTCATAGAATGAGTTTGGAAGTATTCCCTCCTCTTCTATTTTTTGGAAAACTTTAAGGAGAATCGGTGTCATTTCTTCTCTATACGTCTGGTAGAATTCAGAGGTGAATCCATCAGGCCCAGGGGTTTTGTTCTTGGGTAGTTTTTTGATTACCAATTCGATTTCGTCACTGGTGATTGGTCTGTTTAGTTTTTCTGTTTCTTGCTTGGTCAGTCTTGGAAGGTTGTATTTTTCTAAGAAGTTGTCCATTTCTTCTAGTTTTCCAGCTTGTTAGCATATAGATTCTCATAATATTCTCTTATGATTCTTTGTATTTCTGTGGGGTCCGTCGTGATTTTTCCTTTCTCATTTCTGATTGTGTTTATGTGTGTAGATTCTCTTTTTCTCTTAATGAGTCTGGCTAGGGTTTATCTATTTTGTTTATTTTTTCAAAGAACCAGCTCTTGGTTTTATTGATTTTTTCTATTGTTTTATTCTTCTCAATTTTATTTATTTCTTCTCTAATCTTTATTATGTCCCTCCTTCTGGTGACTTTGGGCCTCATTTGTTCTTCTTTTTCCAATTTCAGTAATTGTGTCTTTAGACTATTCATTTGGGAATGTTCTTCCTTCTTTAAATAGGCCTGGATTGCAATATACTTTCCTCTTAGAACTGCCTTTGCTGCGTCCCACAGAAGTTGTGGCTTTGTGTTGTTGTTGTCATTAGTCTCCATATATTCTTTGATTTCTGTTTTGATTTGGTCGTTAACCCATTGATTAATTAGGAGAGTGTTGTTAAGTCTCCATGTATTTGTGAGCCTTTTTGATTTCTTTCTAAAATTTATTTCTAGTTTTATACCTTGGTGATCTGAGAAGTTGGTTGGTAGGATTTCAATATTTTTGAAATTACTGAGGTTCTTTTTGTGGCCTAGTATGTGGTCTATTGTGGAAAATGTTCCATGTGCACTTGAGAAGAATGTGTATCCTGTTGCTTTTGGGTGTAGAGTTCTGTAGATGTCTGTTAGGTCCATCTGTTGTAGTGTGTTGTTCTGTGCCTCTGTGTCTTTACTTATTTTCTGTCTGGTTGATCTGTCCTCTGGAGTGAGTGGTGTGTTGAAGTCTCCTAAGATGAATGCATTGCTGTGTATTTCCTCCTTTAATTCTGTTAGTATTTGTCTCACATATGCTGGCGCTCCTGTGTTGGGTGCATATATATTTATAATGGTTATATCTTCTTGTTGGACTGACCCCTTTATCATTATGTAATGTCCTTCTTTATCTTTTGCTACTTTCTTCGTTTTGAAGTCTATTTTGTCTGATACAAGTACTGCAACACCTGCTTTTTCTCTTTGTTGTTTGCATGAAATATCTTTTTCCATCCCTTCACTTTTAGTCTGTGTATATCTTTGGATTTGAGGTGAGTTTCTTGTAGGCAGCATGTAGATGGGTCTTGCTTTTTTATCCATTCTGTTACTCTGTGTCTTTTGATTGGTGCATTCAGTCCATTTACATTTAGGGTGATTATTGATAGGTATGTACTTATTGCCATTGCTGGCTTTAGATTCGTGGTTACCAAGGGTTCAAGGGTTGCTTCTTTACTATCTAACAATCTAACTTAACTTTCTTGTTAAGCTATTGTAAGCACAGTCTGGTGTTTCTTTCTTTCTCTCCCTTCTTATTCCTCCTCCTCCATTCTTTCTATAATAGGTGGTTTATTCTTTGCCTTTAGTTAGTATTTGGATGGTCTGCTTTCTTTGCTATGATTGTATTTTCTCTGGTGACATCTTTGAGCCTTAGGTGTGCTTCCATCTAGAGCAGTCCATTTAAGATATCCTGTAGTGGTGGTTTATGAGAGGCAAATTCTCTCAACTTTCGTTTGTCTGGATATTGTTTAATCCCTCCATCATATTTAAATGATAATCGTGCTGGATACAATATTCTTGGTTCGAGGCCCTTCTGTTTCATTACGTTAAATATATCATGCCATTCTCTTCTGGCCTGTAGGGTTTCTGTTGAGAAGTCTGATGATAGTCTGATGGGTTTTCCTTTGTAGGTGATCTTTTTTCTCTCTCTAGCTGCCTTTAATACCCTGTCTTTATCTTTGGTCTTTGCCATCTTAATTATTATGTGTCTTGGTGTTGTCTTCCTTGGGTCCCTTGTGTTGGGAGATCTATGAGCTTCGGTGGACTGCGAGACTACTTCCTTCCCCAGCGAAGGAAAGTTTTCAGCAATTATTTCTTCAAAGACACTTTCTATCCCTTTTTCTCTCTCTTCTTCCTCTGGTACTCCTATAATGCGAATATTGTTCCGTTTGGATTGGTCACACAGTTCTCTTAATATTCTTTCATTCCTAGAAATCCTTTTATCTCTCTCTGCCTCAGCTGCTCTGTACTCCTGTTCTCTGTTTTCTATTCCATTAACAGTCTCTCGCATCTCATCCATTCTGCTGTTAAGCCCGTCGATCGCTTGTCTGATTTCTGTATTGTCTTTCCTCAGTTCCCTCACTTCCTCCCTCAGCTCTTGCACATTTCTCTGTAGGTCCATCAGCATGGTTATGACTTTTATTCTGAATTCTTTTTCAGGAAGGCTGTGCATTTCCATCCCTTCAGACTCCCTCTCTGGGGTTGTCTGGTTGAGTTTGGTCTGAACCATATTCCTAGGGTACAGTTTTCAAACAGTGTATTGTGGAATGCAAGGGCTTTTGCACAGCTTTCTCAGGGGTTGCTGTGTGTGAGGGGGTGATTGAATCAGAAAATGTCTGGGTTCTTCCCTACTCACGCTTCAAGCAGAGCTGCTTTATTTCTTCCTGTTTCATTTGTTCATTATCCATACATGAATTAACTTAATGAACGGGTACTACAGCTGCTGCTAAGTGTTTAACCACACCCTGAGCCCACGCAGGAGGATACAGTATATTGTGATTAGCTTGAAGTAATTAAAGAAATGTTCTTATTGTGTACCTATTATGTGCTTATAAAGACTATGAAATCTGTTCATGCAGTGATTTATTGAAATATCAAATAAGCAAAGATCCTATGTGCTTCTAAATCGTCCTAAGATTTTCCCTCATTTTAACTTTTTCATAAGACTACAAACTCTCTGAGTGCAAGAACTTTGCCCTACTCTTTTTTGTTTCTCAGGGGTGTAACACTGCCTGACATATATGGACATTCCAAATGTTTGCTGATATATGAAGAAGGAATTAAAATAATGTATTAGTTAGATCTAGAACAGATCTCCTGACCAACTATTATGGAAAACAAGATTCTGAAATCTTAATTCTCAATAACCTAATAAGCTGAATATATCTATGTCTATCTATATATAAAATACTGCATTAGTGGTTAACTATAGCAATCAAATTACATATTGATTGGTGTTGGAGAAGAGCTGAACATTTGGCTCTTAAGCAGTGTCATCTCTTCCATCTGAGGACACCCAGTCTCCTGTCCCTTCTTAGTGAATCCTGGCATCTAAGTCATAAATAATGACAGAATTCTGCCAAAGATATTTCTCAGAGGGCTATGCAACTTCTTTTCCTGTGATGCACTGACTCACTAAACAGTTACCCTCGTGAATTCCAGTTAGCAACAGTTCTTATTCTTTCTGGTCAGACTTTCAGGCAAATTTAAAATCTTCAGAATTCCTGTAGCTCTTTCTGAGTGTGGGCTGGCAGCACTCAGACACTCCCAGAGGCACTCAGTAACCAACTGATCCATGACCGTCTGGCTTGGACTTCGCCAGACTGAAACCTGGAAGTCATCATTCTCCTCAGGGAAGGTGGCTGTGGGGTGTGAGATAGACACATAACTAGATGGTGCATGGGGAGGGTGCTTTTTCCAGTTTTACCAGAAGTGTTAACCCATAAAGCTGCTACCAGTACACATACACACATGCGTGTACTCACTCATACACACACACACACACACACACACACACACACTCTGACATATTCACAGGAAGAGTCTTTAGTAAAGAATGGAAGTCAAGATTTTATGTATGGACCAAGAAGGGGACAGGTGATGTTCTTGGAAGGGAGCTGACAGGCAATAGCTGTGAATTATCCCAAGAAAGCAAATAAAGGCCCCAAATAGCTATGAGAATGGTTAAGGATCCTGCTTTTGATGAGCAATTCATAACTCTTTCATCGTTTATAGTCTTTTAGGGCTCCCACCATTATCTAGAGTAAATGGAGAATTTTATAAATTGTTCCTTAGACTCATGTCTGTACATTCTGAGACCAGAACTTTACAGGATGATGTAATATTTCTCATTCTGGACCAATTGAGTTCTATAGCTAAAGATACTGAGACAAACATTTAGTCAGGTATAGACTGGGCATATATTGTTTCCTCTCTACTGAACATGAAGTGGTGCAGGAGGCAGGAACCCATTACTAGCTATGGACTTTAAGTCAAGTACCTGTTTTCCTAAAAACAAACCCCAAATCTCAAAGATGGTCTCCATCTTTTCAGTGAAGCTCATTCTTCTTCTGAACTTGCTTTTCAAAAGCTGGAATCATACTTTTTTCTTTTGTGCACGTTCAATATACAGAGAGCACTTATTATATGCCAGGTTTAGCCATTGCCCTAATCTTCAGGAGTGTGCTGGAAAAATGGACAAATGTTCCTAGAAAGTATTTCTTCCTAAAAAGCCTCTCAGTGCTGAAAACAAAACTAATTATTATTTTGCTCACAAATCTCTAATTTTGGCATGGCTCAGAGTACCAGCTTATCTCTGTTCTATGTCTTCTGGGGAAGTTCAAAGGCCGGGAGCTGGAATCACCTGAGGGTTTGCTTACTAACTTATCTAGAGGTTGATGCTGGCAATAGACTGACCTGTTAGCTGGGGCTGGGGCCACAACACCTAAATGTGGCTTGTCTCTTCTTCACTGCTTGGTGGTTGGCTGGCTTCCAAGAATGAGTATCCCAAGGAAAACCAGCAAAAACTGCATGGCCTTTTCTGGCCTTGCTTCAGAAGTCAAACAACATCACTTCTGCTGCATTCCATTTTCCTGGCAGTCGCAAAAGCCCACTCATGTTCAAACAGAGGGGAATTAGACACCACCTCTTCACTGGACAAGTTTCCATATGCAGACATGTTTTAAAACTACCACAAGAAAACAATTACCATGCAATGGGAAGAGTGCTAAGTGGAAAGGGTAGGCGTTGGGGCCTGGCTAGAACCTGGCCTGGGTAACACCCAACTCAATGCTGGGGGGCAGGAAAGGCTTCCCAAAGAAATTGTATATAATCTAATTCCTGAGGAGTGAGGTGGGATTAGTCAGGAAAATGGGGCCAACATCGTGGAAGGAAAGGTACATGTAGAGAAAAGTAAGAAAGAACCGAGCAGGTACAGAAGTATAA
>JAVSCE010006137.1:0-20869 GCA_032199065.1 Smutsia gigantea
TTGTACATGAAGAGCTGGAAATGAGGTCCCTGAGTAAGGCTAGGCACTTGGAAAAGTAGTTCCATCTGGTAAACTAGGTCTAGGAAACTTTAGCCACTTGTTGACAGATATGACAGCATAATAAGCTAAGCATGTCAAGCTGTGGGAAGAAAAGTAGGATGCCATGGCTTAATAACCTGTGTAGAAACCCTGTGCTGAAAAATTAATATAAAAATTGGTAAAATTTAGTAGAGGCAGAAAAACAGAATCCATTCAAAATGGGACCTCCACAACTCATAGCATGTGGAACTTCCAAAGAAAACAATTTCTGCTGAAGGTGAACTCCCAAGTAAAGAAATTACATATCCTATGAACAAACAAACCATTGCAAGAGAAGAGAAATAACAAGAATAAGTAAATATGAAGTTCAAAAAACAAAAGCAGTGAAATCAACTATGCACAAAATTAGTCAAGGGATACACACAAGATACAGATTATGACATCTTATACATAAAGTGTGGAGGAGGAAGAAGAATAAAAAAGTGGTACTTTTAGATTGTATTTGAAAATCAGACAACCATCAACTTAACATAGACTGTTATATATTTAGAAAACTACCTATGAACCTTTTGGTAACCACAAACCTAAAGCCTGTAATAGACACTCAAAAAATTTTAAAAGAAATCCAAGCATAGCACAAAGAAAACCTTAAAATCATGAGAAAAGTATAAGAAAGGAAGAAAGGAACAGAGAGGAACTACAAAAACAACCAGAAAACAATTAATAAAATAGCAATAAGTACATACCTATCAATAATTACCTTAATGTAAATGGAGTAAATGCACCAATCAAAAGACATGGGTGGTAGAATGGATAAAGAAACAAGACCCATCTACATGCTACTTATAAGAGACTCATTTCAGACATAAAGATGTACAAAGACTGAAAGTAGAGGGATGGAAAAAGATAGTTCCTGCAAATAAAAGGGAGAAAAAAGCAGGAATAGCAGCACTTACATCAGGCAAACAGACTTCAAAACAAAGAAAGCAACAAGAGAAAAAGAAGGATATTATATAATGATAAAGGGATCAGTGCAATAAGAGGATATAACAATCATGAATATCTATGCACCCATAACACAAACACCTAATTTTATAAAACGAGTACTAACAGACCTAAAGGGAGAAACAGACAACAACACAATCATATTAGGGGATCTTAACACCCCACTTATATCAATGGACAATTCATACAGACAGAAGATAAATAAGGAAACACAAGCATTGAATGACACATTAGACCAGATGGACTTAACAGATATATAAAAAACATTCTACCCAAAAGGAGCAGGATGCTTTTTTTTTTCAGCTGTACATGGAATGTTCCCTAGAGGAGAACACACACTAGGACACAACAATCAACTCAAAATGATTGAAATTGTAGCAAGCATCTTTCCAAATCACAATGGTATGAAACTAAAAATAAATTACATGTGGAAAACCAAAAATCCCACAAACACATGGAGGATAAAGAACATGCTTCTATAATCAATGGATCAATGAACAAATCATAGAGGAAATAAAAAAATACACGGAGACAAATGAAAAAAAACAGAAACACAACAGTTCAAAATATGTGGGCTGCCTTAAAAGTAGTTCTAAGAGGGAAGTACATAGTAACATAGGCCTACCTCAAGACACAAGAACAACCCAAAATAAACAGGTTAAATTCACAACTAAAACTAGAAAAAAATAAATGAAACTCAAAGGTAGTAGGAGGGACATAATAAAGATTAGAGCAGAAATAAAAATAAATAGACTAATAAAACAATAGAAAAAAATCAACAAACAGCTGGATCTTCAAGAAGACAAATAAAATAGACAAACCCTTAACCAGACATATCAAAAAAAAAGAGAAAGAGAGAGAGAAAGGACACAAATAAAATCAGAAATGAAAAAGAAGTTACAACTGCCACCACAGAAACTCAAAAATTATAAAAGAATTCTATGAAAAATTACATACCAATAAATTGTACAATTTTGAAGAAATGGGAAAATTACCAGAAAAGTACGACCTTCCAAGACTGACCCAGGAAGAAACAGAAAATCTGAACAGATCAATTATCAATAACAAGGTTGAACAGGTCTCAAAAAACTTCCAACAAACAAAATACCAGCACCAGATGGCTTCACAGCTAAATTCTACCAACATTTAAAGATGAGGTAACACCCATTCTTCTTAAAGTATTCCAAAAAATAGGAGGGAATACTTTCAAACTCATTCTATGAGGCCAGCATCACTCTAGTACCAAAGTCAGACAAAGAATACAAAAACAGAATATTAGAGACCAATATCACTGATGAATATAGATGAAAAAATCCTCAAAATATTAGCAAACTGAATTAAAAAATACATCAGAAGGATCATCCATCATGACCACATGGGATTTATTTCACAGATGCAAGAATGGTACAATATCACAAAATCAATGTGATACACCATATTAACAAAAGGAAGGATAAAAGCCATGTGATCATCTCAATAGATGCTGAAAAGGCCTTTGACAAAATTCAACATGCATTAATGATAAAAACTCTCAACAAAATGGAAATAGAGGGAACATAATTAAACATAATAAAGGCCATATATGACAAACCCACAGCTAACATCATACTTAATGGCAAAAACCTGAAAACTTTTCCTCTAAGATAAGGAACAAGACAAGAATACCTACTCTCACCACTTTTATTCAACATAGTACTGGAAGTCCTAGCCATCAAAACAGACAAGAAAAAGAGATAAAAGGCATTTAAATTGGTAAGGAAGAAGTAAAACTGTCACTATTTGTAGATGACATGATATTATATACAGAAAACCATAAAGACTCCACCAAAGAACTATTAGTACTAGTAACTGGATTCAATGAAGTCACAGGATACAAAATCAATATACAAAAATTGGTTGCATTTCTATATACTAACAACAAGCTAGCAGAAAGATAAATCAGGAAAATAATCCATACAAGTGCATCAAAAAGAATAAAGTACCTAGGAAAAAAAAAGACCAAGGAGATGAAAGACCTGTACTCTGAAAACTATGAGACAATAATGAAAGAAATTGAAGACACAAATAAATGTAAATCTATCCCATACACATGGATAGGAAGAATTAATATTGTCAAAATGCCTATTCTGCCCAAAGAAATTTATATTCAATGCAATCAAAATACCAATGGCATTTTTCAATGAACTAGAACAAATAATGTTAAAATTTATATGGAACCACAAAATACCCCAAATATCCAAAGCAATCTTGAGAAAGAAGAACAAAGGTGGGGTTATTATGCTCCCTGACTTCAAGTTATACTACAAAGCTACAGAAATCAAAACAGTATGGTACTGGCATAAAAACATACTCATAGATCAATGGAACAGAATAGAGAGCCCAGAAATAAACTCATACACATATGGTCAATTAGTATCTGATAAAGAAGACATGAATATACAATGAAGAAAAGACAGTGTTTCAATAAATGGTGTTGGGAAATCTGGGAAGCCATATGCAAGAGAATGAAACTAGATTATGGTCTAACTCTATACACAAAAGTAAACTCAAAATGGATTAAAGATGTAAATATAAGACATGAAACCATAAAACTCCTAGTGGAAAACAGGCAAAAATCTCCTGAACATAAGCATGAGCAATTTTTTTCTGTTCATATCTCCTCAGGCAAGGGAGACAAAAGCAAAAATAAACAAGTGGGACTACATCAACCTAAAAAGCTTCTGTACAGCAAAGAACACAATCAACAAAACAAAAAGGCAACCTACAGTATGGGAGAATATATTTGTTAGTGATTTATCCAATAAGGGGTTAAAATTCAAAATATATAAAGGACTCACGTGACTCAACACCAAACAACCAAATAACCCAATCAAAAAATGGGCAAAGAATCTGAACAAACATTTTTCCAAAGAAGAAATACAGATGGCCAACAGGCATATGAAAAAGATGCTCCACATTGCTAATCATCCTGGAAATGCAAACCAAAACCACAAGACGTATTACCTACTAACCAGTTAGAATGGCCACTATCCAAAAGAAAAGAACAAGTGTTGGTGAGAATGTGGAGAAAAGGGAACTCTCCTACAGTGTTGGTGGGAACGTAAATTTGGACAATCACTCTGGAAAGCAATATGGAGGTTCCTCAAACAACTAAAAGTAGAAATACCATATTATCCAGTAATTCCACTTTTAGGAATTTACCCAAAGTAAACAAAATCCCTGATTCAAAAAGATATCTGCATCCCTGTGTTTATTGCCACACTATTTACAACAGCTAAGATACGGAAGCAACCAAAGTGTATGTCAATTGATAAGTCAGTAAAGAAGATGTGGTACACACACACACACTGGAATATTATTCAGCCATAAAAAAGAAATTCTGGCATTTGTGACAACATGGATAGAGCTGCCACAGGGTATTATGCTAAGTGAAATAGACCAGGGGAAAGACAAGTACCATGATTTCACTTATATGCGGAATCTAAAAACAAAACAAAATGAAAAAAATAGCAGTAGACTCATAGACACTGAGAAGTGACCAGTGATTACCATGGGGGAGGGATTGGGGTAGGTGTGTGGAAATGGTGAAGGGGATAAAGAGGCACAGAAATCTCAGTCATAGTATAAATTAGTTATAGGGATGAAAGTACATCATAGGGAACACAGTGAAAAGTTCTGTAACATCTTTCTATGTTGACAGAGAGCAACTACACTAATTGGGGTGAGGATTTAATAAACTATATAACTATTGAATCACTATGTTGTATACTTGAAAGCAATATAATATTGTATGTAAACTATACTTCAAGAAAAGTCAAAAAATAAAAAAATTAAAATAAAGCTATGATGCAGATGGTATTCTTGTCTTCATTTTATAATGATAACACTGTGGCCCAAAGAGTTTAAGAATGTAGCGCAACATCAGCCAGCCAGTCAGTGGCAGAGAAAGAACTTGAAGCTAGCAAGTCTGGCTTCACTGTCTTTGCTTATAACTACCATACTATACTGCTTCTTAGCAGATGACTTGCAAGGCTTACTAGATACAACTGAAGAGATAATTAGCGAATTGGAAGATAATTCCAAGGAAATTGACTATATTAAGGTAACATTAAGAAGATATGTTAGGAAGAGTTTAAGAAAGGGTATTAAGAAGAGATATAAAGAGAGGGATACTATGATGGTATGAAAGGAAGGTTAAACTTGGGGGGACAGAATGAGAATGTTGTAAATGTAACTTAAAAAGTTGCAGATTAAGAGACTGCAATGTTACCGAACTGAAGAATAACATGAGTCCTGGAGATTGAAAAAATGCAACATAAAGCTAAAACTCTGGCTGCTTCTTAACTAAAACATAGTAACGACATGTTTTCTTTATTGATAATGATGAACTTCAGGGAAAGAGTGAAATGCAGTGTATGCCTATCTATTGCTCATCTTTTAAAGATATTTTGGTTCCAGGGCTCAAATAATATTTCTAGAAAAATACTTTTATTAAACTACTCTCCTACTTAGGGTTAGTCCACCTAGTATTAATGCATCAATTTAAACTTAATTTAACTTTTCAAGTACTACATAACATAGTTCTGTCATATAACTAGACCTAACTGGACCCAGAAGCCAATTGTTTCGCTGTCATCTGCAGATAAAATGTTCTCTCTGCCTATGCATTAGTAATGCTGTTTTTCTTGCATATATTTCTCTCTGCTGCCCAATACATATATCCACAGCGAAGTTTAAGTGTTATCTCCTCTGACAACTCTGGTTCATATTAATTGTTACCTTAACTGAAATTCTAGAGTCAGTATTACACAGAGTAATATGAATTTCAGGACAACATGACCTGAGGTTTAATGTGGTTCTGGTAACCTATGGCCTTAGAACTTGGTTTCAGAATGTTACAACTTTAAGAATCTATAATTATACGACTCTGTATTTCCTGTAGTTCTAGAAAATTGGTGTAACCTTCACATTGTGCTTATGTGATATTGAGGTGAATTTCTTAACGTTTCTGAGTTTGGATAATCTCTTGAAAAAGAGGAAAACTCCACAGGAAAGTTGTGAATTTTAAAAGAGCCAACATATGTACAAAACATTTATCACTACAACCTGTTACAATGAAAGATCTCAATTAAGGTTAGCATCCTCCTTCTGATTTTTTGGGGGTAGTGGGGCAGCAGGTGGGGAAGTAGATCTATCTACCTGTCATACCAGAGTGGGTCTCTGAATCTCACTCATCTTTGTGTCACCTTACAGTATCTATCACAGAGTATTATGCACAGTAGATAATGTTCCCTTAATTTATGAATTATATTCTATACCCATATTTTAATACTACTAATTTTAAGAAGAAATGTTCATCAGGAAACCATTCTAATGGCAGTCTTTAAACTCTATATCATATTTATATTAAAACACGATCAATGATCATAAAGATATGGGGGATTTACTCAAAATAAAACAATGATGGAATTTGTGTGCATTGGAAGGATTAAACACTCTTTCTTGCCCACTTCCATATTGTGCTAGAATATACATGACAGTGAAAGGTTGTAGAATATGCCACTCCAGAATGTGTCACTTTAACATAAAGACTATTTTGAGTTGAGGGCAGTTAAAAAGGAGAGAAGGCAGGATGATTCTTAACCACTTGAGACAACCCTAGTCTCTTCAGTCTAGAGATCACAAAAGAGGAATCTACATAACAAACCTGACTAACTGGCATCCATTGATTGTCACCATATATTTATTTTCCTTTACACAATTTTCTGCCCCTAGAAGCTCAAAGTTCCTTTTCCTTTGTCTTTTCATTTCTCTACAAAATGTCTTGTACTTTTGTTAAGGGTTATGTAAGCCCATATTCTAACCATCCTCTTGATTTACCATCACTAAATACTCCCTTGAGTATGCACATCTTAATGAACTTCTGTTTGTTTTTCTCTTGTTAATCTGTCTTTTGTCAGACTAATATACAGGGCCCCAGACAGAGAACCTAGGAGGACAGAGAAGAAAACAAAAAAGTTTTTCCTCCCCTACAACAGGAGAGGAAATTTAATAAAAAGAATTTGGCAGGGACTATGAAATGCCAAATGTTCTTAACTAATTTTTTAAACATCTATCATACTAGAAAAAATAAATCCACCAGAACAGCACTTAAAGAAAACATTAACAATTACCAGAAAATATATATTCCTAATTTCTTAACAATTATATTTGCATATTAAACATAACTTACTGATAATTACACTTAGAAAAAACACTTAAAACTTGTGAGGCAACTATTTAAGACAAGGCCAACCAAACTTGATACTTTAGGATTTATTATTGACAGTAATAAAAGCATTCATGTGGACACACATACAATATACACATAAATTGTGAAGTCTTACACTTCAAGCACATGAACTTCCTACCTATGCTCTATATAGTTGTCCCCCATGTCTTTTATTATTCTACCTAAAGAAACAGAGTAGCTTGTTAATCTGTGAACCAACTTTCACTATTGCCTTTTTGTTATAATTTTGTTAAATTTTTTCCCCTTGCTCTTAATACAAAGATATCTGAGGCATGAAGTCAGCTGAGTACTTTAATAGACCTATTTTTACTGGAGTAAGTCTATTCAAGGTTTATTTATTAGTTCCATGGAGAGTAGGTAACCTTTCTGGTAGAAAGGTTTAGTTTTAAAGATTTGCCGTCTTGAGAAGGTTTTATGTATGAGTCTTTCTGTTTTATTGACCTCTCACTGATTTGTACTATTCATATCCCAAGCACTAATCATGGGTTACAAAATAATCAGAAAGAGAAGATTAATCCAGGTAGAGAAAAATACCCATAATGAGGTGGTGGGACGGAAATACAGAATGAAAAAGCCAAGAAAAGGTAAGCAGTACAAAAACAGGCAGGTTATCTGCATACTCTGTGGGTAGATGAGGTGGTATGAAGCAGAGGGGCTAAAGGAAAGAAAAAGAGGCACCTACACAAAACTCAGAAGAGAGCTGACCTCATTTAAGGTCATCGTACTGACAATCCAAATTGGAAAGTAAGCATTTACATAACCTAAGAAATCATGTAGCTTGACCCCAAAACCCTTGGCCAAGACTACTTCGTCTATAAAGCCCAGAAGGAAGGAAACGTACATATTTATTGGACATCCTCTCTGCCAGGCACTTTGCTGGGCACACATTTCTACCATGACCTACATCTGTGTACCTTTCCAGCCTTATCTTATGCCACTCTCTGTTTTCTATAGTATTTTCTAACCACACTTGCTTTTCAGGTTCTAGAATGTTAAATACTTTTTGCCATGGATTCATTGTTATCCCCCCCTACTTGGAAATCCTAAATGTCACATGCTCAGAGAATATTCATCAACCCATCAAACCTGAAACAGAAGCACCTATCATTTCCCTTTGTAGTACTTATCACAATTCATAAGTATATATTTATGTATCTCTTCACTTCTCTTTTGTGTCACCCACTAGACTATAAACTCCATTAGGGTAGGAACTGTATCTATGTAGTTCACTGTCACATCCCTAAGCATACTGCCGAAAGTACAGTAAATGCTCAATAAATATTAATTGAATAAATGAATAAACTCTAGTATAATAATCCATTTAATATTTACAACAACAATGTAAGGTAGTTATTATTTACATCTTAAGGAAGAGGAAAGTACGGGTCATCTAGGTGATGCACCTTGCCTAAAATCATGTACATAACCAGGAAGCACGGAGTTGAGATATAAACCCGGATTTTTCT
The DNA here is from genome assembly GCA_032199065.1 of Smutsia gigantea. Taxonomy (NCBI): domain Eukaryota; kingdom Metazoa; phylum Chordata; class Mammalia; order Pholidota; family Manidae; genus Smutsia; species Smutsia gigantea. Next base: position 8,803 of record JAVSCE010006137.1, read on the forward strand.
GATCTGAGAAACTCTTTATATCGAATAATATCCTAGTCCTATGATGAATGCCCCCCATAAAAAAAAAAAAAAAAAACAAACAAGGAAGAAATGCCATTTGTAATAAAGTTTCCCCCTTGGAAACACCTCAAATCAATAAGAATTAAAAGGAAATGATTATTACCTTTACTGAAAATTTAGTACTTTAAAAAAATTCTGTTTCATGTATACCATAAGCATCCAGAGCAGTACATCAATAGAATTTAAGTATTTGGAAAGTATCACTATGTAATCAATGTATAACAATTTCTGTATTTTTAGTATTTTTTACAATAAGCAATTATGAATTGGTAACATTGAGGATGTGGTAACCAGGGTGCCATGAAAATGGCTAAAAGCAAACAAGACCAAGATTTAGAATAAAGTCTAGCTTCTGAAAGGTTTCACCAGATTTTAAGTAAGATTAATTTTTTAAATGGATTTCAAAATCTACAAAGGTAGGTGATAAACTGTAAGTACACCCATGCAGTGGAATACTGTGCAGCCAGGGAAATTATGCATTAGAAAATATTTAGTAGAGATTCAAGATGGCGGCATGAGAGGTGAGACATAGAACTATTCCCAAAACCGCAAATAGTAGAAAAGTATAGTTAATTAATACAACTAACCCTAACACAGCAACAAGGAAGAAGGCTGAACCAGACTACATACAGACCTCACTAACAGAGCAGACCTCACGAAACAGGGTAATGTACAGAAGTCTTAATCCGACGGGACCTTAGCCCTTCCACCACCAGCTCACTGGTGGGACAAAGTAAAACAAAGTGGGGAGGGGGTGGAAGCTTGGGACTGCTGAACACCTAGCCCTGGGGATCTGCTTTGCAAACAGAAACCTATATTGTGTGGTGCTCTGGACGCTGGGGAGCTAGGACAGGCAGAGTGCAGGAGAGACTGACATTCCAGCTGTTTGTGAAGGAGGGGATCCACATCCGGCCGCTCTGTGTCAGAGGAAAGGCAGGCAGTCTGAGAGGCTTCCAAGCAGGAGGGGGCTGCTGAAGGGGCGGGGTTTGCACAGAGCTGGCTTCAAGGGAGAAGCGGGGGCTTGACAAGGCTGTCTGAGCATGCTCTGCAGAGATGGTTGGGAATGTTGAGGGGCTTCAGGTGCTTCATACACCTGGCTGCCTACTCAGCTCCGAGGTACCCCACTGTGACACGCAGCCTGATGCACCTTCTTCCTGGCCGGCAGGCACTGGTTCCCAAACTGGCAGTCACTGGGCTTGCGTCACGCCAGCCAGAGGGAGGCCCCGCCTACAACAACTAGAGAAGCAAAGGACAGAGGCTTACACATGTGTCCTTGGCCCACTTGTACTGACACTGAAGACAGGCATCTCAGATGGGAATGAGGAAACAGATCTTTCCTCCACCCAGGCAAAAGCACTGCTCCCCTGCGAACCCTAACCTCACTCTAGGGGCTGAACAGCTCCAGAGACTGGAGTTTCTGTGCACAAGTGGGCACCACACAAAAATATGAAACAACAAAAGAACATAGTTAACCAAAATCTCACAAACCCCAGAAAAAGGGCCAAATGAAACTGAACTCATCAATCCTCTGAAAACGAGTTGAAAATAAAAATTATAAACATGCTTATGGAGGTACAGAAAAATATCCAAGAATCAGGAACGAATTTAAGTCGGAGACTCAATCATTAAGAAATTCCATATATGAAATGAAACATAAAATGGAGGGATTTAAAGAAGATTAGATGTAGTAGAACAGATGGAAAATGGAATGGAAATAAGAGAGGAGGAATAGATAGAAGCTGAGGTACAGAGAGAAAAAAGAATCTCTGAGAATGAAAGAATACTGAGAGAACTGTGTGACCAATACAAACAGAACAATATTCTCATAATAGGGGCACCAGAAGAAGACAGAGAAGAAGGGAAAGAAAGTTTCACTGAAGAGGTAATTGCTGAAAACTTCCCCAATCTGGGGAAGTAGATAGGCTCTCAAACCACGGAGATGCACAGATCTCCCAACACAAGGAACCTAAGGAAGACAACATGAAGACATATAATAATTAAAATGGCAATGATCAAGGATAAAGACAGACTTTTAAAAGCAGCAAGAGAGAGAAAAAAGATCACATACAAAGGAAAACCCATCAGGCAATCATCAGACTACATAACAGAAACCACACAAGGCAGTGGCATGATATATTTAATGCAATGGAGCAGAAGGGTCTTGAAACAAGAATACTCTACCCAGAAAGGTTATTATTTAAATTTGAAGGAGGGATTAAACAATTTTCAGATAAGCAAAAGTGGAGAGAATTTACATCCCACAAACCACTTCTACAGTGCATTTTGGAGGGAGTCCTATAGATGGAAGTATCTCTAAGGTAAAATAGATGTCACCCAAGGGATAGACAAAGAGGACAGAATATGATTCATAACATAAAAAGAATGGAGGAGGAAGAAAAAGGAGGAAAAAAAGAAAAAAACCTTTAGGTTGTGTTTGTAAAAGCATATGAAGTGAGTTAAATTAGACTGTTACACAGTAAGGGAATAACCCTTGAACCTTTGGTATCCACGAATCTAAAGCATGCAAAGGCAATAAGTACATACCTATCGATAATCACTCTAAATATAAATGGTCTGAATGCAACAGACAAAAGACGTAGAGATACTGAATGGATAAAAAACAAGACCCATATTATGCTGCCTACGAGAGACTCACTTCAAATCCAAAGACATACACAGATTTAAAATAAAGGAATGGAAAAAGGTATTTCATGCAAATAATAGGGAGAAAAAAGCAGGAGTTGCAGTACTTGTATCAGACAAAATAGATTTCAAAACAAAGTCACAAGAGACAAAGAAGGACACTACATAATGACAAAAGGGTCAGTCCAACATGAGGATATAACTATTATAAATATTGATGCACCCAACACAAGATCACCTACATATGTGAAACAAATACTAACAGAATTAAAGGGCAAAATAGAATGCAATGCATTCATTTTAGGAGACTTCAACAGACCACTCACTTTAAAGGACATATCAACCAGACAGAAAATAAGTAAATAGACAGAGACACTGAACAACGTTTTTAGAACAGATGGACCTAAAAGACATCTACAGAACACTCAGTCCAAAAGCAACAGGATACACATTCTCTCAAGTGCACATGGAACGTTTTTATTTTTCTTTTTTTATAATTTATTTTGGTATCATTAGTCTACAATTACATGTGCAATATTATGCTTATTAAACTACCCACTTCATCAGGTCCCCCCCACCAACCCCATTACAGTCACTGTCCATCAGTGTAGTGAGATGCTATAGAATCACTACTTGTCTTCTCTGAGTTGTACTGCCCTCCCCGTGCCCCCCCAACATTACATCTGCTAATCGTAATGCCCCTTTTTCCCTCTTATCCCTCCCTTCCCGCCCATTTTCCCCAGTCCCTTTCCCTTTGGTAACTATTAGTCCGTTCTTGGGTTCTGTGAGTCTGCTGCTGTTTTGTTCCTTCAGTTTTTTTCTTTGTTCTTATACTCCACATATGAGTGAAATCATTTGATACTTGTCTTTTTCGGCTTGGCTTATTTCACTGAGCATAATACCCTCTAGCTCCATCCATGTTGTTGCAAATGGTAGGATTTGTTTTCTTCTTATGGCTGAATAATATTCCATTGTGTATATGTACCACCTCTTCTTTATCCATTCATCTACTGATGGACACTTAGGTTGCTTCCATTTCTTGGCTATTGTAAATAGTGCTGCGATAAACATACGGGTGCATCTGTCTTTTTCAAACGGGCTGCTGCATTCTTAGGGTAAATTCCTAGGAGTGGAATTCCTGGGTCAAATGGTATTTCTATTTTGAGTTTTTTGAGGAACCTCCATACTGCTTTCCACAATGGTTGAACTAATTTGCATTCCCACCAGCAGTGTAGGAGGGTTCCCTTTTCTCCACATCCTCGCCAACATTTGTTGTTTGGGTTTTGGATGTTGGCCATCCTCACTGGTGTGAGGTGATATCTCATTGTGGTTTTAATCTGCATTTCTCTGATGATTAGCGATGTGGAGCATATTTCCATGTGCCTGTTGGCCATCTGAATTTCTTCTTTGGAGAAGTGTCTATTTATGTCCTCTGCCCATTTCTTAATTGGATTATTTGTTTTTTTTTGTTGTTGTTGTTGAGGTGCATGAGTTCTTTATATATTTTAGATGTAAACCCCTTATCGGATATGTCATGTATGAATATATTCTCCCATACTGAAGGATGTCTTTTTGTTCTACTGATGGTGTCCTTTACTGTACAGAAGATTTTCAGCTTGACATAGTGCCACTTGTTCACTTTTGCTTTTGTTTCCCTTGCCCGAGGAGGTATGTTCTTGAAGAAGTCGCTCATGTTTATGTCCAAGAGATTTTTGCCTATGTGTTTTTCTAAGAGTTTTATGGTTTCATGACTTACACTCAGATCTTTGATCTACTTTGAGTTTACCTTTGTGTATGGGGTTAGAGAGTAGTCCAGATTCATTCTCTTACATGCAGCTGTCCAGTTTTTCCAACACCAGCTGCTGAAGAGGCCGTCATCTCCCCATTGTATATCCAAGGATTGTTTATCATATATTAATTGACTGTATATGTTTGGGTTAATGTTTGGAATTTCTATTCTGTTCCACTTGTCTGTGGGTCTGTTTTTGTGCCAATACCAAACTGTCTTGATTACTGTGGCTTTGTAGTAGAGCTTGAAGTCAGGGAGCGTAATTCCCCCTGTTTTATTCCTTCTTCTCAGGATTGCTTTGGCTATTCGGGGTCTTTTGTGGTTCCATATGAACTTTAGAATTATTTGTTCCAGTTCGTTGAAGAAAGCTGTTGCTATTTTGATAGGGATTGTGTTGAATCTGTAGATTGCTTTAGGTAGTATAGCCATTATGACAATATTTATTCTTACTAGCCAAAAGCATAGGATGAATTTCCATTTGTTAGGGTCCTCTTTAATTTCTCTTAGGAGTGTCTTGTAGTTTTCAGGGTATAGGTCTTTCACTTCCTTCGTTAGATTTATTCCTAGGGATTTTATTATTTTGAATGGAATTGTTTTTCTGAATTCTCTTTCTGTTAGCTCATCGTTAGGGCATAGGAAAGCAACAGATTTCTGTGTGTTAATTTTTTTATCCTGCAACTTTGCTGAATTCAGATATTAATTCTAGTAGTTTTGGAGTGGAGTCTTTAGGGTTTTTTATATACAATATCATGTCATCTGCAGATAGTGACAATTTGACTTCTTCTTGACCAATCTGGATGCCTTGTACGTCTTTGTTTTGTCTGATTGCCGTGGCTAGGACCTCCAGGACTATGTTGAATAACAGTGGAGAGAGTGGGCATCCATGTCTTGTTCCCGATCTTAGATGAAAAGCTTTCAGCTTCTCGCTGTTAAGTATGATGTTAGCTGTGGGTTTGTCATATATGGCCTTTATGATGTTGAGGTACTTGCCCTCTATAACTATTTTGTTGAGAGTTTTAATCATGAATGGATGCTGAATTTTGTCAAATGCTTTTTCAGCATCTATGGAGATGATCATGTGGTTTTTGTTCTTCATTTTGTTGATGTGGTGGATGATGTTGATGGATTTTTGAATGTTGTACCATCCTTGCATCCCTGGGATGAATCCCACTTGATCATGGTGTAGGATCCTCTTGATGTATTTTTGAATTCGGTTTGCTAATATTTTGTTGAGTATTTTTGCATCTACGTTCATCAGGGATATTGGTCTGTAATTTTCTTTTTTGGTGAGGTCTTTGCCCGGTTTTGGTATTAGAGTGATGCTGGCTTCATAGAATGAGTTTGGAAGTATTCCCTCCTCTTCTATTTTTTGGAAAACTTTAAGGAGAATGGGTGTTATTTCTTGTCTATATGTCTGGTAGAATTCAGAGGTGAATCCATCAGGTCCGGGGGTTTTGTTTTTGGGTAGTTTTTTGATTACCAATTCAATTTCGTTGCTGGTGATTGGTCTGTTTAGTTTTTCTGTTTCTTGCTTGGTCAGTCTTGGAAGGTTGTATTTTTGTAAGAAGTTGTCCATTTCTTCTATGTTTTCCAGCTTGTTAGCATATAGATTCTCATAATATTCTCTTATGATTCTTTGTATTTCCGTGGGGTCCATCGTGATTTTTCCTTTCTCATTTCTGATTGTGTTTATGTGTGTAGATTCTCTTTTTCTCTTAATGAGTCTGGCTAGGGGTTTATCTATTTTGTTTATTTTTTCAAAGAACCAGCTCTTGGTTTCATTGATTTTTTTCTATTGTTTTATTCTTCTCAATTCTATTTATTTCTTCTCTGATCTTTATTATGTCCCTCCTTCTGGTGACTTTGGGCCTCATTTGTTCTTCTTTTTCCAATTTCAGTAATTGTGTCTTTAGACTATTTATTTGGGATTGTTCTTCCTTCTTTAAATAGGCCTGGATTGCAATATACTTTCCTCTAAGAACTGCCTTTGCTGCGTCCCACAGAAGTTGTGGCTTTGTGTTGTTGTTGTCATTAGTCTCCATATATTCTTTGATTTCTGTTTTGATTTGGTCGTTAACCCATTGATTAATTAGGAGAATGTTGTTAAGTCTCCATGTATTTGTGAGCCTTTTTATTTTCTTTCTAAAATTTATTTCTAGTTTTATACCTTTGTGATCTGAGAAGTTGGTTGGTAGAATTTCAATATTTTTGACTTTACTGAAGTTCTTTTTGTGGCCTAGTATGTGGTCTATTCTGGAAAATGTTCCATGTGCACTTGAGAAGAATGTGTATCCTGTTGCTTTTGGGTGTAGAGTTCTGTAGATGTCTGTTACGTCTATCTGTTCTAGGGTGTTGTTCAGTGCCTCTGTGTCTTTACTTATTTTCTGTCTGGTTGATCTGTCCTTTGGAGTGAGTGGTGTGTTGAAGTCTCCTAAAATGAATGCATTGCTTTCTATTTCCTCCTTTAATTCTGTTAGTATTTGTTTCACATATGCTGGCGCTCCTGTGTTGGGTGCATATATATTTATAATGGTTATATCTTCTTGTTGGACTGACCCCTTTATCATTATGTAATGTCCATCTTTATCTCTTGCTACTTTCTTCGTTTTGAAGTCTATTTTGTCTGGTACAAGTACTGCAACACCTGCTTTTTTCTCCTTGTTGTTTGCATGAAATATCTTTTTCCATCCCTTCACTTTTAGTCTGTGTATATCTTTGGGTTTGAGGTGAGTCTCTTGTAAGCAGCATATAGATGGGTCTTGCTTTTTTATCCATTCTATTACTCTGTGTCTTTTGATTGGTGCATTCAGTCCATTTACATTTAGGGTGATTATCGATAGATATGTACTTATTGCCATTGCTGGCTTTAGATTCATTGTTATCAAAAGTTCAAGGGTAGTTCTATACTATCAAACGGTCTAACTTAAATTTCTTGTTACGGTATTGTAAACACAGTCTGATGTTTCTTTATTTCTCTCCCTTCTTATTCTTCCTCCTCCATTCTTCATATACTAGGTGCTTTATTCTTTGCTTTTAGTTAATATTTGGATGGTCTGCTTTATTTGCTATGATTTTATTTTCTCTGGTGACCTCCTTTTATCCTTAGGAGTGCTTCCATCTAGAGCAGTCCCTTTAAGATATCCTGTAGAGGTGGTTTATGGGAGGCAAATTCCATCAGCTTTCACTGTCTGGAAATTGTTTAATCCCTCCCTCAAATTTAAATGATAAACTTGCTGGATTCAATATTCTCTGTTCGAGGCAGTTCTGTTTCATTATGTTAAATATATCATGCCATTCTCTTCTGGCCTGTAAGGTTTCTGTTGAAAAGTCTGATGATAGTATAATGGGTTTTCCTTTGTAGGTGATCTTTTTTCTCTCCCTAGCTGCCTTTAATATTCTGTCCTTATCGTTGATCTTTCCCATTTTAATTATTATGTGTCTTTGTATTGTCTTCCTTCAGTCCCTTCTGTTGGGAGATCTGTAGACTTCCATGGTCTGAGAGACTATTTCCTTCCCCAGCTTGGGGAAGTTTTCGGCAATTATTTCTTCAAAGACACTTTATATCCCTTTTTCTCTCTCTTCTTCCTCTGGTACTCCTATAATGCAAATATTGTTCCATTTGCATTGGTCACACAGTTCTCTTAATATTATTTCATTCTTAGAGATCCTTTAATCTGTCTCTTACTCAGATTCTTTGAATTCCTGTTCTCTTATTTCTATTCCATTAACAGCCTCTTGCATCTCGTCCAGTCTGCTGCTAAGCCCGTCGATCGCTTGTCTCATTTCTACATTGTCTTTCCTCACTTCCCTCACTTCCTCCCTTAGCTCTTGCAAGTTTCTCTGTAGATCCATCAGTATGGTTATGACTTTTATTCTGAATTCCTTTTCAGCAAGATTGTGCATGTCCATCCCATCAGGCTCTCTCTGTGGGACTGTGTGGCTAAGTTTTGTTTGTAGCATATTCCTTTGTCTTTTCATGGCGATTGAAGTGGTCAGAAAAAGAGAAAAAAAAGAAAAAAAGAAAGAAAAAAAAACCCTGCCATGTGTAGATTCTGTGAGGATGCTGTAGGTGGTGGTTCTGCTGCACTATTCTGCAGCCGAGGCTGATGGGCCCTTTGTGACACTGGCCGCGGAGCGAATGAATGGTAGGCCGCTGCTTTTTCCCAGCCACCGGGTAAGGGGTCAGAAATTCCCCAGGACTCCCAGCATGCTTGGCTGAGTGTGCTGGAACAATCGTGCTCCTCTGTTGGGCCCGCGTCTCTTTATGACCCCTCAATAAAAGGGCTCGCTTTTCTTTTGTCCTGGGGAGCCGGCTCCGAGGGTCCGTTTGCGTTCTCCATCTCAGATCCTGCACCTCTGTCTCTCCTATCTCCGACACACTGCACGGTGTGTGTCAATGCTCCCGGCGCAGATCACCAGGGCTGGTTATTTGGTGGGCTTATGCTTCCACTCCCTTCCCTCTCTGATTCCTCTCTTCCTGCTGGTGCGCTGGGGTGGGGGATTTCTCAGGTCCCGCCGGGTCTCGGCTCCCTATCTTACCCACTTCCTGAGGTGCCGATTCTTCTTAGGTGTAGCTGCAGGCTGAGTGTTGTCCTGTAACTTCTGGTCTCTCTTTTAGTAATAGTTGTATTTTCATAAATATATATGGTTTTGGGAGGAGATTTCTGCCGCCCTCCTCACGCCGCCATCTTCCAGAAGATCCTTTCTCCACAAGGAACATTTTCAAGAATAGATCATATACTAGGTCACAGAAAGAACCTCAATAAATTCAAAAACATTGAAAATGTACCACCAGCTTCTCAGATTACAAAGGTATGTATCTAGAAATAAATTACACAAAGAAAACCAAGAAGCCGCAAACACATTGAGGCTTAATAACGTGCTCCTAAATGATCAATGGATAAATGACCAAATAAAATCAGAGATCAAGCAATATATGGAGACAAATGAGAATAATAATTCAACACCATAAAATCTGTGGGAGGGGGCGAAGTCCGTACTAAGAGGAAATACATTGCAATATAGGCCTACCTCAGAAAAGAAGAACAAAGAGCCTCAAAGTTAGTAGAAGGAGGGACATAATAAAGATGAAAGCATAAATATATAAAATTGAGAAGAACGAAAAAATAGAAAAATTAATGAAAGCAGGAGCTGGTTCTTCAAGAAAATAAACAAAATAGATAAACCCCAGGCCAGAATTACCAAGAAAAATAAGAGTCTATGCACGTAAACAGAATCAGAAATTAGAAAGGAAAAATCACTACGGACACCACAAAATACAAAGAATTATGAGACAGTACTATGAAAAATTATATGGTAACAAATCAGATAACCTAAAAGAAATGGACAAATTTCTAGAAAAATACAACCTTCCATGGCTGACCCAGAAAGAAACAGAAAATCTGAATAGACCAATTACTAGCAAAGAAATTGAATTGCTAATCAAAAATCTACATAAGAACAAAACACCTGGACCAGATGGTTTCACTGCTGACTTTTATCAAACATTTAGTGAAGACCTAAAACCCGTCCTCCTTAAAGTTTTCCAAAAAGTAGAAGAGGAGGGAATACTTCCAAACTCATTCTGCGAGGCCAACAACACTCTAATACCAAAACCAGGTAAAGACACTCCAAAAAAAGAAAATTACAGACCAATACCCCTGATGAACATACATACAAAAATACTCAACAAAGTATTAGCAAACCGAATTCAAAAACACATCAAAAAGATCATCCATCATGATCAAGTGGGATTCATCCCAGGGGTGGCAAGGATGGTACAACATTCGAAAATCCATCAACATCATCCACTACATCAACAAAAAGAAGGACAAAAACCACATGATCATCTCCATAGATGCTGAAAAAGCATTTGACAAAATTCAATATACATTCATGATAAAAACTCTCAACAAAATAGTTATAGAGGGCAAGTACCTCAACATCATAAAGGCCGTATAAGTGAAACCCACAGCCAAAATTATACTTAACAGCGAGAAGCTGAAAGCTTTTCCTTTAAGATTGGGAACAAAACAAGGATGCCCACTCTCTCCACTTTTATTCAACATAGTTCTGGAGGTCCTAGCCACGGCAGTCAGACACACAAAGAAATAAAGGCATCCAGATCGGCACGGAAGAAGTCAAACTGTCCCTGCTTGCAGATGACATGATATTTTACATGAAAAACCCTAAAGAATCCACTCCAAAAGTACTAGATCTAATATCTGAATTCAGCAACGTTGCAGGATACAAAATTAATACACAGAAATCTGTCACATTTCAATACACTAATGATGAACTAGCACAAGGAGAAATCAGGGAAACAATTCCATTCACAATTGCATCCAAAATAATAAAATACCTCAGAATAAACCTAACCAAGGAAGTGAAAGACTTATATCCTGAAAACTACAAGACACTCTTAAAAGAAATTAAAGAGGACACTAATAAATGGAAATTCATGCCATGCTCTTGGCTAGGAAGAATTAATATTGTCAAAATGGTCATCCTACCTAAAGCAATTTACAGATTCAATGCAATCCCTATCAAAATACCTACAGCATTCTTCAATGAACTAGAGCAAATAGTTCTAAAATTCATATGGAACCACAAAAGACCCCGAATAGCCAAAGCAATCCTGAGAAGGAAGAATAAAGAAGGTGGAATTATGCTCCCTGAGTTCAAGCTCTACTACAAAGCCACAGTAATCACGACAATTTGGTACTGGCACAAGAACAGACCCATAGACCAGTGGAACAGAATAGAGATCCTAGATATAAACCCAAGCTTATGTGGTCAATTAATATACGGTAAAGGAGCCATGGATATACAATGGGGAAATGACAGCCTCTTCAATAGCTGGTGTTGGAAAAACTGGACAGCTAAATGTAAGAGAATGAAACTGGATTACTGTCTAACCTCATACACAAAAGTAAACTCAGAATGGTTGAAAGACCTGAATGTAATTCATGAAACCATAAAACTCTTAGAAAAAATGTAGACAAAAATCTCTTGGACATAAACATGAGCAACTTCATCATGAACGTATCTCCCCGGGCAAGGGAAACAAAAGCAAAAATGAACATGTGTGACTATATAAAGTTGAAAAGCTTCTGTACAGCAAAGAATACCATCATTAGAACAAAAAGACATCCTACAGTATGGGAGAATATATTCATAAATGACATATCCGATAATGGGTTGACATCCAAATTATATAAAGAGCTCTCACACCTGAAGAAACATAAAGCAAATAAGCCAATTAAAAATGGGCAGAGGATCTGAAAAGACACTTTTCCAAAGAAGAAATTCAGATGGCCAACAGCCACATGAAAAGATTCTCCACATCGCTAATTATCAGAGAAATGTAAATTAAAACCACAATGAGATATCACCTCACACCAGTTAGGATGGCCAACATCCAAAACACAAACAACAACAAATGTTGGCGAGGATGTGGAGAAAGGGGAACTCTCCTACACTGCTGGTGGGACTGCAAATTAGTTCAACCATTGTGGAAAGCAGTATGGAGGTTCCTCTAAAATCTCAAAATAGAAATGCCATTTGACCCAGGAA